>JAUIMM010001859.1:45000-362286 GCA_031769625.1 Taudactylus pleione
GGATGGTGGAATGGTTAACATTACTGCCTCAGCACTGAAGACTTGGATTCGATTCCTACCAAAGCCCTACAGTAACTATGTGGAGTTTGTATATTCTCTCCATGCTGGTGTGGCCGGGTTTCCTCTGGGTGCTCTGGTTTAGACCTAAATTTCCAGCTTCAACCCAGCACACAGAGCATGGGTTGAAGCCGGACTACCCCTTTCACACTTAGGGGGATGACCCAGGTTATTCCCGAGTCTTGAGATCATCTCCAAGCACCACTGTCCCCGGCCAATCAGTTTGTTTTAGGTGTGACCTGGGTTGCACCTTTCACACTTGAGCCGGGTCGTTGACCCAGGTTGCAAGTCCCAGGAAAAATCTCACTAGCGAGCAGGGTTGTGGACCAGGGACTGTCAACCCGGGGTGCGCCTTTCAGACTTTCGCCAGACCAGGGTTGATGTGCGATCAAGTACCGGGTTTTAGGCTTAATCATGGAATACTGTATATAACAGTAATACCCCTTTCAGACTTAGAGGCATATTCAATTAGCCGCGATAAGCAGTTTTCTGCGTAAAAATTTTGCCGAAGACGTAATTTCGCCAGGCAAAAACTTATCCCCATATTCAATTCCAAATACTTTTTTGCCTACGAGGAAAGTCAATGCATTGGTATAGGCGAAAAAGATTCGCCTATGAAACCTGGCGGAAAAAAGTGCAGAATTGCGGTTTTGGGGTGCAAAGGTGGGGATACCACCCTGCACCCTTGGGACAGGCCCCTAAAGGTTAACTGCATCAAAAAAATCCAAATGTTGTTTTAAGAACACCCCAAAAAATTACTTTGAAATAGGGGGCGAAAAAGTACAAAGTTGGGGTACAAACTTAAAAACTAGTGAAATAAGCTTTTGAGGGTTCTGCAAGTATGGGGCAGGTGTTTTTTATTGCAAGTGCTTGCTGGAAGTGCGTTTATCAAAACTTCACTTTTGCGATTTTTAATCATGCTAGCAACCATTTTCATGTACCCCAAATTTTGCTGGGACTAGTTATTTTCTCCAAAAAAAGCCTGCTAAATGCTATTCTTCACTACTTGTACAAAGACGCTAATTAGCAACTATTGAGAGCATTTAAGTACCCCAAATAGCTTCAGTAGGGCTTTTCGGGGGCAACTACATTGATCCACAATGTTACTGCATCTTTTGGGGGGGTGTCAGGCTGATTTCCTCAAATCTGACAGCACTTTACCTGTTTGCGTCTCGCCGGATCTCGTTTTCGCGTCCTTTGGAATTGAATAGGGCGAATAGCGGGGCCGCGCATGAAAAGTTTTCGCCTCCAACACGCGAAGTCGGCGAAAAGTACAGCAGGCGAAACCTTTCCAACTTTTCGTATCTAATTGAATATGCTCCTTAACGTCTATTCTTACTACACCTATATCTGGAGAAACGTCTGTGCCAGTAATTACTCTATTAACACAAGTGCTGCTCCAAATAATACGGCTGGACTTTTGTGGTAAGCATCCATACTCATTGTCTCTCTGCTTATTGTGTATTAAATGAGAAGAATGAGGGCAAGCAGCTTTAGTTACATACAATATTCTATTTACAGATGGAATGATATCCTAAGCAATCTATATCCTTACTCACAGATGCCACCAAATAAGGATCCTTATCAATCAAAATTTCTAAGATCATAATACAGGACATAGCTTCATATATTCTTATCAACACAGATTCCTCTGGGCAATGCAAATTAAGGAGACTATTCCCTGCTACCAGTTAACCCATTGTGGCAGTTATACAAGTGTTTTCAGCTTTTTACTACAATAGTTATATAGCTGTAACCTTATGATTATTTGTTTCAAATTTCATCCATTGAAATTTTTGGAAACTGGGCATCTACTAAGGTCTACAGAAGATAGATTGTTTATAATAAGGTTTATATATTACCAATATCTCAAAGATTGTGTTTTTTGGATTTGAGATGTATTAATCTGTATGCCAATGTATTTCTCCATGTATGGGTCATTTCATTTATATTAATGTGTTTAAATAGGTGTTTTAGAGATGAATAGTACTTTAATATTGATATAAATGATCATTTTAAGGTCTTCATAACATTCTAGTACAGTCTACGAGAGCTCTTCATATAGATTTGTTCTTTTCATGGAGGTGATTAGCCATTCTCCATTCTAGCTTTGTTATACACCCAACTTTCACACTGATTTTGGTCCTTAATTTTTCCCTTGTTTAAAAAACAACACTAAATAGGATTGATTATTAATTTCTACTGAGTACAGAAATCAAGATTTTTACAATATAGCCACTTCTAATCAACTGCAATTTTGCCCATCTGTGTACATAATAGAATATTTTGTATAACAGATTCATCCATTTGTGAATTGTGATTTTTTTTATGCTATGCTGATACAGCATTATATATTTATATTTATTATACACACTTTTTTTTTTTAGAATATCTATTTTTATTGATCACCACCACGACAATCCCTGCAAGCACACTGGGCCTGAGTCATTACGGATCACTATTGTGATCGCAGCTGCGATTAGCATATTTTCACAGCAGAACTGCATGCGTAATGTCTGCAACTGCTCACCCAACATGGAGACGCCCACTACCGCTTTCTCACATCCGCAATACCTCGACATCCTGCGTACACATCGCTAACATCGCACCCTCACACAGAATTACAGCAAGTCTGGCCCGTCTCTGAAATTGCAACTTTCGTCGGCATTCAAACGGACAGGCACATCTGTGTTTCTCCAACCACTCCCCCATCACCACCCCCAAACGCTGATGTCCCGTCACTCACTCTGCGCTGGCTTTGTAGCGGCGTATGTGATCGCAGTGCGATCGCAATACTTGCCTGCGCATTGTCGTGTATACGCGTGAGCAATATACACCATCGGCTGATCTGCGCACGCTGTTGCAATTGCGATCTGTTGAATCAGGCCCACAGTTCTGCACAGTCAGATTTCTGGTCTTTGGCACCCGGGTTTGCTAGGGTATTAGTTTTGATGGTATAGGGAAGACTAACCAATAGGTGGGTGCCTTTATACGCTTATTTTTGTGCTTCTATATGTGCAAACATTTTATTAAACAAGGGCCTTAGATTAGCAAAGATGCTCCCTCTAGTGATGTTCTGAGGTGAAGCTCACCGTTATAAATAGGATCTGTATTATGTGTTACACTGTATCTAGGGTGTTTTTCTCCCACCAAGGGCCAACGTGCACGGCTGGATTAGTTGCAGAGAGTTGGTGGTCACAACAGGTTAGGTAATATAGTATATATGTAATGTTTCACTGTAATATTCTTAATACCATTAGTTACTATTGTATCTAGTACAAAATATTTTTGATAAAGAAAATGTAGAGGCTGCTACAAAATTCATACGGTTTGTTCATATCATTTACTTACATTGGGGATGATTCGGACTCACAGTTGCAGTGTTTGTGGGATGCTGTGGCAGCCCGATTTACCATTGTATGCTAATGTGCGTTTCTGTAGGACTAATGTGAGGCTCCACGTGGCTTCACGCTGGAGGACGCTCTGCCCACTGTATTTCCATCTGTAGCCACAACAGTCATTAGTATCAGCAGTTGCACCAGCCCGATGCTGGGTGCCAGAGATGGTCCTGTAACAGGCTTCCCTTCTCCATATGTACGACGCAGAAAGTATGAACCTCTAACTACACTCCCACAAGATAGAACAGCCCCGTGCAATCACATTATAGCCGCTCAGTTTCCACCCCGAAATGCTCATTTCATGCAAAGCAAGATCGGGCAAACATCTGTTAGTCTCCTAACTGGATGGAGATAAGCAAAATCAGTTAATTTGCTCCTGCGCATGTGCCCTATGCCAAAACGCACTATTTGTGTGCGAGAAAAGATGCATCTGCCCCATACTGCACAGTGTAAAGCGGATATTTTATAGCCCTATTGAAAAATGAAAACATAGGGGCATATCTAATTGCCTGAAAACATTACGTGAACATGCTGACAAATTTTGGATTACTGCAGGTATGCACACTCCTGATACCCGTAATATAAAATAAATGAAACAAGTTGCAGGTATTTTTGCGGGCAAAATCCCGCGGGGGGAGATGTGGCCACACTCACCTGTGTTCTGGCGTTCCTCTCCCGGCTGCAGCATGCTCCACACACACCACCAACACACGCACACTCATGACAGGGGTCTCACCCACACATTCCGACACCCCTAAAACACCGGCAGCACCCCTCACACTGGCAGGGGCCACCAGTGTCGGACTGGGGCATTAAGGGCCCACCGGGGGAATGCAGTAGTAGGGGCCCATGCTTAAGGGGTGTGGTCATCCACCAGAAGGGGTGTGGCCAGCCACCACAAACACTTGTTAACCATTAGGCTAATATTGGTGTAGTTTCTATAGAAGAGAACCAAGCCCCCTTGTTGATCAGTTGGTTCTGCTCCACTTCCACTGTCTAATAGAGTAACAATCTATAATTTGAGGTCTGAAACCTGACATCTAGAGGAGGGGGGTGGTCCCACAGGCACTGGGGCCCACCTGGGGGTCACACTTAAGCTGCTGGAGCAGACAGAGGCAAAACACTTCAGTCACAGAAGAAGCTGAAGAGGAAGACAGGGCTGCAGACAGGGCCGGACTGGCCATCTGGCAGTTCTGGCAAATGCCAGAAGGGCCGATGCCAAGCTGGGCCGGTCCGGCTGCTGAGATGTCCGGCCGTCACATATCTCCCTTCCTGAACCAAGTGATAAAATACCATAGAAAAATCCCTCCCAAAATGGCCACCAGAGAGAGAAGTGGGCTCTAGTGTCTGCCCGGCTGGAGACGGAGCTATTGCTGCTCATCACAGGTGCTTCCACCCCCTAGGGGTCACAAGAGCACCAATACCCCCTTCCTGCAATCACAACAGCCCGTGAGATGACCAACAAGTCAATTCATTACCTAGATGTACAGATTTCGTTGAAGGACAATCAAATACATACCACAATTTTTCAAAAACCAACTGACCGCAACACGGTGTTACATGCTTACAGTTTCCATCATGAACCATTGAAAAGAGGTCTTCCATTCTCACAGATGCTAAGGATACATGGTATATCGGATGATATCAACGCAACTTCAGTTCAACTGGACCTCCTGATTAACAAATTTACTGAAAGAGGCTATAATCCGAAAGCATTACAAAAAATGCAAGGTGTTGGTGATTCTAAGAAGAGAGACTCTTGTTTCTAAAGCCAAGAAGGACATGTCCAAAGCAGTCATCTGGGTGAATGACTACAATAACATCACACAGTCAGTCATGAAGTCAGCCAAACAACTTTGGCAGTTTATGACTTCCGATAAGGATCTCCCATTGATAAAAAATTCCACATTATTACCCTGTTACCACTGAGGCAAAAACATAGGAGACTGGGTTGTCCGAATGGACATCTCTGGTCAACCTAGCAGCCAGACTATTAATTTTCGTTCACGTAAAAAAGGCCGTTTCAAATGCCTAGGCTGCACCACATGTGGCTACATGGAATAGGGGATTCCTTTGTGCATCCGCACTCAGGAAAAAAATCCAAAATTAATTTCACCTTGACCTGTACAAGCAGTTATGTCATATACTACATCAGATGCCCAGGCGGGCACCTGTATGTAGGGAAAACCTCTCGTAAATTCAAAGAAAGAATAGCCCTCCACCGGTCGGCAATCCACCAAGCCATTGAGGGCAAGGAGATTAACCAACCGGTGGCACGTCATTTTAAAAAATACAAGCACAACCTGTCTACACTCAAATACAAGATTATTGATTTTGTTCCCCCCAATTTAAGAGGGGGAGATAGGGATCGAGCCTTGTTGCAGCTAAAGGCTCGCTGGATTTTTAAGTTGAACACCGTGCAACCTCACGGTTTAATGAAAAATGTATCCTTTGCCTGTTTTGATAAGTTTTCTATAGTAAGTGTACATGGAGATCAATTAATATAGTGATCTTATTGCCATAACAGCTGGAACCATATTGCTTTAATATTGCCATTTTATTCAAGTTTGTGATTATTTATTATAGACATTATGTGGTGATGGTTTTTCACATGTATGCTTAATGGCATCTGTTGCATCTGTTTCCATAGCAACCTCCCCGCTCAGCCAGTGATGCAGTCAGTCAGGCCAAGAGCTGCTCATCTGGAGTCCACTGATGATGTCAACAGACAGGGACGGTGTGCGGGATCGTGACGTCACGTTGCACTTGTGGTGTATCTACTTAAGGGTAAGTTGTATGTATTTGTTTGTTATATCCCTGACGAAAATTCAAATAAGCATTGAAACGTTGGATTACCGATCTGCGGATGTGCAGTCTTTATTGTGTTAATGATCGCCCGCACATACAGTGCAATTATCAGGACGATCTGCTGGTATTGGGTGGATCGCCCCGATAATTGTATAGCGTATGCCCAGCATAACACATCGCAGGGACTAGAGTTGAAGCTAGAAAACTTTACCTACATACTGGTCATTAGACAGGGTGGCAAACTGTCAAGGTAACAAAAGTTCTGGTGATGGATTGGAACTGGGACCCAGGAGGATGGGTACAAAGTACTAAAGTAGTCTATTTACTAAGCTGTGTTAGGAGATAAAGTGAATGGTGATAAGGTACCAGCCAATCAGCTCCTAACTGACATTTTTCAAACACAGCCTGTGACATGACAGGAGCTGATTGGCTGGTACTTTATCACGTTCACTTTATCTCCTCACACAGCTTAATAAATAGACCCCTTAAGTCTCTTTAGGGGCATGGGAGTACAGGAGAGGTGTAACCAATGTCTCCAATATGCAGCAACCACACACAACACAACTTACACCTCTGCTTCACAGCATCTCACACTATAATCATGCTGTAAATGAGAGGGAGTTGCCATGCCCTACCATGTAGTCATGCCTTCCCACCATACCTGGGCCTGCTGAGTGCCTTGGCAGCCCTGCTGGGACCATCCATTACCAAATGTCTAGTTTCGCCTATGTGTGTAATGGCTATTACGGTGTGTGGTGCAATGTGACTAAGGGACACCACTGTGCAGTGTAATGTGACTGAGGGGCAATACTGTGTGGCATAATTTGAATTGAAGGTACTATTGTGTGGTTACGCCCTTTCCCAGCGAGACTACACCCTTTTTTGTCAAAGTGTGCCTGCGGCGCGCTCTTCCCCTCCTTAGTGTGTGGAGGGGAGCACCAATGCTCTTTATGTACACAGAGAAAATGTGTAGTTATGGCTCTTCTTTGGTGTGTACAGATGTGTCATCCTCTGTGTTCAGCACCCCTGCCTTAAAAGTTCCTACAGTGAACGCTGTTTAATCCTCTACAACTGGTAAGCTAGGACTTTGTCAGTTGGGGAAATGCCTTTACTTTTCTTTGAGTGTGACCTACACCAATGAGCTTTACCTAACAGAACCATCCAAATAGCAAATGTCTGACTATGGCACATGTATGAATCCCCTGCAGGATGAGCTCTGTTGTGTATATTTTAATACAGAGAATGATGTACACTTGTATGTTGTTCTAATATTCATTATATTTGTAAGAGCAAGTGGGAGGAGTCAGGAATAGTAAGGGGGAGGAGTCTATGCCAGGAGCCAGATGCTGACGCCAAGGTGGGCCGGTGTGTTCTTTAAATGCCAGGGCCTATTTTTAGTCCCAGTCCGGCCCTGGCTGCAGAGCATATATATGGTATATATGTCCAAAATGAAAAGGTATCTGGTATTCCGTACAGAGCACACAGTATATGCAATTAAGGTTACACCCCCCCCCCCCCAAATATTTAATCATATTCACCCTCTATGTGGCTAAAGCCATGTATTCTAAATTAAAACATTGCTAATCTTCATGGTGTTACACAATGTAACACCATGATGTTCCTCTCAGAACAAAAAAGTTGAAGCATCGGTAGGAGCCAAATTAGTGCAACATGCACGGTACACATTGTCCTTAATTATGCTCTATCCTTTATAAAATAAAATAAATCTAGCTCCCTGCAATACATTATAGAAGGGATAGGATCCCACAATAGATTAGAGTGCTGGTTAAGTTTTACATAGTGAAACTGCTAACATGCGTTTTGCCAGAAGTAACTGTCAAGGATTATAGCCGGAACGCATGCAGAGCAGCACATAAGTGTATATACGAGCACATGTCCCCTAGCAGGGGTTTCTTTTGCACCTAGTATAGGGTACATGAAAACTAATAGTAAACTAGTCACTTATGCTATAAGCGCTGCATATATTCGAAGGAAGCTATTTTTTCATTTTTTGAGTGATGCATTATTTTACTGACATCTCTGCATTGACCCTCTATTATCTACATACACTGCAGAAGCAGCCATTTTGGTGGCTAAGCATTTATGAGCAGAGGCGGATTTAGACCTTGTGGGGCCCTAAGCAAGACAATGATTTGGGCCCCCCCTTCCTCTAACAACATTCATAACATTATATTGTTGTTCCTGATCTATTCCCCTTACATTTGTCATTTTCCTCCTTATATTTAACTATTTAAAACTTTCCACATTCTAATTGCAATCCCCAGTGGTAGGAAACATGTGGTCCTCCATCTATTGTGGAACTACATGCTCCGTCATCCAGAACTTCCCTAATCACACAGATATTTAAACAGTCATATCCCCAACCCTCTCTCTTCACTCCCAAGATATTAAGAAACTTCTGTCATCATATAACCTGCAATTTATGTTCACACAAGCACCTCTTTTCAGATTTCCCCTTCCTCATCCCATCAAAGAAAATAAGGGTTATGGTATGACATACCTTTGTTAACTCTTTTTCTTTGAGGTCCATGGGGTCCACAGACAATATGTTGGGGTATAAATCCCGGTCACCAAACAGTTAAACGAAACTAGCTCTCTGTTCCCAGTATGCACCGGCTTCTCCCTCATATACCTCGCCTCCGGTAGCCAGTTCGTTACCAAGCTCAAGCAAGCGAAGACAAAAAGATAAGAAAGAAGAAACCCATACTCACTAATCCAGACTCTGAAAGAGAAAGGAAACTACAGAAAACCCCCCGGAACTACAGGTGCGTTAGGGTGGGTGTCCTGTGGAGCCCATGGACCTCGAAGAAAAAGAGTTAACAAAGGTATGTCATACCATAACTCATTT
The DNA here is from genome assembly GCA_031769625.1 of Taudactylus pleione. Lineage (NCBI taxonomy): Eukaryota > Metazoa > Chordata > Amphibia > Anura > Myobatrachidae > Taudactylus > Taudactylus pleione. Next base: position 54,133 of record JAUIMM010001859.1, read on the forward strand.
TCTTCTTCGGGTCCATGGGGTCCACAGCCAATACGTTGGGGATATCCCAAAGCACTAACCCAATGGACGGGGATGCTCCTGAGTCTTGGAAGAGAGGAGAATCCTATGCCCGAAGGATGCATCCTGAGAGGCAAAGGTGTCAAAAGCATAAAATTTGACAAAAAGTATGGATGGAAGACCATGTGACTGTGCTGCACAATTGTTCAGCAGAGGCGCCCTGGCGGGCTGCCCACGAAGGCCCTACCGATCGAGTAGAATGTGCTGTTACGGAGTCCGGCACCCGTAGGCCAGTCTGTGTATAAGCTTGTGAGATTGCCATGCAAATCCACTTGGCCAGCGTCTGTTTATTGGCTGGCCAGCCATGCTGATGACAACCATAAAGCACAAAAAGGGAATCAGATTTCCTCTGTTTGCTAGTGCGTTTTGCATAAATTCGCAATGCACGGACAACATCTAGGGAAGCCTCTTCTACCAAGAGACTTGCATCCTGAAAAGCTGGGACCACTATTTCCTCATTTATATTAAAACTTAGATACCACTTTTGGAAGGTAATCCTGCCTAGTACGGAGTACTGCTCTATCTTGATTAAATACCAAAAAAGGGATTTCGGACGGAAAGTGCAGCCAGATCCAATAGTCTGCATGCAGATGCAATAGCAAGAAGAAATACTGTCTTTGCTGTTAACCACTTGAAATCTATTGAATTTAAGGGCTCAAACGGGGGAGCCTGTAAGACCCTGAGAACTAGTGTCAAATCCCATGGAACTACCGGGAGAACGAAGGCAGGCTGAATCCTCAACACCCCCTGAAAAAACATCCTTCTATCTGGCATCAGGGCGATCTTCTGTTGGAACCAGATTGAAAGGGCTGAAACCTGTACCCTCATTGAGGCCAGGCGGAGCCCCTTTTCCAGTCCGCTTTGAAGAAAATCAAGCACTCTAGAAACCCTACATCTTTCCGGGTCATATTTCCTCAGTTCACACCACTGAAAGAACACATGCCAAATTCTATAATAAATACGAGCAGAGGACGGTTTACGTGCCTTCAGCATCGTCTGTATCACAGACTCAGAAAAGTTTTTCTTCCTCAAGACCGAGGCCTCAAGAGCCATGCCGTCAAAGATAACCAATGAAGATCCAGGTACCAGCAAGGACCCTGTACTAACAGATCCGGTCTCAACGGAAGGGGCCATGGAGTGTCCACGGAGAGAGACTGTAGATCGGTGAACCAATGACGTTCCGGCCATGCCGGAGCTATTACTAACACCGTACTGCCATCTTGCTTGATCTTTCTGACGATACTGTGGAGAAGAGCAAACGGTGGAAACATATGCTAGCCTGTACCGCCATCTTACTGTTCGTGCATCTACAAACTCGGCCCTTGGATCCCTTGTCCAGGACCCGTACCTGGGAACCTTGTTAGACCTCATGGCATCAAGAAGTTACATTTCTGATAGACCCCATTTGTCCATCAGGTTTTGAAAAACCTGTGGGTGCAGGGCCCACTCTCCTGCACTCATCTCCTGCCGACTGAGAAAGTCTGCCTCCCAATTCAGGACTCCAGGAATGAACACGGCAGATATTGTGGGGAGGTGATGCTCTGCCCACACCAGGATCCTTGACACTTCTGTCAAGGCAGCCCGACTCCTTGTTCCTCCCTTGATTGATTTAGGTAGGCTACCATGGTGCGATTGTCGGACTGTATTTGCACAGGCCTGCCCTTTTAAATTTCCTGAGCCTGAACTAAAGCTTTGAGTATTGCTCTTAGTTCCAGGATATTTATGGGTAGCTGGCTTCCTGCCTCTGTCCACCTTCCCTGAAAAATGTATGATCCTGTCATCACCCCCAGCCCTGAAGACTGGCATCGGTCTTGAATAATGTCCAATCCGACACCCAAAAGGGACGACCCTGTCTGAGATGCCTTGTCCGTAACCACCACGACAGGGATAATCGTACTTCTGGAGAGAGATGCAGTAACTGGGACTTGATCGTGTGGTAATCCTTGTTCCAGCGCGACAGGATTAACTGCTGCAGTGGTCTGGAGTGAAATTGAGCGTACTCCACCATACTGAAGGTGGACATCATTGACCCCAGCACCTGCATAGCTGACTGAACAGATATTTTTGTCTGTTGTGAAGCAATTTGCGTACTAGAAGGGGTGATGACTTCTTCCAGTTTATAATCCAGCTGTGACTGTACAGACAGGACACAGCCAGTCCCAAATGATCCTGTAACTGCTGTGGAGACTGACCTAGCAACAGGAGATCGTCCAAGTAAGGCAAAATTCTGACACCCTGGCGTCTGAGGCATGCCATCATTATTGCCATCACCTTGGTGAACACCCGGGAAGCCGTGGACAAGCCAAATGGTAGGGCCTGAAACTGAAAAGGTTCTCCCCCTACCGCAAACCGTAGAAATTGTTGATGGGTCCAGGTGATTGGTATGTGGAGGTAAGCATCCTGTATATCCAAGGACACCATATAGTCCCTCTGTTCCATGGCCAACACAATCGACCGTAATGTTTCCATACGGAACCCGGGTGCACGAACAAACTTGTTGAGCCCTTTCAAATTTAGAATGTGCCGGTATGACCCATTTGGTTTCTGAATCAAGAACAGGTTGGAGTAAAACCCCTCACGTTATTGATTCCCTGGCACCGGAATAACAACTTCCGACACTAGTAGAGATTGGATAGCTTGTTGAAGGGCCAAGGCCCTTACCGAACCCTCCTTCTCCAAAACGTCAGGGCGTACCCGCGGGAGACCACTCCCCGAACCCAGGCATCCTCTGTTGTGAGAAGCCAGGCTTCTGAAAACCGGAGAAGTCGGCCCCCTAGGTCCCCCAGGGTTTCCTAGGTCCTGTCTTTTTAGGCGGAAATCTAGCTGAGGGCTGACCTTTGTTCTTGCCCTGTAGACAAAACCCCAGAAAGGACGCCCATCTGGTTTTAGCCAAAAATGCTGAAGGCAGACCCGCAGCTTTTGAGGCTGCCATGGAGGTCACAATTTTGTCCAATTCTGGACCAAAAAGAACTCCTCCTGTGAACGGAAGGGATTCTAGAGCCTTTTTGGACCCTGCATCCGCTCTCCAATCTTTCAACCAGAGAATCCTACGTGCCACCACGGATTCCGCTGAGACCCTGGAAGAAAGAATCCCAGCATCCAAGGCTGCTTCCCCCAGAGAGGACGCCCCCTCCTTAATAAAGGAAATCACATCCAGCTGTTCCTTGGATGCATCTGGCAAAGATTCTGCCAGAGTTTTCACCCACTCCTCAATTGCCCTTGCAACCAAGCCGTGGCCATAGCTGGACGAGTAGGTGTTCCTGAAAGTGAAAAAATTGATTTAAGGCAACCCTCCAGTCTTCTATCCATGACTTCCTTCAATGAAAGCGCCAGGATCAGAAGCGTGGTACGCTTTATTAGCTGTGCCACATGCGCATCAACAGAAGGTGGAGTCTCCCATTTAGCACATTCTTCTGATGGAAAAGGATACAACAGCGCCACTCTTTTGGAGGGGTGGTTTTTCTTATCCGGACAGACCCATGCTTCCCCCATAAGTTCTGATAAATGTTATGACTTGGGGAACTCTGCCTTAACCACTTTCTGGCGTTTAAACAGGGGTGTCTCCCTATGTGGAGGATCCCCTCCCTCAATATTTAACATGGATTTCACCGCCCTGATCAAAAAAGGGACATCAGCCACCGGGAAGTGATCTTCACCCTTTTCGGAGCCAGACTCCTTAGAGTAATCTTGTGCCTGCTCCTCCTCGGAGGATGTACTGGAATACTCACCCATATGGGAGGCCGAACGCCGTCTAGATTTTGGCTGTTTTGGTTTGGCGGCCTGTGGTGGTTGAAAAATGCCCGAAGATGACGCCATACCTCTACCAGCACCAAGGTCCATCCAGGATGGAAACACAGGGCATAACCATAGGGTGATGCATCTGCTGAGGAAAACCCAAACCGGGGGTGCAGGGGCAGCCAAATGCACTGCCACCTGGGTCATGACCTGGGAAAAGTAAGCCCAGGGGGCCTCTGGCCCTGTAATAGGTAAATTTGACTGATGTGGTGACTGTCTAAAACAGTTCCCACATAGTCCATTTTGTACAAAATCCTGTGAGGATAAGTCTGCTCTGCAGGCTATACAGGATATCAGCAAAGGGGCTCCTGCCACCTGACCCTCAGATTCCTTAGACATACTAACTGCTTAGGTTCCAAGAGCACATGTGATGAGGGTATACAATCGGGAAGCCGGCGCCCTATTGTATACCGAAAGGATGCCAGGCGCCGCGAGCGGACAGCTGCGGGGCGGGGTTAGATTTAGGGAATGGGTATGAAATACCGCCGGCCGCATGGTTTGATTCCAGTCAGCGGTAGCCCGACAGGAGCAGAGTGCGACGCAGCGGAAGCCCGACAGCGCTGGAAATCCCGATTGTGGATAGGTAAGTATCCACTAACCTAACCCCCTTAACCCTCCTTAGGGGTGCCTAACCCTAACTTCCCCCCCAAGTGCCTAACCCTAATCCCCCCCTCCTCAAGGGGGATTTAGGGATAGGCACCCCCCGGGGGACTTAGGTTTAGGTAGTGGGGAAGGGTGGGTTAGGGTTAGGCACTTGGGGGGAGGTTAGGGTTAGGTTAGGTTAGTTAGTACTTACCTATCCACGATCGGGATTTCCAGCGCTGTTGGGCTTCCGCTGCCGGGAACTCTGCTGTTGTCGGCCAAGCACTGCCGGGAATCGAACCCATGTGGCCGGCGGTATTTCATACAGATTCCGTGCTGAGCATCTAACCCCCAACCACACACCCGCAGCTGAGGGATGAGGGGAAAATACAGCAGTGAAAGGTTAAAGGACTGACAGTTATTCAAAAAAGACAGTACTCAACAAACATCAATCACATGCAATGCATAAACACTCTGCGAGCAATATGCAATTTTTGCTCTTGCCACTACAAATTAGCTCTAGGCATAGTAGGATAGAGCTCTGTAAAACCTGATCCAGCAGTAGGAGAGGTATACAGAGAGACTGCCCAGCCTCCAGAGCGAGCAGCATCTGAAAGCACCTGAAAGTGTACGCTGGCTGCTCATATAGGGGAAGCTGGGCGGAGCAACCCACAACGCATGGAAAAGTGACTGGCTAGCGTGTGGATTGGGGGAGGGGCCACCGAGGAAAGCGAACCTCCCCTATGCTGCTTGGACCTGCCCGGTAAACTGACATGGCCGCCGCCAGAGAAACAACCCCCGGCTTGTCTGGAGCTGCGTCATATCCCGGCGGTCTAGTGTAGGAGACAAGCTGTTATGTCCTCCCGACTGCAGCTGACCTCCGGCCAGTCTCCACTGCCGGAGCCCGAACCGCCACGTGGTCTTGGCGTTAGCAGCCACAGAGACCCCTCTTACCTGTCATCCCCTTGATCCGGATGCAGTCCAGGTGTCAGAGCCCCTGCCAAAGACACTAGCAGCGTTGCAGCATCGGAGGGGGTAGCTGTAGCAAGGTGGCCGATGCGTCTCCAGTCAGATGCGAGGCTGCTTCCAGGACAGCTCAAACCACCCGCCCGATGGAGAGGAAAACTCTCTTTTAATATACTTATCTTATTTTTTTTTATATTACTCGTCTGCGTGATTGCTCCTGAAACCACCAAACAGGAAACAACTGGCTACCTGAGGCCAGAGGCGGGGTATATCGTTTAACTGTTTGGTGACCGGGATTTATACCCCAACGTATTGGCAGTGGACCCCATGGACCCCGAAGAAGAAGAAAAAAAAAAATACAAATGTACCCTCATACTTCGTTCCTATTATAATACACACACTAGGTAGCCAGTACATCAACACCAGTCCTTGCTCGGAAGGCTAGCCTGGTGTATTGAATAGTTCAGTTTAGCAGTATTCCATCAATTTAGCTGTGCAGTGCACCTATAAGCAAAGGCCCTCTCCCCCCCACCCCTCCCGAGCTGGATTAAGACTTTGGGGAGCCCGGGGCACACTTATTCACATAGTCACACACAGACGTACACACATATATAAATACAGTCACAGACACACACACACACACACACTGTCACTCACATACATACAAATACAGTCTCAGAAACACTATGCATGTCACATTCTCTCTTAGGGGTGGGCAATAAGTGGCCCTCCAGCTGTTGAACTACAAATCCCAACATGCCTTGCAACAGTTTTAGCAATGAGGCCAAATAGGAAAACTGTGGCAGGGCATGCTGGGATATGTAGTTCAACAGCTGGGGGAGTCGCTTATTGCCCACCCCTACGACAGGGTAAACTACACTCACTGTCTATAGCACAGTAGCTGCTCCGTCCCCTTCTCTGCTACACTGCAGCTGTAATCAATTGCCGGAGGGCCCACTGAGAGAAGGGTGTCCAGGGTGACATGCCCCTCCCCCCAAGTGACTGCTGGAAACACTCAACAACACAGTGCATAGCGATATTTTACCCGATCTGGCCGATTCTGACACATTGGAACGATAGATAGTGTAAAATATGGCCAAATCGTGAGAAAATCGTGAGTCCCCACTCACGATCACGATGCGATGCACATCGCATCTTCAGATCTGCCGTGCTGTAAGGCAGATCTGCCAATCTGGGATACAAATGCACTGGAGAAATAGATCGTATGCACTGCAACACCAAATCATGTGCAGAGCTGCCGAGAAGAGTTTAAGGGAAATCGTGCACAATGTCGGATCGTGAACACATCGCTATGTCTGTGGCCAGCTTGAGAGAGTCGCACCCGCCCAGCAGAGGTCCAATCAATGTGCTATCAGTCTGCTGGGCACAGAATTATATAAAAAGCCTCCATTATACAGCCCTGTCGGCTGACCCCCTAAATTCACTACTGTTTATGATCTACATCTTTTCAAATCACTGAAGCATATCCTGAACAAATATCCATGAAATACTTAGGGAGCAAGTCAATTCTAGGTGATTATACGGAATCGGTATGAAATACCGCCGGTTCGATTCCCGGCAGCGGCAGCCCGACAGCGCTGGAAATCCCAATTGTCCTCATGTAAGTATATACTAGCCTAACCCTAACCCTCCTTAGGGGTGCCTAACCCTAACCTCCCCCCAAGTGCCTAACCCTAATCCCCCTGTAAGTGCCTAACCCTAACCCCCCCTTCCCCGCTGACTAAACCTAAGTCCCCCGGGGGGTGCCCTAAACCTAACCCTCCCCCCCGCGGCTGTCCGCTCGCGGCGCCCGGCATCCCTTTGATCGGGATGCTGGGCGCCTGTCTCCCGGCGTCGGGAAAATGACAAGCGTCTAGATATAGACGCCTGTCCTTTAACCCACGCTGGGATAAAGCAGTCGGGAAGCCGGCTGTCGGGATCACGTCAGCCGGTTTCCCGATTGCAACCCAATTATAAATCACCTTGACATCACCTTGCCGGCCCATAGGGTTGGACAGGAAAATATAAGGATAATAGTGAAGTCTGTGCAAAGAGGAGGCGATGCAACATTAACTGGAATTGAATTGCCCCAATTCGTTCCTGAAGTATATATCTGCACTCCTAAGCCTCTATAGCTAATAGAGAATTGGATTTAGATGGGATGTACTGTAGTCAATAGTACGACATTTGCAGTGCCAACAGGCAATATGTCTACATTCTAAGAATGTTGACAAATTAAATGTCAACATTAGGGTTAGACTGCAGATGGGGCAATTAGGGTAAGGCACTAGAGGGCTAAGAATTGAACACTTCCAGAATGCTGGAGGAACCGCGGAAGTGAGAGTTACATGATTGCCGGGTACTGGAAGCCACTGCAGCTGTGAGGAGCAGGCAAGTCATCGCTGGGCCACTAGAGACAATATGTTGACATTCTAACATGTTATCATTTAATTAGTGGCTACATTATGAACGTCAACATGGTAAACGTCGACATTATGACTGCCGACATATCACACCCTTAGAGGACAGTTCGTTGTATTAAACCATAAGCAGTGGTGTGCAAATGATATTTTGTAAATACTATAGTTCGCCTTTTATGCAAATTTTTAAAAATGTGAAGAATAATGCAATTTAAAAACCAATATGCACAGAACCTGTCAGTGTATATATTTTTTAGCTAATTTGGGGGTCTATTTACTAAGCAGTGTTAGGAGATAGAGTGAATAGGGATAAGGTGCCAGGCAATCAGTTCACAACTGTCATCTCACAGGCTGTGTTTGAAAAATGACAGTTGGGAGCTGATTGGCTGGCACCTTATCACCTTCCACTCTGTCTCCTAACACTGCTTAGTAAATAGACCCCCTAGTTCCTAAAGACTGTTTCTCAATATTGGTTCAGCCTACATATCTGCCTCTAAAAAGGTTTTCCTAGAGCGAATACTTTGAGATTATGAATTATTGTACACATTTACCTTTCATATGCTCTTCCCACAACCTGAGCCTACGCACTAGTTACTACTACAACGCCGAATCAGCTTTTGCTCACATTTTTTATTCCAAATAATATACAAGTGTCTTACTGTGAAAATTCAAGAAAATGTGAAAGTGATCCACTTTCAATATAGAGTACAACCTGTTATAGAAAAGTAGCGACTCAGATAAGCTGCCTTCAACGGAAATTTAAAAACATCAAAGAACAACTCAAACATCAAGACTGCTGTATCAGAGATCAGAAAGCTAGCATAGCCTATACAAAAATCTTTTATACCTTCATTAAAAAAAAAAAAAAAAAAAAAACACACTATAAAAATAAACTCTCTACTTGGAGACTTCTATTTAATCTTTTGTTGACAGTGTGCAATGGGAATAAATTAAATACTTCACCTCCAGTAGACCCACTTATAATACTGCAACAAGAGTTACTAATGGCAGAAGGAAAAACACCTGCACAATGTCAATGAAACAATTTCAGTCACTTAGTGAAAGCTGCATATGTGAATATATTAAACACAACACACAGTAGACATACGGACAATATACTAGCAAAGAAGTTCCCAAACTCAGTCCTCAAAGCACCCCAAGAGTCCAGGTTTTAGGGATATCCATGCTTGACCACAGGTGACTTAATTTGTACCTCAGTCCATTTGATTTAACCACCTGTGCTGAACCATGGATCTCTCTAAAACCTGAACTGTTGGGGTGCTTTTAAGGACAGTGTTTGGGAATTTCTGGACAAAAGGCCAGCATACATCAGCAATTGATTGCGGCAATTCTGTAATTTGCAATTGACTGAAAAAGGGAAAGATTTTTATACACAAATCGATTGCAAATTGCAGAATTCCTGCAATCAATTGCTGATGTATGGGGGCCTTAACTGTTAGAGACATGCTAAAAGCTATGATAATGTACATCTGGTTTTGTATATACACGCATCACTTTGCACTTTGTTTAGGATAAGTGATCATTATCCCCAGTGCAGAACAGTCACAGCGCTACATTTTAAGGAGAATTGTAGACAAGACTGTAAAGCAAAAAAACATGTCTGGGAAGTTGTGGTAATGAAGCAAACATTGTTACAAATATTTGGAGCACACCTGAAAATATTGTTGGACCTGATTAATTGAACTGACAGATCCGCAGTTGTAGATTTTGTTTGGGAGGTCACATCTAAAAAATGCCAAATATGGTACATTGCAACAAAATAGAACTATAGAGTCTTCATAACCAGAACATCCTTTTATTTCTCATTTTGGTCCCTTTACTATGTTTAAGGGGACGTCCTTGTGTTTCCTTATTGGTAAGCCTGAAAAATAAGAAAAATAAATGTCCAGGTTAGTAGGTAGGTGATTAGAATACTGTGTTTATGTAATGGATAAAGTTGGTCCATATAAATGCAATGCATCTGAAATTTATACTGTATGTTATTCCTTTTTTGTTAATCTTCAAACCTTCAGTGGAATGTAACATTTTTCCTTAAGTTACAAAAATATATACAGAATGTTATTAGTATACCGTAGAGCAGGCGTAGGCAAACCTTGGCACTACTGCCACACTGACATGTCTAGAATGGCACCTGCAGGCAGGGGCATCTAGAGGGCTGGGAGTGGGCACTACTTGCCCAGGTCAATTGGAGGGGCCCGGCAGGTGCCTGGGTTAACTACCACTCCCACTGCTTTGCCCATTACCCCTGGCCACAACTGTATAGCAAAGCATTGGTACATCGGGCAGTAAAAGAGCGGAGACTGCTGCAGCATTCTCCTCTCATTGCCGATGCTATACAGGTACGGCCAGCAGTAGTGGGCAGAGAGAAGTAGCGTTACAGGTGGGGGTAATTGCTGATCACCCCTCCCCTAGAGCTGCCCCCCTGCATAGTAGCTGCATAGGTTTTTTGGAGTGGGCGGGGCCTCACCTCCAAGTACCAGGTCCTGTCACACCTCTCAATGGCCTGCAGAGTCCATCCCTAAGCTACTACACATGCTGTGCTGCTCCTGCCCTCCTGCTTCAACGCCTTCCCAGCATGCTAAACCCTCTCTAAACTGGAGAACCCAAGTGTGGCCCGCATTCTAAGTGAAGCCTGGGCCTTAGGTGAGTAAAACTGGCCACAGTTAATCCTGCTCACAAAATATTCTGAAGCATGTCAGACTATAAAATATCAGTCTAACCTAAGCAAACTAGCTTAAAAAAAAAAAAAAAAAAAAAGCAAGGATAGGGACGCCACTAATGTTTTAGTACCCATCTATTACTTTTGTAACTGTTGTAATGGTGGTGGCACTCCATAAAGTTTTTTGGACTTGTACTGCTGTACATCTGGCGCACACTGAAATAAATGTTGCCTATTCCTCTAGTATAAGCAGACAGCAAAGGAATGCAGTTAATAGTTAAAAATGTAAAACGCATGAATATAGGTAATAGGAGCAAATCTAGCAATTGGGAACAACAAAACTCCACCATAGTATGAAAAACCACCACACAGAAGCAGAAGGAAACTGTATGCAATATCGCTGGACCTAAGCCTGGCGGATGAAATCCCAATGCCGGAAGGCCAGCAGATGAAAACCTCAACTAGGGTAAGTCCCCTAACCCTCCCCTCTCCCACCCTCTAACCCTCCCTTAGTGGTGCCTACCCCAAACCTCCCCCCTAGTGCCTAACCCTAACCTCCCCCCACGGGTTCCTAAACCTAACCCCCCCCCTCCCTGCACCCTAAACCTAACACTCCCGAGGGGGTTGCCTAACCCTAACCTCCCCCTGGTAGTGTCTAACACTAACCACCCTTTCCCTAGCCTAACCGTCGCCGCGGGAGTCCCTAAAATTAACCCTCCCGATGCCCGGCTTACCTACGTTTGGTATGTCGGGCGTTGGGACTACGGAGTGAGGCTAATGATAGGCATTGGTATTTAGACGCCTATCTCTAGTTCTATGCCGGGCTTTCACGGTCGGGATTTCGGCAGTCGGCATTTCGACTGCTGGCATCCTAACTACATCCCAAGCAGAATGCCAGTGGTACCAAACTCAAGATCACTACAATTTCTCAGATATTCACCCCACCACTGTCAAGGGAGAAGGAGAATCATGAATGTTGAACATCTGTCTAATGATAGAACTAAAGTGGAGGGAGGCAGGCACGGATTACCCAGACTTGTTGGAGGGGCCCAGGGCCACTGCTGAAGAGACAAAATGTCCCCCTTTCCTGTGCAGCGCTTAGTAACTTTTACATGTTTTAAAGGAGGCGTGGCAATGCCTTACAGATTTGGCCACACCCCCAGTACCCAACCCCATGTCAGCTCTCGATGGCGAGATCCGGTCCGTTAATGCAAGAACTGTTAAATCACTGCAATTGCACTGCTTCGTGCATGGGTTAATGGTTCTGCATAATATACTGTATGATTGGTGCTACAGGTTAATATGGAGTTACTCTTTACAATGCTAAAACATACAGTAGCAGGGATGACATTTTCTCTGTATAAACAATGAAACATTAAGGATAGTTTAGGGACAGTTCTGGGATAAACATTAAAAATGAACTTTATTATAATACTTATGTAAGTGTAAGTGATTAGATTTGCATAAAAGCAAAAAGATTTTAGGCACTGTCAGTGTTACCAGACAACTTCAGTTCCTGATGTATTTGGTTAATTACACAATCCATAGTTGGTACAACTATCTATTACTGGTAACTGCCATCACAGAGAAAGAGGCCACTGAGCCTTTTCCTAATTACAGTATGATGCAAATCTGCGTCAATTAAAAGGCCAATTCGTAAGCCAACTGTTCCCCCACCCCCTACTACTCATGATATTATGGTATCAATATAAAACTCTTCTACACAGGCTAGGAATCCAGGGCTGTCATCAGGGAGTGCAGGGGATACCGGTGTACGGGGCCCCGCTAGTGCAGATGATCATGGCTACAAGCTGCTCCTTATTCCCAGACAAAAGGCTCCCGTGAATAAGCAGCAGCACAGGTCCAGGATCATCGGCATAAATGGGGTGGCCCCCCGATGTTAGCTTGTGATTGTTGGAGCCAGCTCAAAATAGACATGTACTCCTCTCTTCTCCCTGACAGGTTAGCCAATCGAGGCTCATACACTGCCACATAATAGCCACGCCCCCTCCACGCCAAACATTAAACTGCTTTGCGCAAGCTCAATGAGGAGACAATGTTCCTGATTAAAGAGGGTCCCCCTGTCAGGTTAGCAGGGCCTGAGATCAATAGAAGACCCCCTGTATCTCCCAATACAGAGTTACCTGGTCAAACTAACAGGGTCCCTGTCACTGTGATATGTGACTTCCATTATCCACCCGGAAATATTTGGGGTTCAGTGGTCTGCAACATCATATAACCTGTCCTCTTGACTTCACAAGATTTGTCACCCTTGTAGGGCAGGGACACAGTTCCTTTGTGTTCTCCAAGATAAATATAAAATGGTATCTGAAACACAGACCTCTTCTTCCTAGGGTTATGCTGGGTAAATAAACACTCTAATGGCTGGTACACACTAGACGATAGGTAATCAGATCTGACCTGACGACATATTTGGCACAGTCTATTGTGTATCCTCTATGTCGCTGACAATGGCGCTCCCACGCATAGTCAGCGACATCGCCTGTCGGACCTGCTTGCAGTTCCATCTGGTGACATAGGCCCTCATTCAGAGCCACTCACTAGCGGCAGTACGCTCGTTCCGAGCGATGTTCGCACATCTGCGCATGCGTACGGTTTTTAGTACGCATGCGCGAACCAGTCAGTGTGGCCGAAAATCGTTTGTACGCAATATAGTGAGTGCCTGCTATTTTGAGTGACAGAATGAGGCGTATGTGGGTGGTAACAGGGGAAGGTGCTTGAAAACGGGGAGTGGAGATCAGAACGCAGGCGTGCTTAAAGGTCAAAATGTGCGTTTTATGGGTGTGCATAATTAATAGAGCAGCGTCAATGACCACGTCATTTGTTTTTTTTTAACTCAGAACTGCTCGCAAAATAGCGGTTGAAAAAACCAACCACAAGAATAGCGAGCAGTTCATATCCTGTTCGATGTACTCGATTAATCTAATAAATAGCGGACATGACGTAGGATGCGAGCGGCCAGGGGGCGTAATTTTCCAAAAAACGAACGCAAGTTTTGCTCGCTCGTTCAGACATAGAGGCGTGAACAGACCGCAAACAGCGAACGGTTCATTTGAATAGCCACCCCTTGTTTTAGAACGAACGACCGCAAATAGCGAGTGGCTCTGAATGAGGGCCATAGTTAGCAAGGGCCATGCTGCCGAATGTAGAATGGCCCCTGCCGCCTTGAAGGTGCTCCTGACATTGGCAAGTGTGTATGCACTTGTCGTTGCTGGGACCCCCGCCAGTTCCCGTTGCTTGCGAGATCATACTGGGTACACATCTTTAAAGGTGTACCCAGCATTAGGCCTTAACAGATGTGCTGGCAGAGTAGGGTTATTGCTCTTGGATGTCAATATTGACTTATGTACAATAGTTCATACTAGGGGTGTGCACCGGCCACTTTTCGTGTTTTGGTTTTGGATCTGGATCTTTCTTCGGGTTTTGGATCTGGATTGGTTTTGCCAAAACCACCCTTCCGGGTTTTGTGTTTTGGATCTGTATCACAAATCACAGAATTTGTGGGTTTTTCTGCTCCTATGCTATTATTAACCTCAATAACCTTAATTTCCACTCATTTCCAGTCTATTCTGAACACCTCACACCTCACAATAGTGTTTTTATGTCCAAAAGGTTGCACCGAGGTAGCTGGATGACTATGCAAAGCGACACGAGTGGGCGGCACAAACACGTGGCCCATCTAGAAGTGACACTGCAGTGGCAGACAGGATGGCAGTTTGAAAAACTAGGCCCCAAACAGTACATAATGCAAAGAAAAAAAAAAAAGGAGGTGCAAGATGGAATAGTCCTTGAGCCCTCCCAGCCACCCTTATGTCGTATAAACAGGACATGCACACTTTAACAAACCAATCAATTCAGCGCCAGGGTCTGCCACACGACTGTGGCTGAAATGATTGGTTCGTTTGGGCCCCCACAAAACAAGCTGGCAATGAATCTGTCCATGCACAAACTGGCTCTACGGAGGCAAGATGTCGTCCTCATCCTCCTTATCCACCGATTCCTCACCCTCTTCAGTGTTGTGTACATCCTCATCCTCACAGAGTATTGATTCATCCCCGCTGGAATCCACCACCACAGGTCCCTCTGTACGTTCTGGAGGCTGGTCTCCCTGGAAGAGTTGATAATTCATTTTTATGAACAGCATCTTCTCCACATTTTGTGGAAGAAACCTCCTATGCCTTTCGTGACAAGGTTTCCGACTGCACTAAACACTCTTTTTCGGAGTACACACTGGAGGGGGGGCAACTCAGGTAAAATAGAGCCAGTTTGTACAGGGGCCTCCAAATTCCCTTTTTTTCCTGCCAGTACAGGTACGGACTGTCTGACATCCCTACTTGGATGCTGTCACCGATGTAATCCTCCACCATTCTGTAAATGGTGACAGTATCATATGCAGTGACAGTAGACATGTCAGAAATTGTTGCCAGGTCCTTCAGTCCGGAACAGATGTCCAAACTTGGTCCTGCCTGCCCTGCATTACAGCCAGCGGGTTGCTTAGGATACCTAAGTTTTTTCCCGGCAGCCCCAGTTGTGGGAGAAAATGAAGAAGGAGCTGTTGACGTGTCACGTTCCGCTTCAGCTGAGAGTGTTTTCACCAGCAGGTCTTTGCACCTCTGCAGGCGTGTGTCAGCCGGAAAGAGAGAGACACCACATAGGCTTTAAACCTAGGATCGAGCACGGTGGCCAAAATGTAGTGGTCTGATTTCAACAGATTGACCACCCTGGAATCCTTGCGAAGCGAATGAAGGGCTTCATCCACAAGTCCCACATGCCGAGCGGAATCGCTCAGTCTTAGCTCCTCCTTCACTTTCTCCAGCTGCTTCTGCAAAAGCCTGATGAGGGGAATGACCTGACTCAAGCTGGCAGTATCTGAACTGACTTCCCATGTGGCAAGTTCGAAGGGCTGGAGAACCTTGCACAACACGGAAATCATTCTCCACTGCGCTTGAGTCAGGTGCAAACCCCCTCCTTTGCCTATGTCATAGGTGGATGTATAGGCTTGAATGGCCTTTTGCTGCTCCTCCATCCTCTGAAGCATATAGAGGGTTGAGTTCCACGGCGTCACAACCTCTTGCTTCAGGTGATGGTGGGGCAGGTTCAAGAGTGTTTGCTAGTGCGCCAGTCTTCGGCACGCAGTCGCTGAATGGCGAAAGTGTGCAGAAATTTTTCGGCCCACCCAAAGAGTCTCCAGCACGCCCCTGTCGCTTTTCAGAAAATTCTGCACCACCAAATTTATTGTGTGAGCAAAACATGGGACATGCTGGAATTTGCCCAGATGTAATGCCCGCACAATATTGGTGGCGTTGTCAGATATCACAAATCCCCAGGAGAGTCTAAGTGGGGTAAGCCACTGGGCGATGATTTCCCTCAGTTTCTCTAAGAGGTTGTCGGCAGTGTGCCTCTTACTGAAACCGGTGATACACAGCATAGCCTGCCTTGGAACGAGCTGGCGTTTCTGAGATGCTGCTACTGGTGACGCTGCTGTTGTTGCTGTGTAAGGTGATACATCTACCCAGTAGGCTGTCACAGTCATATAGTCCTTAGTCTGCCCTGTTCCACTTGTCCACATGTCCATGGTTAAGTGGACATTTGGTACAACTGCATTTTTCAGGACACTGAGGACACTTTTTCTGACGTTTCTGTACAGTCTCTGTATCGCCTGCCTAGTGAAGTGGAATCTAGACGGGATTTGGAACCGGGGACACACTACCTCCATCAATTGTCTAAATCCCATTGCACTAATGGCGGATACCAGACGCACGTCTAACACCAACATAGCAGTCAAGGCCTCAGTTATAAGTTTTGCTTCAGGATGACTGCTGTCGTACTTCATCCTCCTCGCTAAGGACTGTTGGAGGGTCAATTGTTTAGTAAAAGTAGTGGTGTTCCTACTTCCTCTCTGGGATGATGAATGACTCCCAGCAGCAACAGCAGTAGGCGTAGCAATGCAGGATCCTCCGAAGGAATCCCGGATAGGAGAGTCAGTCATGCCAGTGACATGGCCTGCAGGACTTCTTCCGATCCAGACTAAGGAGGAAATTGATGAGGAGGGAGTTGACGGTGTGGTTTGGAGGTGCTTGGATACAACAGGACAAAGGGATTCAGGTGTCCCTGGTCTGCTTACGGTCTTAGCCAAAGTTTCTGAACTTGACAGTAACTTTTTATGAACGCGCTGCAGGTGACGTATAAGGGAGGATGTTCCTAGGTGGTTAACGTCCCTACCCTTACTTATTTCACCTTTACATATGGTACATATGGCAAGACAGTTGTTGTCCGGATTTGGATAGAAGTATTGCCAGACCAAAGAGGTGGAATGTTTGGTCTTCTGCCCAGGCATGACTGTGAGGGGCTTTTTCATCCCACAGATAACAACTGTCTCCCCCAGAGCCTGATTTAAACAAACCACATCACCATCAGAATCCTCCTCGCCAACTTCCTCCTCAGCGCCAGCTACACCAGTATCCTCATCCTGTTGTACGTCAACAGTGACATCTTCAATTTGCATATCAGCAAGTGGACTGTGGGTGCTCCTTTCAGCACTTGCAGAGGGCATGCAAATTGTGGATAGAGCCACCTCTTCCCGTCCAGTGCTGGGAAGGTCAGGCATCGCAACCGCCACCACACTTGGATCTCCTTGGGGATTTGTGATATCTTCTTAGAAAGCACAGTTCTTCGGTGCACACAATTCACAAACACAGAAAAAAAAAAATTTTTTGGAGTGCACTTTGGGGATTACAGCACCCTTTAACGGACGAGCCAACCGGCCCTTTACTTATGACACAGGCGCACGCTTGGCGCTGCTCCTTTGTTGATGCACCTGCAGCCACAGTGCACACAATTCACAAACACAGAAAATATTTTTTTATTTTGTTTGGAGTGCACTTTGGGGGTTACAGCACCCTTTAACGGTTAAGCCAGCCGGCCCTTTACTTATGACGCTTGATGCTACTTTGTTGATGCATGCGCGGCTCCTGTGCACACAATTCAGAAACACAGAAAAAAATGTTTTATTTTTTTTGGAGTGCTCTTTGGGGGAGCGCCCCTGATGCACAGATCACCCCCTGGACAACACTACAGCACCCCTCTAGAACTACAGCCTTTATGGGACACTGCACAACACAGTCCAGCCAGCCCCTATAGACTTTGGAGTGGACACAGCCCCTATGGACAACTGACTGCACAACACAGCCCAGCCAGCCCCTATGGACAACAGCAGCACAACACAGCCCAGCCAGCCCTAGCTCCCACCCTCCCTCTTCACTGTCCACAGCCGGAGTGAGAAATGGCGCCGACGTGGGGACCTTTTATAGAATCCAAAACCCGTGAGATCCGGAAGGCGGGATGATGATGTTTTGCCTCGATTTCAGATCAGAGTCAGGCCGGAAAAGTAGAGCCTGACTCCGATACGACTCGGATCGGGGGGGGTTCGGATTTCAGAAATCCGAACCCGCTCATTTCTAGTTCATACATACTAGCAGCCAGTACTATTTTTCAGCAGGAACAGGCAGGAACCCAGTTCCTGAACCTCTCATTGCTTATGATGGAATTATCTTGGGCCAAAATGTATTTCCATAAGATAAGTTTTATTTTAAAAGGCCCCTTTGAGTGCCTTCCTTTTTAAATACTAAATAGCTATCCATCTATTGCTCCACCCCCAGTAGCTTCTCCCACAGTTCCTGAACCTATTTTTCCAGAAAAATAGCCCTGCTAGCAGCTGACAGAGTTTGAACATAGCATGTTTTCCATACAGAATATACATTGATACAACATACAGTTCGCCCAATCCCGTGTTTTGGGATCAGATGATGTAATTGATCACGGCAGAAATATTGTTTCTTAAATTGGAATATAAATATAAAAAAAAACAAAAACAAACATGGTTACAGAAGAAGAAGGTTACAAAACAGACAATACAAAATAAAATGCAAAATAACAGGGATTTAAAAAAATAAATTAGAAAAATAATTTTATGAATAATTATACTATTCACCTTACACAAGGTAAAATACATTCATATTTCATCATTCCCTGCAAGGACAATACATTAGACACATTTTTTATATATTACACTGGACTTTGCCTTTTGCTTCATAGGTGTAATATGCTTTTAAATAATTAAAATTCATAGCCAGCTGACATGGAAAGGTAGTGTGTTTCCACGCATGTTCTGATTTGCGAGGGTTGCATATATTCAATCTGTAACAATGCTTCAAGCTTAGTATTCTGCAGTGTCAACCAGGCAGCTCTATCAAGTTGACCACACTGTTAAGTGTTACCTGTAGAGTGGCTTAAACAAAAAAAGGAAGGGACAACCACTGGTCCAAAGTCAAGTGTGCTATAAAACACAACAGATCAAATATTAACTTGTAGCACCTTTGAATAGTGATACAAATGGAAGCCAAAAACCAAAAGGCTACTAAGGATTCCAGAAGAGGTTTTATTAAATAAACTCTTAAGCTGTAGGGCTCTATACAATACAGGTGTCTATTTACTACACCTTGGATGGGGATAAAGTGAACGTAGATAAAGTACCAGCTAACCAACTACTAGCTGTCATCTCCGTTTACTTTATCCCCATCCAAGGCTTAGTAAATAGACCCCATAAGTAGCAGAAGAAAACTGTCCGATTACTCTTCCATTTTCAAGTGCCATTCAGAAGGCCTGTTTATGGTACACCAATGTCAAAGTTTTACTATAGTTCTTAAGTGTTACCTGGTAGACGAGTCTGCATTTTGGAAGAGCTTTTCTGAGAACTTGTTGGTTGAGTGCGATAGATGAAAGTTTGATCTGGTCTGACAAGTTTCGTAGTTACATGCCCTGCTGGAGGGAAATATGCAAGATTCCTTAATAGGTCACCTTCAGTTTACAGTCATATCATATACTTGGCAAACTCTTACCATTTCCCGGGGAAGGATGTATTGAGGAAACATTGTAGTTACGAACAGCTTTCTGAGTACCTAAAATGTTCTGGGCCTTCCCTGCGAATATGCCACTACTTGGGTTACACAGCTGAAAAGGTGTTCTCAAGTGAGACAGGGTAGGTAACTTGGACATCCCTACTCCCTCCTGCATGAGAAAGCATACTAGTAAGTACTACTTAAATACAGGCAGATTTAGTAGAAGGCATAAAAACATTATTTGAAAATATACATGTTAAGAAAATGCTTTACTTGTACTGAAGAGGATACTTGATGTAAGGTTCAGTGGGGATTTACATTAAGTATGAACTAGTGTTTAAACTTCCCAGATCTGCCAAGATTACAACAGGGCTGGCACTCTTACAAAACACTAATTTTGCAAGCGTTTAACTGAATCAGTTAAGTCATAAATATCTAAATAGGTCTTAGCAGCACACAAGTAATATTTATCCTTTATGCATACCAAATAAAGCACAGGTTCTCAAACTCGGTCCTCAGGACCCCACACAATGCATGTTTTCCAGGTCTCCTCACAGAATCACAAGTGAAATTATTAGCTCCACCTGTGGATCTTTTAAAATGTGTCAGTGACCTGCCAAACGTAACCTGTGTGGGGTCCCGAGGACAGAGTTTATGCCCCCATACATCAGCAATCTGAAAACCACAATTGAGCAATTTGAAGATTTATTGCCCGATATTAGGATTTCCCAATCCAGTAATCTGTGCCCATACATTACAGATCATTTTCAGCAAACACAGATCTGCCAATCTTGAAAGGCCCATCATTTTACTAGCAACGGTCTGCAAATCTGTTGGTCATCTCCATATACTAGCAATCTACAGCCCCAATCCATCTGTGAAATCCAACATGTTGGACAATCTGGTTTAACAATTTCAATCACTTTTTGGTTGCAATCTGCGATCTGTGAAGCCCATACTGTACATAGCAGATTTTTTATATACAATAATCTGCAAATAGCAGAATTGCCACAATCGATTGCTGATGTATGGGGGCCTTTAGAGTTACGCCGGAGTTAAACTGGAGGAAAACAAACTGAAAACCAGAACACTTTCTGAACGACAACAAGCAACTTATTTATGTGAATTACCAAAATCAACATCTTCTGCTTCATGATTATCCAGGAAACTCCATACTACACTCACTGCTTGGACATAACACTTCGGACTGGATCGGCTTGGTACATTGTAATTTTGCCCTCATACTACATAAATTCTTATATGTATTGCCTTTTCCCATTGTGTCACATCTATCCACTTTAATCATTTATTTAATAACTAATTCCTGCACCCACTACTCACACACCTCTCTTTATATATCACTTTCGGAGCTGCACTCATACATTAGCAGCACTGTTCTTTTATCTCTATTTTTGAATATTTAACAACTTTAATCCACACTGTCTCTGTATCACACAGCCTCCACTCCAGTTTTCATCTCACTTATTACCTCGTCCATAGCATGAACACTCTTACTTCACACCCCCCCCTTAATCAGTGCCCACATAATCCTCTACTTTATCCATCCCTATCCTCCCCCTCTTGTCTCCTATGCTTCTTGTTCCCCCTTTTTTCTCTCATCAGTCTGCTTTCCAACCCTCTGCTTCTTTCCCCTGCCATTACTGTTCCTCCATTCTCAACCACCTCCCTCCATGGCCTTGCTACCCCACCACTTTCCCCACCTGGTTCTGCCTCCAGGGCTACCAAAAGAAATTATGGGCCCAGGTACTGCAACATCCTGTGGGACCACAGCATGTTGGGCAAGGCTGCACCCATTTGTGGGTGGGTCTAGCATGTGAGACGCACCCACTCACTGGAGCATGGCATAGTATCCAGCAGCTGGGATTAAAGTAGTCACTACTGTATTAGGATGGTGGGACAGTCCCATAATATATCCATTTTTTATCAGAATGTATGTAGATGCTAAAATGTAACACACAATAATTAAAGTGCTACAACTTTATTTTGTACATCTCTCATGTAAATAACACATAAACAAAATCTATTTTCTGTCATAGAGATAGGTATGAAGGACTTAATCTTGACATAACATCAGGTTATCTTAAACACACACATACCGCAGCACATATCCTAACCCACTGCTCCATGCTCCTTCCTCACTATCTACCCCATCTGTGTCGTCCCTGTCTGTCTGCCCTCCCCCTTTAGAATGTAAGCTCTAACGAGCAGGGCCCTCATCCCTCACGTGCTTCTCCTCCAGTAGTTATAGTATAATTTACTCGTAACTCCACACAATGACACCTAACACCTGGTTGCTCATGTCCTGCTGCTTGTTATGCAGCTATGTTTATAAACCATGTCCTTGTCCTACATTGTTTTGTATTACTATTAACCGTTTTTCTTGTGTGCTCATTTATGTACTGTGTAAGGCGCTGCGGAACCTTTGTGGTGCCATATAAATAAAGGATAATAATAATAATAATAATAATAATAACTACTGAAAGGGCATCAGGTACACCAATTAGTATGTCCACAGGAGGACACAGCTGAGAGCCACATAAGGACAATGGTTACATTTTGCACTTAAAGCTGGCAATGTGCACTAGTGGAATCTAACTTTTGCCTTTAGGTGCTAGGGCTATGTCCAATTAGCAAATGCGGTCAGAAACACCACATGTATTTTGAAAATAGACATCCGATTATTCTCAATTAAATGCTGCACATTGGCAGCAATTGGTGCCCAACCAGGTTTAGGTGTCTCTAATTGGCCTTCACAATATTTATTCATCAGACATGCTACACACATTTAAGCTGACCATACACGTGACTAGACCAACTTTCATCCAGCTAGTTGGCCGGTTAGAATGAAAATCTGGTAAGGTATGGGAGCAAATGATAATGAGCAATTTGCACCCAAATGCCTGAAAACAGACAAAAATGGTCTTTCAGACAAGTTGATTAAATGATTGATTTAAAAACAGTTTGCTTAAACAACAGTTTTTGTCAGTGTCTAGGAGTTGGGAGGGAGAAAATGGTTCATGGTCATGTGCTTCCATGCCTTACCAGATTTTCATTCCAACCAACTAACTGGATAGTTGGATGCAAGTTGGTCTGGTATATGGCCAGCTTTAGAGGTGAATTTCTGCTTTTCAAAGTCCATAGCCTTGTCTTTGTCGGTTTTAGATGCTGCATTTAAAAGGGTCAGAACATTAAATACAAAACTGTACATGTTTTGTATTTAAGATTATTGTGGCATGTTATGTATACATTTGAAATCTAGACTGACAATATAATAGACACCTGCTCACTAACAGTCAGCTTTGGTTCAGTGAATATATAGAAAGGTAAACTCTACAAGACATGAAGAGTTTGGTAGATATTATCTGCAAGAAGTATCTTCACTTTCTTAATGCAGCAGCTTGCTTCCTTTCCAACTGCATTGTAGGAAGTGTGTAGTCAGTACAAAATATAAAATAATGGTTTATGGAATGGGTGATTAAGTTCCATAGGGACTGTAATATAGATGGCAATGTGGCTTGCAGTTGGGTGTGCAATAAGGCTCTGCATGTGTAATTGCACTTAGACACAGGTTCAGCATTCATTGTGTAGAAGGTCCCCATCCTGATTTCAGCCCTATTTGTTTCTAAGACTGTGGGGGGAGGGGGGGGGTATTTTTCAAATACAGGCTGTAAAATGTAAGTTTTAAGCCAATTAGTTGGTAATTTCACCTGTATCCAATTAGCAGTGGTAAATTACCGCTGCTATAGGATTAGGGGGATTATCCTATGCGTTTTCAGCCAAATTATCCTATTTGTACAAATAAATAGGATAGGGTGATACAAAAAAATAAATAGGCGAGAAATTATGATAGTCGAAAAATCCATGTTTTTTGGTCCCCGAAAATATATCTGGGCTTATTGGATACAGTCGGTCACGCGGACGAAATTAATTATATATCACTGACAAGGTAATACTCTAGCAGTATTTCAGGACACAGAGTAGGCATCTGACTACTGACATCAACGAGGGGAGTGTACTTCCCCACTGTATTACTTACTATGGGAGATTTATGAGTCACATGATGGTTTATTTACCATATGTGACCAGGAAGTAATTCAGCTTTCTAACCATCCTGGAATATTATTATTATATCCCGACTTTAGATGAATATATGCTAAAAATACACACCTTTTATGTTTTGCCTTCTATAGAAATATATAGGTTTTTAAATTACAATTGTTTATTTTTATAGTTTTATATCTCTATTTGTAAATGGAATGGATTGATCACACATGTGCTTTGATTAGAAGCCATATTGGTTAGGGTATATAAATCCCAATACAAGTACAGAACATTATCCTTTAAAAAAGCTGTGGGACACACAGGGAAACGCGCGTCAGAGAGAAATTGTACTTGTTCTTATATTGCATGGGGACTGTGCATACTGTGGAGACACCTGGACCAAGCCCTGGACTTATTCATACCTCCCAACTGTCCCGCTTCCAGCGGGATAGTCCCGTTTTTCTGGGACTGTCCCGCTGTCCTGCCCGCGGGCCACAGTGTCCCGCGGTGGGGGGGGGGGGGGAAGTTGGGGAGAGCACACCCGCTGCTCTGCCTAGCAGAGCAGCGGGTGTGCAGAAGGTGAACAGATGCCGTGCGCATCGCACGGCATCTATTCACTAGCGTAGGGAGAGCCTGGGGGGCGGCCCAGCATCTCAGAGTGCTGGGCACGCCTCCTATAGTGACGAAAACGGGGGGAAGCCGCGAGGCTCCGCCCCATTTTCAGTTGGCTCTGCCCCCTTCTTGGGAGCCACACCCCTTTTTCGATGCGCGCGCCTTCAGCGCACGCCCTGTCCCTCCTTCCCGTTCTGCAAAGTTGGGAGGTATGACTTATTCACTCCAACTGGATTCCACTAAAGTGGACATTGGGCCTGATTCAGAGGTGTACGCTATTTGCGTGCGCTCGCTCTGAATCAGGGCGTCCCTTTTTTTTTTTTTTTTTAATTCTGGCCTTAAGGCCGCTCGCACAGCTGTGGGTGACCATTTTTCATTACCCGGCTGGGACACCCGTGGGTAGTGTGGGGGTGGCTGTGGGTTCGAGACCAGCCCGATCTCGAGCCCCGGCTCGTGCCTCTAGGGCTAACATAAGGTGCACAGGCCCAAATTGAAGATGGCGGTTCTGCTCAGCTCTCTGAGCCTGTTCATGGGGCGGGGCTTAGCCGCCATTTTAGTAGTCAGGATCAGAGCTTGCTGCAGGTGGGCTCTGCCAGCAGCTCTGTTGTAATGAATAATCCGGCTCAAGGGGCTTCTCAGAGTGCAGAGCCACAGTCACAGGGGGCTAGTGTCAGTGTGGGGCCTCCCAGCTTACTATGCCCACAGGCTCTGGGGATGCTAGAGGGGTTATAAACATTATGTCTTCCATGGCCACTCTATTTGCCCCTTATATAGCGGCTTATAGCGGCCACTCTATTTGCCCCTTATATAGCGGCTTTCTCACAACTACCAGGTCTTCAGCTGGTACGCCCCCTGCAGTTCCTACCTCGCAGTAATCAGCGATCATGCCTGAACAATTTTTGTCAGCAGGGCGCGCATTCGGGTCCTTAGTAGCGCAAGGTACCCCAGGTGCAGTCCCTTCCCAAGTATCACCCATTTCAGCTACGCTTTCTTCCGCACCTTTGCCAGCGCCGGCGGCTACGGCGCCAGATGCTGTGTTGCCTTCTTTTTCAGACGGCGATGCCAGCGACAGTCACGAGGAGGCAGCCGTGGACGGGGAAGTGACTTTGGCCGATTCTTTGTGTGGCGAGCAGCAGAGTACATCAGGTGGGTCTTCTTGCGTGGATGATGATGATAGTAGCAGCTGTTGTTCCTCTTTATCGCTGCTGTCAGACGCCAGCAGCTCTGCCAGGGCGCGCAAGCGAGCTGCTAAATATGCTAAAAGCGAGGCCGACCAGCGTGTTAAGTCATACATTCTAAACGGTCACTAGGGGTTCGCTGCAATAATAAGGCCGTCTTGCGCGGCTTACGTCCATGCTGTAAGCGCAAGATTACAAAGGGGTCTATTTACTAAGTAATGTTAGGAGACAGTGAAAAGTGATAAGGTGCCAGCCAATCAGCTCCCAACTGTCATCTCACAGGCTGTGTTTGAAAAATGACAGTTGGGAGCTGATTGGCTGGCACCTTATCACTTTTCACTCTGTCTCCTAGCACTGCTTAGTAAATAGACCCCTAAGGGTTTATATGTGGACATTTTTGCGCTCACTGACAAAAACAAAATAGGACTTTAAGGCAGCCAAGAGTAAGGGTGGAGTTGGCCTGGACACTTTCAAGTCCTTTAGTAATTGGATTGTGGGTTTCTGCATGTTTGCATCATGCCATTTGGTGACTCGTCCTCAGGAGCATTTAAATGTTATCAGGTACCTGCACCTTATTAATAGCATGCAGTGCAGTTCCCAGGGGTTTGCATGGCGGGCTTATGACGAAGAATTTCATCGGAAGCAGGATGGGAGGCCAGTTATTGAGTTTGGAGGTAAGGACATGGAGGTGTGGCTAGAAGTTACACAGCCTCAGCGTCTTCCAGTTGACGATCCTTCTGTTCGTCGGCTGCCAGGCTCGGGCAGTCTTTCAGCTCAGTCTCAAAATAAAGGCAAATGTTTTGCTTTTAACAATGCCACTTGTACACAGGGGCAGCGGTGTAGTTTTCAACACCTCTGTTTGTGTTGTGGCGTTTCCAATTGTTCCCGACCGGCTGGACAGCAATCTTCTAAGCCAGCAGGGAATACCGCTGCTAAGTAAGGCATCGTCCCCAGTGTGTTTGGATGCTATGACCAAATGGTTGGGCTGGCATCCAAACCTTGAGGACCTCTGCGGTAAGCATGAGAATTGCCTGCTGTACTTCATACTAAAATCCAAAAGGAAGTGAGCCTCGGGCGAATGGCGGGCCCATTTGAACGACCTCCACTGGATTATTTGATCCCTTTCTCCCATGGGAGTGGTTCCCAAAAAAGTCTCCTGGTAAATTTAGGCTCATTCAGCATCTCTTACCCATCAGGGTCCTCGGTGAACGACGCTATTCTTCCGGCATTTTGTTCGGTGGTGTATCAGTCTTTTAGCGAGGCTTTGGAGTTGGTTAGATCATATGTCCTTGGTGCTCTCATGGCGAAGATAGATGTAGAATCAGCATTCCGTCTACTGCCCCTACATCCTGAGTCCTTCAGGTACATGGGTTTTCACATGTGGAATGGGTATTTTATAGACAAGTGCTTGCCTATGGGATGCTCTGTTTCTTGTGCCTTTTTTGAAAAATGTAGCACCTTTCTTCATTGGTGCATGGAGACTTCTTGTGGGGGTCACGGGATAGCTCACTATCTCGACGATTTCCTGTGTGTGGGTCCTGTCGATTAGGAGCATTGTGCTTTCGTTTTATTTTCATTGCGAACTTTGTTTTTCCATTTTGGGGTGCCAGTTGCCGATGGGAAGACGGAGGGTCCTCTCGCTTGCTTATCATTTTTGGGTATCGAGATCGATACCCTGGCAGGGGTTTGCAGGCTTCCTCAGGACAAGGTGGCAAGTAAGAGCAGGCATCAGTTGATGCTTTCTTTTATTTGGCATCTCTATGTCTCTGGCAGATCCAGAGCAGTGGTATCTCGTTATTTAGCTGGTATTTCATTTTCTGAAATTAAAAATCCTTCCAGACTTTACCAAGAGCTTTCTTTTTCAGAAGGCCTTGAAAGGTTGGGCTCGTTCAGTTCCGGTAGCACCCGACAATAGACGTTCCATCGAGGTTTCCCTCCTTCCTTTCCTCCTTGCGGCCGTAGCAGACATTGTGGATTCGGTATTTGAAACTATTTTGTATAAATTAGCTTTCTCTATGGCCTTTCATGGAGCTTTTCGGATTTCGGAGTTAGTTGCAGCCTCCAAAAGGGTTGATGCTGCTCTGCACCGGACGGATGTCCTGGTGGGGGAGAGGTCGTTGCTTTGTAGGATTAGGCGCTCCAAGACTGATCAGCTGAGTAGGGGCCATTGGATTTTCGCTAGTGCCTTCCGAGGACCTGCGAATTTGCCCTATTGCACTGGCCACACAATATCTTGAAGTCAGGCCTGCTGCTGCGGGCTCCTGGCTTTTGCATGCGGATAGCTCTCCTTTGACAAAGTATCAGTTTGGATGGGTTTTGGAGTGCTGTGTCTCTTGTGTCGGCCTCTCCTCCCGGGATTTTGGTACGCATTCTTTTCGTATCGGGGCAGCAACTTCCGCCGCTTTGGCGGGATTTTCTGTGTCTGAAATTAAGGCTTTAGGCATTGGAAATCCTCCAGTTATAAGCGATACATTCGGCCCCTGCATTGATTGCATTTGCATTTTATAATGTTATGTTTATTCGTGTTATGTTTATTTGTTTGTTTACTTTCGATGTATGTTCTTGTTTGTCCTTGTCTACCCAACTCGGGGATTAGCTACTTGTCGCTGTGGCAGCGGAAGTCTGGAGGCATTTGGCCTTTTATTTTGCCTGAACTGACGGACCTAATTTGGCTTATTGGAATCACTAATTACAATACGTCCCTCAGTAGGTTTTTCCTCCAGCCGAGTTATCAGTGTTCTCCTCCCCTCATGTGTCCTTGTGTTTGCTTCGAATTGGCTCTGAAGCTTGTCTAAAATTCAGCCTTGCAGCTGGTTACACCAATATTTTTCCTTTTGGCAGATTCTCCGCTAATTAGCTATAATTGCAAATTCATTTAATTTTGCATTCTTTTTCTCCCCATTCAGGTGTTAAGCTTGACGCTCTCAAAGTATGGATTGTTGGCCACTCATGTTTTCTGGGTTGCTAAGTTCATGGATGCTTGTGGTGCTCCTTCCTTTCCTTGCTCTGATTGTGTGCGGTGGATTGGTGTGAGAGGGATGCTGTGGCAGGCGTCAGCATGGCCTTCTGGCAAGATCATATGGTTGTTTATTGTGCCTTGGCTGGTCTGGCGTGGTGTGCAGTATGGTAGGGCGATGGATGAAGCCAGAAAGAAGGTGAATGCAGCAGTTGTGAAGCATGTGTTAGCCTCTGGGGGTGGCGTCATTGTGCATGACAGGATACGTTTCCAGCATCCATATCTGTATAGGAGAGATGGCGTTCATTTGACTGAGGTGGGGTTTTTTGTTGAGGATCTGTTCCAGGTTCTTTCTTCAGTGTTTTAGTTGTGATATGGTGGCGGTGCATTGGTCCTGTAACCAGACCTTCGCATTGGCAGGAAAGAACGTCAGGTCGCCACTTAGGGTGCAAGTCTCTTTCAGTTTGTGGTATTATAGTTTTCTGGTGCGCTCACCCTCTGACTTGTTAAGTTCGCTGGATCACCCTGCCGGGGATAGCATCATCACCCTTCCGGGTGGGTAGTCATGTTAGAGGGTTGAGTGGATACCTTTTTGTTGACAAGTTTGTTTAGTTACCGGTTGCTCTGCACCTTAGGCGGTGTCCGCTTGGTATGCATGTCTGTGTGCTGCATGTCTGGAGTAAGCTACATGTTGCAGTCCTTTCTTTGCCACCATATCTTCAATCAGTTTAGATTAATTTAATACTAACTAGATAATTTTAATAAATTGCTAACCAATTATTCTGCCAAGTCTCCGAGTCTTTATTTCATATAATTTATTAAGATGGTGTGTTTTAATCGCATGGTGTTACACAGGGTACCCCTCTGACAATTGAAAGTTTAACAGAAAGTGCATATCTGGCAAGGTACAGTAAGCAACATTGAGAACAACTGTTCATCTCTCGACAACAACTACTCTCACCAATTTTTACATTTACTTCTCTTGAGACTGCTATATCATACCTTAAGCAAATGCTAGAAATAGCCCTTGATGAAGTGGCTCCAGCTACCCATCAAACACAAACTGAAATGACAACCGTGGCATTTCAAAGTAACATGACACCTACAAAAACCTCTCACAAAGTACAAAGTCAGTGGAGTAAATCTTACTCCAAGTGACTTCTTAACATACTGTATAGTAGGAAGCCAATGATCTCTCATCCTAACAGTCTGTCCCATACTCACCGTCTACCCAATCTGTGTCACCCCTGTCTGCCCCTCCCCTATAGAATGTAAGCTCTCACGAGCAGGGCCCTCTTCCCCGTGTACTTTTTCTTCCTTTACTTATTCTGTTATCTACTCCTTACAACAGCACCTAACCCTTGACATTTGCTACCCTGCTACTGTTACAGCAATATTTATTATGGAATGGGATTGAAATACTGGCAGCTCAACAGCCGCCGGTTCAAATCCCGACAGGGAGAGTCCGACAGCTCGAGATCCCCACGGGCGTTGGTAAGTACCCTAACCCTTCCCTCTCCCCCCTAACCCCCCTTTAGCAGTGGCTAACCCTAACCTCCCCTCCTAGTGTCTAACCCTAACCTCCCCCCAGGGGTGCCTAAACCTTACAACTCCTCCTGCACCCTAAGCCTGACCCTCCCGAGGGTTACCTAACCCTAACCTCCCCCCCTAGTGCCTAACCCCCCCCTTCCGCTAGCCTAACCCTAACCTTCCCCAGGGTGGTGCCTAACCTCAAGTCCCCCCGGGGGTCCATAAACCTAACCCCCCCCATCCCCGGGCTAAGTGTTATACTTACCCATCACAGGAAGATCGGGATGGTGGGGGGGTCGGTCTTCCGGCATCGGGATTAAGATCGGTGTCGGCATTTCCACGCCTATCTTAAGTCCCTTGTCGAGCAAGTCCTGTTGAGATTTAGACCGACGGCATTGCATCCGCCGGTCTATTAACTACATCCCATTTATTATACCATGTACTTGTCCTGCCATGTACTGTAAATTACTGTTCTCTTGTTCTGCTCAACTGTTTATGTAATTTGTTATGTGCTGCAGCACGCTTGTGGCGCTATATTATATATATATATAAAAACTAATAATAAAATCATAAAGGATAATAATAAAGGAAATAAATAATAATAATAAAGGATAATAATAAAGGATAATAAATAAAGTATAAGAATAATAAATAATAATAATATTTTATTATTATTAATAGAAAATATATATTGGCTTACTAACCTTGGCTACAGAACCTTTGCCAGTCTTCAAGCAGTTTTCAGAGGTGTGTTGCTGCAGATTGCTACTAGATGCAAGACTTTTAAATTGCTGTGCGTAACCTGAATTTGGCAAGCTAGTAAGCATTTCTGGGCGGATACTTGTTCTGCAAAGCCCCATGTGGGCTTCAGTTGGTGCAGTTACCATTCCAGGAGTTTTAA
Organism: Taudactylus pleione; assembly: GCA_031769625.1. Lineage (NCBI taxonomy): Eukaryota > Metazoa > Chordata > Amphibia > Anura > Myobatrachidae > Taudactylus > Taudactylus pleione. The sequence continues at coordinate 84,790 of JAUIMM010001859.1, forward strand.
GGACAGGGGTTAATGCCTGGGTACTGCAGGGAGCACGAATGCCACATGCCGGCTGCAGTGTCTTTGACACTTCTGGTGCTTTTGGAATACTACTTCTGCTACTTTGAGGAAGCCGTAAACCCTTATAGGTTCTCTCTATTATCTGGGTATCACCAATTAATGGTTGCCTTGGCAATAGTACAGTTTCCTTTTGCTGTATAGATGCTCTTATTTTTGTCTCTTGAACATGGTTTAAGAATGGCCTTTGTTTCTGCTGTATGGGGCCTCCACATGCCTTTTTAATAAATAGATGATTACTGATACCTGGGAGAGGTGTAGAGGTAATTAAGGTGCGTGGTTGGGCACAGAAGTCACTTCCATCATGGGCAAGATCAGTTATATCCAGATCAGGTGTGGAGTCATTTGCATAGAACCTATTCCCATTAGCTGGCCCCACCTGCCTGCACCTGTTCTCAAATTCATTAGTTGGATTATTCGCATTTTCTGGCAAATTGCTTAATAGTGTTTTGTTTGCAGCTATAACTTTGGTACTGTCACTTGTGTATGTTAGGTAGCTTATTGGAGGGACTTCACTGTACATGCACTCTATGGTTTGTGTTGCATTAGCTTGAGTCATTTCCCCATTGATTAGAACAATGTCCTGAGTAATGTTGGGCATTGCCGTATCACAGAATATTGTTGTAGTGTCCAGTACAGTGGTGGTTGTAGTCCCATTATTATGCTTTAAGAAAACGTCTTGTGTGTAATTAGAAATGGTCTTCTTGCAATGTGTGAATGTCTTATTTATAACCAGAGATGTTGTCACTTCAGTTGGAATTGACCGAACACCTTGAGGATATTTTGATAGATTACCCCTATGTTGCACTGATGTAAAATCTTGCAAAGGGGTGCGAGTCACCATATTAATGCAGGTTTCCTTTTCAGCATTGCAGATTGTAACTTTTTCTTGAAAGGAAAGATGGCTTTGAGCAATGACACTGGGTTCAGTTTGTATAGATATAATATCCTGAAAGGATTTTGGTAGAGTTATCACTTCATGCATGTTCTTATGGACAGTAACCTCACCTTGCGGTAAAACATGTTTCTGAGTGAAATACGTTACTGGCTCCACATTTACTACTATATCCTGTGTAGCGTCTAAATCAGATACTTTGCTACACATTGTTCCTATAGGAGCCTCTGCTTCAGCTACAGGCATTTCACTATCCATAGTCACATTGTCTAGCATGGAATCTACTATAGACATCTTATAATGCATCAATTCAATGTCCTGAGTGGCATCTGTTACAGACCCTTCACCATGTGTGGTCACAATGTCCTGAGTGGCATCCCCAACTGGCCCTTCTCCAGGCATGCTTACAATATCTTGAGTAATGTCGGCTATTGTCACTGTTTCTATTTGCTCATTTCCATTGCTACTGCAGAGCACATGGTCTGATGCTGCCAGTAAAGGCAATGCTGTTTCTGGGACAGAGTAATCCATATTCATTTTCTCCAAATCCAGCTGACTCACACTTAATGCAGACTTCTCCATGGTCCGAGTATTTTCCAACTCCACAATTATAATGGAATTAATAGTATTGGTCAATACTGGAGGTGGCTCTGCTTCAATGGTGGACACATCTCCCAACCTCATTCTTTTTAGGTCATGCATCTTCAATTGATTGTAAATTTTCTCACATTCTGCAGCAAAAAAACTCTTGTATTCTGGAACTGGACTTCTATGTGCTCTGGTAAACTTTTTGTAATGAATCTTATGCTGCATGCCTGGCACATATGCTCCAATCTTCCATTCTGACCCACTTGATCCATTTTCTATCACAGGAGTCAGCATGTTGCTTGAATTACATGACCGGGGGGTGTAAACATCATTTTGAGCACCATTTCCTGTACACTGAGTCTTCCCTGGGAATGTGGGCTGTGAATACCGCAGTCTTCTCATTTTCTGAGAGAGACTGCGTTTGGGAGCGGTTAATGAGTTTAATAGTATGTTGGGTTCTGCAGGAACCAAGTTGACACCTTCATCTGCCCGAAATCTGTTCAGTTTTTGTAGTGATTTTTCCAGGCATTGCAATGTAAAGGGTCTAAAGCCAGAACTTTTATTGTATTGGGTTGAATAAGAACGGAGCTCCAGATTTCCTGTATGATCTAAGAGCAATATGTAAAAGAAGAAAAAAAGGGAAACAAAAAAACCTCAAGTTACTGAAGGATAATCAGTTACAGTATTTTATAGTCGTTCTAAATTAACAAGGATCTTACATGTATTATGTACACTACTGGGCAGGATGTGCTGAATTGTATTTGCTCAGGAGCAAAGTCTGTCCTCCCAGCTTTGATAACACCAATCCATTATACTGAATTAATAGTTTCCCAATGCTACAGATGTCTTGGTAATAGTTGCAGATTTCATGAGGAAAAATTAATGACTGAAAATGAAATTGCACCCAAATAAAGCAATGCATGTATACAGACTCTGATGCGAGCCTAAAATAAAACGCAGAGATTAGAAGACATTAATGCAGTGCATGAGTCATTGTCTAATAAGAATAGTACATGGCTGAGGACTGTTTCAATCATGTATAACTAACAGATTTTGAAATAATACCTGTGGGACAGATTTCAGAGTGCACAGGCACAGGGGTGCGAGCCCCGCACAGAATACATCTAAAACCAGCTGGGCCCAGAGAGCTTCTGTGCACTGTGACCAATTTTTCTTATTTGAAAATCTCGAAAAGGGCTAAGTGACTTTGGGATTTCACCTATGTGTACATATTGCAGCCATTGCAATAGGACTTTATACTTGCACCATCTTTGTCTTGTAGTCACAATGGGATGCAATATGCAGAAAAAAAGCACACTTTGAATGAAGCAATAAAAAAACATTACAATACACAAGTGACATGTAAATACCCAATATATCTCAATAATGCGACTACTGTAGTTTAAGACATATAAACAGCTACAATTTAAGGAAAACAAAACAAAGAGCTGTTCGCACAAGGCACTATACAGTTACAGAGGGCATCCACATGACCATCATGTATCACAAGCTACAAGTTTACAGGCTAGGCCAGAGGTTCCAAAACGTGGTTCTCAAGGCTCCCCAACAGTTCATGTTTAAACAAGAAGATTGTCAACCATACAGTGCGCAAAGAATGCAGAGCTGTCAAGTGTTCCAATCACAAGTGAAAGTATTTCCTAATCCCTCCACCACTCATTAGAAAATGTAAAGAAAAATAGCAATAGATATCACCAGTGCTCCTTTAATGTCTCAATGGTTCTTAATGATTCCAACATAAAACAGTCAGAATTCCTCAGCTGTTATCCCGGAATACACTCCCTTTGACTGCAGCTGGATGAAAGAGCTGCCAACGGACAGTTCTTAAAAAGCGTGTGTAAGATGGTGAACCAGAATTGGCTTACCTTGAGAAATACCCATGGGGGGTCGGAACGCGTGGGTGCTGGGACTTCCCTCATTGACGGTGACGGTGGTGATTACATAGTGACTGACATCGGTAGAGCTGGGAGGCGTTATTCCATCGGCGGGTGAGAATCTGGACTGCAGCAGATCTTACCCGGACATCTTACACACACTTTTTAATAACTGTCCATTGGCAGCTCTTTCACCTAGCCGCAATCAAAGGGAGTGTATTCCGGGATAACAGCTGAGGAATTCTGACTGTTTTATGTTAGAATCATTAAGAACCATTGAGACATATTAAAGGAGCCCTGGTTATAACAATTGATATTTTTCTTTACATATCCCCAACAGTTCAGGTTGAGCACAGGTGGTTAAATCAAATCGACTAGGGTACTAATTAAGTCACTTGTGGTCAAGCATGGATAGCCTTAAAACCTGGACTGCTAGGGTGCCTTAAGGACAGAGATTGGGAACCTTTGGGATAGGCAATTATTAGCAAATAATAAGCCAAAGCCAACTAGCAATGAATCGAAATAAATTATTTTTTCATGGTGTACAATCGGTTTTAAACACAACTTTCTAATAGTTAAATTCACAGCTCACTAACACGCCAATTATTTATATGCGTCACTTACAAGTTGCTCACATTACTGGCTCTCCACGTATTGTGAAATTACAATTCCCAGCAGGCTCTTCCAACTTATAGCTAGTAAGCTATACTGGAACTCGTGGCTTACCAAGCGTTGTAATTCTACAGCTTGCCCAGACCTGTTCTAAGCCTTCCAGTTGCCTGTATACCAGAGAGCACTATACATATTCTACAGTGAAAAAAACAAAACTCACTTTATCAAGTTTCTTCTAGCTGATCAATTACCTGGCTGTATAATGGACAAGACTTAGAGGGGAACAGAGTGGAGAAAATAATTTCCCTAGAGGAGTACTATGCTGTTCCAATTACATTTAAGTACGTTTTGTACATGCATGTAATGTACACCAATAAGAAGGCTATCAATGGGAAATTATGTTCAGAAGTTCGATTGCGCCATAGTCATAAAATGTTAATTCATTCTCCAAATTCTCCAATCTATAAAAATAGATTTGTTAAATTTAGGTGTTTTCTGTGGACTTTACTGAACAAAAGCAAATACTTGCCCCCATTTATTTGAACAGGCAATGCATTTCAGTGGGCACGGAAATGACATAAAAACGTATTATCCAGAGAAATGAACAGGAAACGCTCACAAATTACAAGCAATGCCTGCATGCTGACAGTTTAAAAAAAAAAAAAAGGTATCACTGAGATTATATTCCCTTCGCCTAGTATTAGCCCGGAGGTTTTTTCCCTACTGGGGACTGCCCACTCTGGGTATATGGGTCCCTTCCCCCTATCACTCCTCAGTCTTGAGTGTCTCCTCACCACTTAGGGAAAAAACACATTAGGGAGGGTATATCATAGGCTACCATTAAGTATTTCAAGCAACAAAATTATAATTTACTAATTTTTTATTCTTACTTCATGCAGCCATTACACCGAGACATACCAAAGCATTAAAAAAAATAAAATAAACAACACAAAAAACAGGATTTTGGTACTTACCGATAAATCCCTTTCTCAGATTCCACAGAGGACACTGGAGCTCAAGCCAGTGGGGTATAGATGGTGGTAGAGTAGAGCCTGGCAGTATAATTTAGAAGTGTGCCTGGCTCCTCCCCCTCTATGCCCCATCAGCCTCAGTTTATGAAACCGAGCCAGAGAGGAGACGGAGGACAACAGGAAATGAGCAGAAGGAGAAGTCCACAGAACGGAACAAGACCAACTGAAGGAGAACAGAGGAACACACTGCAGGGAACATATGCAGTCACACAACCATATAATGAACCAACAAAACGGCAGGTATGCAGCGTTGGGCGGGCATCCAGTATCCCCTGCGAGCGAAATTGGAGAAAGGGATTTATCGGTAAGTAGCAAAATCCATTTTTCTCCTTCATCCACTAGGGGACACTGGAGCTCATGATAGTTGGGACGTCGCAAAGCTAACATCCCGGGTGGGAATCGCTGAGAACTTGTTGACCCCGCAGCCAAACCGAAACAGGGACTACCAAGAACCGTAGGCCCAATAAAAAAGCAAGAGCTGAGGACCAAGCGTCGTAGAGCACAGGAGACAACCAGAACTCCTTGCTGAACACAAAATTCCACAACATACAGCGTGAGTCGAATGGATTAGGAAAATGGCTATCCAGTGGATAACAGCAGATGAGAATAGGCAGAACACCGTAATCGCAGCTGAAAAAACAAACCAACCCGGACCGTTGGTAGCAGAGAGCCCCAACAAGAATCCATAGGAGGAGGGCGGTAACACGAGAACAAAACTCGAGAAAATCATACCAACGTTCAAAACAGGAAGAAGCAACAGTCGCGTAAACAAAAGTATATTGCTATATGTATAATTATACAGATATACAGAGCCGATCCTGTTCCAGACTACTCTAACAAAGAGTATACATGAAGGCCAAAGCCAAATACTGAACAGTTGACCAGGACCATTCTTGAGGTCCAACCAAGATTTTTTTTTTTTCCTTAACAGAGGAAGGGTCAAATCGTAGAAGTCTCCAGCAAGTGGAGATCTCACTGGTCATGAGACAGACGATATCGAGAGGATTGAGACCACAAGTCCTTGCTGAGTTTCAGGCAGCAGGACAACTCATTCTGGAACAGAGGAATAAAACAGCAACTGGAACCCTTAAGATAGTCCAGGCGAAGACCTATGACCACTGCTCCTGAAAAAAAACAAACAAACAGTCAACCCCATCAGATGACTTCCAACATGATGAAAGCGTGTAGACAGAATCAGCTTCTGGCCCGAACATGGCATGAAAACCACCGGGATACCCTAGCTGTTAATAATCACAACTGCAACAGCCACCCTAGGATAGCAAGCTACCCAATAAATCCTCCTATACAGTGAGGCGAGAGCACTAGAACAACCATGAAGGTACCTGTCAGAATAATGAAAGTATCAACAGACACAGGACAGTAAAAACAAACAACGTGGAACATTGCTATCATGGGAACCGAACCTGTGACTGTCACACTAATCTTTTGTAAACCTATGTGCTAGCCCATAGATGCACCACATTCCAGAATATAGCATACCAACAGATTCTAGTACAGTAGCATCACTAATCACTATGCTGGAACAACGAACCCACACGCTAGGAAAGCTTGAAGGAGTAGAGCCAACTAATGTGAACAGGTACCTCGAAAAGGATGAATGACTGCTAGAACAGCAGCTAGGGTGCGGAAGGGAGAAGAACGGTTGGAGAATCTTCTGAGGCATTAGAAGCCCTCTGGACGCCATGTAGAATATCACTGACCTTTTCCATCTCACAGCAACCCGCTTTGTCAGGAATAAAGAGTAGCATCGGTGGCCTAAGACCCAATGCTCTAGAGCTCGGACTTCAGCCTGGAACTGTTGCAGTAGAAAATACTGTAGAAAACTAGCAGAATGGTTAGTGGAGACATTAAGGTCATACAACAGGACCGCATTCTATGACTTTATTGAGTGTTCCATTAGGGATGTGTATCCATATAGAGAATATACAAATGCCATACTGAGAAGGATACCTGTACATCAGATATAGAATGTGTTAGTTATCCCAGTTAGGGGTTTAAACCGGTTTTCTCAATTCTTACGAAAATAAGAATATATAATTATATACACACAGGTACGTACATACATACATATACATCGTTGCATGAGAAGTGAATCTCTTTGAAAGGAAGTAGCTAGTACCAACAGAGTAAGTTTACAGAGAGACTCCTGCACCGGGAGATCAGCATGCTTATATAGTACTTAGAATACTGCATTCTTAGTGTCTTGGAAGTACCGGGTACTGACCAAGTGCAGTTTTGGAGCCAATTACTGCAGTTTTACATAATAGGCCCCTCGAAAAGGGGCGCCTTAGATCTAAGCGGACGGGGACAGAACTACACTAAATAATGTCCAAGGTCGTGATGAGATATCCCAAGACCTAAGTGTTTTGAGGCAGAACACCCTCTTTAAAACAGCCTGAGCTGAACCTAGACACCTAGTGCTCCAGGAGCACCTACAGTATGCAAGTCAGTCTTATAGATGTGTGAACATACAAGAAAGCTACAAGACCTGCATTGGGTCATGTACTTGAAGCAGAGTTTTAGCAATGTTTGAGGGTATCGTGACTATCACAATATAAGCTGCAGAATAGTACTGTAGTTTATAAAGCCACCTAAACTATTGTACACTAGGCAATCAAAAACCTAGCTTATAAAATTAGTGTGCATGCTGCCAAAGCGAGCACACAAGCCCCGCTTAGCTTACAAGATGAGGCGAAAATGGTCTGATCATGGTTTGTCCATAGACTACCTGGTTATCAGTAATTGTGGAATTATAGGTATACCTATACATCTATATACATACATGAGAGATGTATATATCGTGCTCCGCTATAAGCCCCTTGGCTATAATAGCTTTAGTCTAAAGCTTGGAGGCATGATTAGCCCGGGGCCAGTAGCAACAGATGCTATCAAGGTTATGAGTATACTGCAGCAGTAGAAAATGGCGGGCTGTGGGGAGTGCTCGCCTTAGGAACAAAAAACACCCCCAGCCCCTTTGGAAGATAGACTCTTAGGGAGCAATGCTTCAGAGAAAATACTGTGCATGTGGGGCGCATTGAACAAACACGTTGATTACATGTAACGCTTCACAAAATTGCGTGCCTTTTAAAAGGATGCCGGTAGTTGTGCTAGCAGAGAGAAACCCTGACTGTTGCCCTTCTTAACGGACAGAGCCCTCTAGCGTACTAAGAGGGAGACCTGTCCAGGGTGGAGCTCTGCTGCGCAACACCCCCACTCCGAGCAGGGTCATAGGGTAAGCCATACCACCGCTAAGCCCCCAGACAGCACAGCGCTAGAGATGTGTGCTTCCCTGCTTTAATTCTGGGCAACAGGGATGGCCACACATTCTGCATACTCCCGTTCCAGAGTAGGATAGATCCGGGTAGTCACAATCATAGTATATGCTGCTGAAGCGAGCACAAATAATTATCTATTCCCTTAAACCACCTAAGGGAAGCACAGAGTATAGGGGAGGGTCCAATTTTGACATATGTGCAGCCGAAGCGAGCATGAATACTGCATATATAGCATGCACAACAGTTGCCTTGTGTCTTAAGGTGCCCACACACATACAGATGTGCTCACAATACGATTTTTTGCCCAATATCCTCATGAACTTTCACAGGAGCTCCCTGGCAGTCGTGGTCACGATTTGGAGTTAAAAATGTCCAATCTGACTTAAGATCTATCTTGCAGCCAGTACATTGTATCCCAGATTGGCTAATCTGCCCTACAGCACGGCAGATCAGAAGATGCGATGTACTACGAGCGGGGACGCGCATCGGCATCGTGATCAAGAGTAGAACTCACGATTTGTACTTTTTTTTTTTTACCCGATTCGTCGTCACGATTCGTCTAAATCGGCCAGATCGTGTAAAATGTCGGTATGTGTCTGGGCACCTTTAGCCCTGGTGGCAGAGAAGCATTAGTGTGTGTGTATAATATATGTATGTATGTATATATTCCACGAGTCTTGCACTCTCACCATAGGATCTGTCGTCGTGCCACTAAGATCAGTTAGATCAAAATATAGGTGTGTAGTCAAGAATTCTATTTTTATGGCTTCAAATGGCCTAATGGTCTTTCATTCACAATGTATTGTCCATTGGTGAGTCAACGTTTCGGTCCCAAAAGGACCTTCCTCAGGACATTAGTCAACAGTGGCAATGTATCTATATACCAATAGTATGTGTAACATGATCTGTGAAAAAAACATACAAACAGTCTCTCAGGCTTCATAAACCACAAAAACAATACGCACACTAATGTCTTCAATTAAACATGAAAAGATAAAATTGATATTAAAACAGATCCAGTGGTTGAAAAATCCACTAAATCATTCTAAACACATCACAAGGACATAAACCAAAATGTAAAGAAAATTATTACAGAACATTGCACCCAAAACATCATGAGTGATCAAACAAGATGAAATCTGCATGCCACTATAAACACTCAAACCACAACCCTCACCTGCATACAAACAGCTGAACATGTGAAATACCTGATTAATGTAACACAAACAGCCAACAGGATACTGCTACTATAATCCAGGTCGACTGGCAGGATTCACTGGTCTATGGATAAAGCTGTACGCAAATAGTGAATATTAATTAATAAGTATAAACAGCCCCTCAGAATTGGGAAGCTAAATAACATTATATAGCACTGCAACCAAGCCGCAACTACAGTAGTGAGAAACCAACACACAGCGGGAACTTACCATTTAAAGACCAACAGATAGCCAGCATGTGTCCAGTGGCCGTGATCGCATACCCGTTCAGAAGACGGGTGAGCATAGACAGTCGCGACTGCCCAGACTATAAACCCGGCTCACCAGAAGGTGCAATCACACGTGACCACTCCTCCTAATGCCCAGCATCAGACTGTGTGCCTCAGGAGGGGAAGTACGTCATCAGCAGGGAAGCCTGCGTTCCAGCGTATCTAAGTGACACAGCACTTGCGTGTCAGCTCACTGGCTAAAAAAAACCCCAAAACAAACCAAGGCTGGGTGACTTGCGTTCCACAGCGCAGAGGGAAGGGAAGGAAGGAACAGATCAACGGCCACCCACCTACAGATGGAGAAATAAATATAGGAGAAATAAATATATGTGCCACACCTAGAGGTCAAAGGAAGCAATACAGGGATAGATGAATCAAGATCAAAATCAAATACACAATCATGCAAACACCTAAGGGTATCGGGAGGTATTCAAGGAAACATCCATCTCCTCATTAAAGAAATACATTTAGTGGATTATTCTCATTTAAACCCCTAGGGTCTATGGTATCCAGTAGATAGATCCAATAGCTTTCATGCTGCTTTAGTAGTTGTAGTCTGTGTCCACCTAGTCTCGTGGGAGGAATCCAGTCTATTAATTTGCACTTTAGACTTGCCAATTGATGTTTTTTTATCCAAAAAATGTCCTGTGGTTAGCCATGCAGTTTCAAAATTTTCTTGATGTTAACCCCGCGTAATATAGTCCACAGGGAAAGATATAAATTTCCAATTGTAAAGCGCAACGGAATATGCTGCACTATATAAGAAACTGTTAATAAATAAAATAAATCAAATGGTCAAGTGTGCAATGCAAATGATATTGAATTAAAATTTTTCTACCAGAGTGGGGGTGGGGGAACGTAGGTCCCACTATCATGGATGTAAACGTAATACAATTATCACATGAAAAGCTGCTTGGTTTCGAGGTCATAATGTCAGTGATGGAGCATTTGCTGTTAGGATAGACAGTGGGTCTCATGAGTAACTGTTTAAGATTGGGACCCCTCCTGAACACCATTATCGGGGGGCCCATGCCTCTGAAAGGTAATAGCTTATCACTGGATATGATCGGCCAAAATTTTTAAAGGGCCTTTAGAGTGGTAGCTGCATGATTGTCATATTGAGCGAGGGTATCAGTCTTGCATGTGATGACTTCCTCCTAGGAACAATGGATGTAAATTATTTATACACTGTCATACCACACAATGATGGCATAAACACAATTCGACAAATCCTATTGAACAGACAAGACGTTCTGATTCCGACAGAATATCGTATTGAGCTTGTGACACTGGTATTATACAACAACCATTTTTTCTATAAAGATGCATATTACATTCAAGTTTCCGGGACTGCTATGGGGTCTAATCTAGCCCCGTCATATGGCAATCTGTACACAATGAGATATGAGACCGAATTCATCTTACCACACTAGTTCCAGCATTATCTTATTTCATCAATTCATAGACGACATTTCATCCTTTGGAAGGGCACTAAAGAGGCCTTTATAGCAATGGTCAACACTTTAAATGCGCTACCGAGTCCCATCAGATTCATGTATCAGAGGACAAATCCATAAATTTTCTGGACGTGGCCATAACTAAAGTGAATGGGCTGCTTAACACCTCACTCTACCAGAAACCATCAGATAGGAAATTGGCACTTTGGTCCACTAGCTATCATCCACCAACATTGAATGAAAATCTTCCCATCTCACAGTACCTAAGGGTCACGAGGATTAAATTTATTGAGAGAGGGTACACGATGAAAACCCTACAGCGATGTCTCACAAAAGCGCAGAAGATATTTACAGCGAGATGGCCTATTAAGCAGCAATGCCAAATTTTCATCACTCAATATGACAATCATGCAGCTACCACTCAAAAAGGCCCTTAAAAAATGTTGGCTGGTCGTATCCAGTGATAAACTATTACCTTTCAAAGAGGGGTCTCTCTCGCGCTCTCTCTCGCTGCGTTACCTAGGCACTGTGGAACGCAAGTCGCCCAGTTTTGGTTTTGTAACCCTCTCTCCCTTAACTTATAAAGAGACCCTAGGTTACCAGATACTATACTTTACAATATATGTGCCTCCATCTAGGCAGGGGTTATAGGGCTAGCCTAGGAATGCCCTGTTTGAGTTATATGGTGTAATATGATGAATTTGTACATGTACATGTAATTCATACAATGTAATTCATACAATACTGGTGCATTAACACTTTACTACTTAAAATGTTGCTCAGTATTTTAGTCTCTGCCTATGAAGTTCATTAATGTATCAGATAAAGGTCCTTAATAGGTCCAGAACCACCTGAGCATACCACCTGAGTATCACTTGGCAGCGTAAAAGGAAGTTCAAAGTCCATTAAAGTTCAACACAGTCTTCCTTAGAAATATTGCTGCAAATGTATATCCATATACACTGACAAATTTAGAAGAATTACATACTGTATAAAAGTCAGCAGAGGTAAGCCAGTGCAATATATATATATATATATACACACAGCTAAATTATTCTGTCTTTCTTTCTTATATAAGATGGCTGATAGCCAGAAGCATTCCTGAAGTGATTCTTCCTCAAACTACCTTTTCCTCCCCCAAATCCTTTATAAATGATAATGTAAGACTGTCATGCCTTCAGCATAGGGTTTGTTATGTTACACTAATTCACATTAGCAGCCCCACCTAGTGGTCAGGACAGCAGCAGTTTAAATCTGATCCATTTTGACCTTCTTAGCATGCTTTAGCAGTCTAGCAATGCATTCTGGGCTAAAGGAGCTGTAAGCAGCCATTTCTTTCCTCACATGGTCCCAGACAGTCATCATTACATATGCTCAACCTGGTACAGCATCCGATTGTGAGTTCTAAGCTTCAACTGTGCCATCATATTGTAGATCTGCTTAGTCAGTAATGCATGTTAGCTGTACTATGTGACACTGCAGCCTATACTTTGCATACTGTATATTTCATGCCGTTTGCATATTCTATGTTATGTATATGTTTGCCTTGCATTTCCATGTACCTATAGTAATCGCTTTTGTTTGTTTACAGTTTTACCATTACTTACCACTTATCTCATCACGCACACACTTGTTTATATGCATCGATCCATGTACATCCATGCAAGTTCCTCTATTGAATAATAAACTCAGTTCTTCAGATCACATCTGACTGGATTATTGGAAGATAGAGTATTGGTTATGCCGGCTGCTCCAAATTTGTCAGACACTTAGTGCGGGGCAGTACAAAGACCATTAATTAGCTTCTGTCTCCATACAATGACTGCATTAGTCTTATCCTTTCCTTTCCCTGTTAGTCTGAAACTCAGTGTCCGCAGTATGGGTGTCAGCTTCTATACTATATATATTTCTCTCGGAGTTCAGAGCAATTAGTGGACTACTGTGGCTACTTAAGGCTGCTTGTACTTTTCTTTATCTACTCACTCGCTCCGTCCTGTGCTGTGACTTAGCTGATCATGAAGGGTGGGCTAGGGCTACAGTTGCCTGTAACTGCAACTCTGTTACACTGTTTAGCTGATGTACAGGGAGACAGAATGGAGGCCTTGCCCACTGCCTCTGTAGCTGCCTGTCATGGCTCTCCTCCTCCAACTGCCTGTCAGGAGACTCCCGCTTCTTCACCCTTCTGATACGGCAGCCTGCTTACGACCAGCATCCGAATCTTCCAGAATAGCCACCGCCCCTTTTCACTGCTGCGCTTCTGCAGATACAAAGTCTGCGGCCCGCTGGAGCTCAGCAGGTCCTGCAGTGACTTCTCCCAGCTCACGGTAAGAGCCCTCACTGGCCTCAGTGCCGGAGGCTCTCTGGCGCTGCCACCAACAGTCACTAATAGTCAAGAGGTACCAGAGAGACTATCCGACCTGAGCGCTCAAGGGGGAACTGCAGACTGACTTAACAGTCACCCCAGCGCCTATATATCCCCACTCTACAGCCGTGCGACCAGTCCCTAACTGTCAGCAGCACAAACCCTTCTCTCCTGTCCCTGCATTACTAATAGACTACCTAGCTGCTCGTGCCATTTCTAGCACTTTCCTAGGTAGTCTCATGCCACTGCTACTGGCTCTACCTCGAGGACCCAATATGCTTACAATGTTTATATTCACAATACATATAATGCACTCCATTACATAGATTTTACCTTATGCAGTTATATATTCTTATATATTCGATATATATATTTCCTACTTACCTATATTACAGTGACAATCCTTTCTGAATAAATAACATCTACACACAAGAGTTTTATCCATATATACCTGGCAGTATACACCAAACATACAGATATGTCTACATACACTTCCCTAAATATTAGCCATATATAAAATATGGCTACAATTTGTTTTGTTTTTTTTTAGCCAGTGAGCTGACACGCAAGCACTGTGTCACTTAGATACGCTGGAACGCAGGCTTCCCTGCTGATGACGCACTTCCCCTCCCAAGGCACACAGTCTGATGCTGGGCATTAGGAGGAGTGGTCACGTGTGATTGCACCTTCTGGTGAGCCAGGTTTATAGTCTGGGCAGTCGCGACTGTCTATGCTCACTCGTCTTCTGAATGGGTATGCGATCACGGCCACTGAACACATGCTGGCTATCTGTTGGTCTTTAAATGGTAAGTTCCCGCTGTGTGTTGGTTTCTCACTACTGTAGTACCGGCTTGGTTGCAGTGCTATCTAATGTTATTTAGCTTCCCAATTCTGGAGGGGCTGTTTATACTTCTTAATTAATATTCACTATTTGCGCACAGCTTTATCCATAGACCGGTGAATCCTGCCAGTCATCATGTGACCTGGATTATAGTAGCAGTATCCTGTTGGCTGTTTGTGTTACATTAATCAGGTATTTCACATGTTCAGCTGTTTGTATGCAGGTGAGGGATGTGGTTTGAGTGTTTATAATGGCATGTAGATTTTATCTTGTTTGATCACTCATTTTGTTGTTTTGGGTGCAATGTTCTCCGTTTTCTATACATTTTGGTTATGTCCTTGTTATGTGTTTAGAATGATTTAGTGGTAATTTCAACCACTGGATCTGATTTAATATCAATTTTATCTTTTCATGTTTAATTTAAGACATTAGTGTGTGTATTGTTTTTGTGGTTTATGAAACCTGAGAGGCTTAGTCTGTATTATTTGTGTTTGTTTGTTTTTTTCACAGATCATGTTATACATACTATTGGTATATAGATACGCTGCCACTGTTGACTAATGTCCTGAGGAAGGTTCTTTTGGGACCGAAACGTTGACTCACCAATGGACGATACATTGTGGCCATTTGAAGCAGTAAAAATAAAAATATTTTTTTTTTTGCATAAAGTGACTTTGGAGAGTGCGATCATCCTAGATTTTGGGACCACACACACTATTTATAGTATATATATTATGATAGAGATATAGATAGAGAGAGAGCTATCTATTTTTTTTCCAATAAGACCCGCATTCACTACAGCAATATAGTCTGTTTGGGGTGCAGCCTCAATGTAACCATCAGAAGAATCTGGGGTCCACTTGCGTACAAAAACTGCGAGCGCACTCACCATTGCAAAAGATAAGACATCCTTTTATTTACATACCACCAGTTTCATATGAAAGGCTAGATCTAACGTTTCAGTCCCATGTGAGACCTTTGTCAAGAAGGTGATGGCTTGAACATTGTGTAGCAATTTTGAACCTTGACAAAGGTCTCACATGGGACAGAAACGTCGGCTCTAGCCTTCGCTCTAAACCTCCACCATAAATAGATTTATAAACCTGGTGGGATCTGAACCCAGGTCAGGGAGGATACCATGCCGGAGCATTACTTTTCAAACGGCATCTGTGCTGCAGGGGGATGTATACTGCAGCCCTATGAGAAAGCATTTTCAGCCGGCTCTGCATTTTAGGTTCTCTTGCCAGGAACAGGAGTAATTGAACCCTTGAATCAGGTGCTAATGCCTCTCTCACACAGGACACCGGCACGGCAGAGAACACTTGACAGCTGGTGGCTGTATGCATCCAGCACGGCACTGTTAAGGACACTGATCTGAGCCCCGCCGGAGTGTTATGGAGAAAATGGCGGGGTGCGCGCCAAGCAAAGAGGAAGTTCTGAAGCCTCCTCCCTGCACAATGCATAGCGGGAGGGTACGTGGTGCAGCGGAGATCGGAAATGCTGGCATGGTAGTCCGCGCCCCCAGCACAGTACATTAGGCTGGGGAGGGAATCAGATCTGTGAAAACCACCCTCCCATGCTAACAGAGGGGGGGGGGGATCTTACCGCTATCACAAAGCCCGGTAGAAACAGTCAATAGTGACTGTAATAAGCCCACTCTCCTTACCCACTTCAGGTTGAAGGAGGGAGCAAGCTGCTCGATTCTATGGTGACAGCTGTGTGTCACCAAGCTCAGTCTTACTCCACTGCTCCTGACTACTCCGGAGCGGTGGTATACTTACACTTACTGCTGCAGCAGGGATACTGGGCTCAGAGGGCAGGTGAGTAACCCAGCCACAAGCAGTTTCCAGCTGTGGCGGGCCTCACAGACACAGGTGTCTCAAAGCAGGGCCCCCCTCTCAGGGCACTGGACACAGACTGAAGTAGACATGTGGCCCCTTCCCAGCAGCTCCCACTTAGCAGACAGGCTTCCGCAGTAAGCAGTTTGCCTGTCCTCACAGTAAAATTATTAGAAATAAATAAAATACTAAAGGGCTGGAGACAGCCCCACAGTGCAGCCCCTCTCGGGCACAATTCCTAAACTGGGGCTGATGGGGCGTAGAGGGGGAGGAGCCAGTCACTTCTAAATTAGTTACAGTGCCAGGCTCTACTCTACCACATCTATACCCCACTGTCTTGAGCTCCAGTGTCCCCTAGTGGATGAAGGAGAATTTTTTATATATATATATATATATATATATATATATATATATATATATATATATATATATATACACACACACACACACACACACACACACACCTATATAGATATATGCTTATTTAGTCAAGCAACTGCCCCACTGAGGACATGACTTCCAAGGTGGGCTTCTGAAACAGCCAAAGCATAATGAATTGACAAGGCATAAACATACTGCTTGAAGTTCACCAATCCTTCTTGCTGAAGTGATATACATAAGTTATACACTCCTGATTTATACATGAAAACAAGCTGCTTCCTTCTTATTTAAATTGTTGCAGTTTCCTTCTCCCTTGAAAGCACATAGAAGTTCGCCATACACGCCATCATCAGTATGGGGAAACCGGGTGAGGAAGTCTTCAGTAGAATAAATACCTAAACGTTACTGTGTAAGATGTGACCTCAGGGAACACTATTTGTACACAATGAGGGTGAGAGGTCAAGCAGCCAAACACTCTTATGAATTTATGTTGCAATTGTCATTACATTTCTGGGAGTGTGTATAAATAAACATAATCAACCTGCACTCCCTCACATTGCTGCTAGCTCATGTGTAAAGCTGGCCACACACTAGACCAATTTACATCCAACCATCCAACTAGTTGATTGGTTGGAATGAAAATCTGGTAAGGTATGGGAGTAACTGATGATCACGTAAATTGGAAAGGTTTTCCTTGAACGCAAAATCTCAGAACTTTCGATATTTTTTGCATACTGGAACGTGAAAATAGGCATCTTTTAGATCTATTGATGCTAGGAAATCATTTTGTCTTATGGAAACCTTGAAATCCATTTTGGAGGGGCATATGAAATTTCTTTACTCTCACACATTTGTTCAATTGTCAGATCTAAAATGGTTTGGAATCCTCCTGTAGCTTTCTCTACTAAAACAATTGTAGAATAGAAAAACTCTCTTCTCCTCTGCTCACGGGACAACTTCCACAGCTTTTGAGTTGATCAATTTCCTTATGCTGTCTTCTAAAACTTTTACTTCCAAAGAGGACTCTGGAACCCTTGATTCCACAAATGTGTCTGTTGTAGGGATATTCAAAAATTCTAACCTGTATCCCTTGGACACTACTTAAAGAAGCTAACAATCTCAAATAGACTCCTTCCACTGACTGGTGAACCACAGAAGTCTGCCGAATACTGGCACGTTTCGGGATCCTGTAGCATTCATAGTCTCTGATTGCCACTCCTGTAGGATTGGACAAAATTATAGTCTCGTCATTCTTGCAGAGTATCTGCCACTTTATTGCCGCCCAGGTCTATAACTTCTGGCTTCTTTACACTGCTGCTTCGCAGATGGCATAGGATACCTACTTCAATTATCCTGAGGTAATTTTACATATTTACCTCCCATCATCATCCATTACCAAAAAGTAGGGAACCCTCAAAAGGTAGGGAGACCAGCCTTTTTTTTTATTTTATTTAAACGGATCTCAGCTGCCCAAGAGCACAGCGAGAAATCTCTTCTTGCCATCACTCCTGCAGTCAGGTTTTTTTTGCAAAAACTATCAAATCAATCAAAGCTTCACACAGATCTTCAATAGCTTTATTCATAATAGAAAAACTGCTCTGTAATACCACTTTCAGACAGAAAATAGCAAAAAACCTGGCATTTTGCCTGCCAGGTTTTTTGCCAGTTTCTGTCCAATACCTCTTTCACACAGGAAAATGAAAATCCCAGGTAATTCACTTTTACCTGGTAATTTGCTAAACAACCTGGGATTTTTCCCTGTGTGAAATAGTCATCCCAGGACTAAATACCCAGGCCCCCGACCCTGCAAAAAACCAGGGATTTGGGACACGGGAATTTAGTCCTGGGATGACCCTTTCACACAGGGAAAAATCCCGGGTTGTTCAGCAAATTACCAGGTAAAAGTGAATTACCTGGGATTTTCATTTTCAATGTGAAAGTGGTATAAATAATTCCTTTACATTTTTTCTTCTAGATTGTATGCATACTGGGATACAGTCAAAATGCCAACGGTCGGGAAGCAGTCTGACTAAATCCTGGCATCTAAATACAAATACGGGACTACTTACCAGCCCCAGTTGGGATCTTCAGCGTTCGGGCTTTAGTCAGACGGCTTCCCGGCCTTTGGCATTTCATACCCCAACCCTGCATACTAGATTCCCATAATCTCAAGGTTCTGGATACTGATACTATTGCAAAACTGGGCTTCAGGAACACTGCTGTAGAGCTATGCAATTTCTTTAAAGAACTTTCAATTCTTTTATCCATGCTGTCCATTAGAATTTCCCCATCCTCTAAAGGGACAGTAGTTTTAGAAACAACCTCAGCCGAATTAACTTTAGGAATAGTACATCAAGACAAAATTTGTTCATCCTTGAATTCCACGTGGGCAAGGACAGCCAGCAGCCGGACACCTGCAGCGGTAGCAGGGGCAGCACCGGAATACATCGGATGCGCTCAAGGGTCCATTAGTTGACAAGCCTCTCCCCAGGGTGCTACCCTCCTCCAGATCGTGGCTACCAGAGGTGCATCTACTGGGAATAAAATGAGGCAAGTCCCTTTAGAACAAAACAAACTTCCTTCACTCCCCTCTAACTAGAGACAGGAAAAAGACAAAGGTGGGATAGGGAGGGGGGGGGGGGGGGAATTTGGTCCAGAGTGAGTGGAACTGGTAGGGAAAAAGCTTCCTGTCTAATATTAGGGGAAGGGGATGTGTAATGGCTGCCATGAAGTAGGAAGAAAATAAGATTTTTGGTAAATTTAATTTTGATAGATTCCCCAACACTTACAATTTTCCATACTTTGCCAATAATAAACTTTCATGAGTTTGAGGTTAAGAACCACCTGCAGAGTAAACAAATTAGTACATGTGTATATTTACAGCAGATACAATATAGACAGCTTTAATGGAGTCACCATCCTCACCTGAATTAGTAATTCTCCTTCTCTTGGCGCTGCATGTTGTATCATCCAAAACAGACTTGGGAGTGCAGTAGAAAGGAGCTGGCTCTGCCTCAATTGTGGAAATCTCAAGTTCTTCTAGCTTTCTTTTGCCTACACTCCATCCTCGTGTTTCGCTGCCTTGTAGTTGATGAACAATATCATCACACTCCTTGGTGAAGAAGCTTTTGTAGCACAAGGGATCCTCTTGTGGGTTTAAATCAGAAAGAGACCTCTCTTTACTATTTATATGTACTGGGGTGCTGAAGTACTTGTAGCTTTCAGCAGAGATGACAACATTGTCCAGCTCTTCCTCCTGTAGCACAGGATCTGTAGCGTCTGCGTCTGTTACAGTAGTTCGAGACACATGTGAATTGTCTGCTTCCAAGGTCATGGCAGAACCTTTAGGGGTTGTAGTAGAAATACCAAGATGCATATGGTATATGTTGGACAGATTACTTCCCCAAGACAGCCTCTCAAGAATTACACAATGGTTTACAGCAGACACAATATCCTTACCAAGCACAGGTTGTCCAGCATAAAAGCAGTCTCAGTGCATGTATTCACCATATTCTGCGATCCCTTGTATTAACCTTAGAAGCACAGCTCCAATAAGGAATTTGCTCTTCTATGTGCTACATTCATCATCGTAAGAGATAGGAAATGGCTGCAGATACACCAGGCTTTCTAGATTAGGTATGGAATACCAGGTAACAGTTGTGCACCTGAAAAACAGAAGAAAATGTAGTCTAGAATTAATATGCCCCCCTATTATCTCCAGAATCACTCAATGACCTTGAAACATAAGAATGTGGTTTCTATCACAATACTTTCCTATGTACATTGTAGTAACACATTTTGGGGTCTTTGTATCAAGCTGTATTTTTTTTTAACATAAAAATTATGTAGAAACTGCAGTTTCTGCATAATGTTATGTATTGTAGTTATGTACTACACACAGCTGCACCGCGTGTGTAGTGCTGACCGGACAGAGTTCGGTCAGTACTACACAGTGACAAACACATAGCCGCCGGCGCCGGCAGCAGTGTGTTTGTTTTAATTAGCAGCCAATGAGAGTCTGCCAGACTCTCATTGACTGCTGCGCCCACTGCCGGAGTCTAGCTGGAGCTCACTCATGAGTTCCATCTTCCGGCTCCCGCATTGGGTAATGGGAGAGATGTCATTCCGTCTCTCCCATAATGCAGAGCGAGCGGGTCGGCCTGGGAGGACAGATGGAGAAGTGGATGGCGGTGGCAGGAGCAGCAGCGGGGATTCAGGTAAGTGTTTTTATTTTTATTACGCGTGGCTACTGGGGGAAGCTACTAGTAGGGGCAATGCATAGGGGGGGCCTCCACTGGGGGCACTACTACTAGTGGTGCTACAAGGGGGGGGGTGGGGGGACTACTACTAATAGGGGCACTGCCAATGGGGGGGGTAGGGACTACCACTGGGGGCACTATATAAAGGGCAATAATTACATTGCATGACCTGTGAGTGCCGCCGATTTCTTCTATAATATAACATGTTTTAAGTGGACTTGGTATATAGCGACAACAGTGCTCAGATATAAAAATAGTATGATAGACAATGTTTTTAGGCAGTAATAAATAAAATTAAATAGATATATTAGTGTACAGTGTCCGAAGTCAATAAATATGACTAGAAATAAATAATAATTGTCAGTGCAATTAGTGCATACATATGGAAAATATATATGTGAAATACTAAAATTATTAAAAAAAGAATACTACAACTGAGTGTAATCACGAACCGTATATATATATATATATATATATATATATATATATATATATATATATATATATATATATATATATATATATATGGAATATAGTTTCATGCGCACAAAGTCCAGTGTATCCAATGATAATATCAGTCCCAAATGAGATTGTCTTTTTAGTAGTCAGTGCAGCTCCATCCCAAAAGTCAGTAACCACAGGCACAAATGGGGTTTATGCAAAAGAGAAAGGGAGAGTGCACATATCAGTAAACTGGTAACACTTTAATCAAAAAAAGCATAGCTCACATACATTTAAAACTGAATATAATGGCATGTCACTCAGCCTCCTCAATCCGCCTTTGTCTCCACGACATATAGCGTCTATCACGGGGCTGGTCAGTAGATCCACGCCGTGCTGCCGCACGGATGTCAGGCAGGGAAATCCTCGCTGGGACCAGCGTTTGATGTCACCACGTCCTCCGTAAGGCAAGCCACGCCCAACGCGTTTCGTCACCATCGGGACTTCATCAAGGGGTGTGGCTTATTCTTAGAACCGATCGACTTTTATACTCAGCTCTTAATTACTAATCAACATTGTTTGATTCCTAATATTCCCAAAAAATTTCATATAATAAAACAGGCGCATACACAACCATATTACAAAGTTTTAAAAAACTATATAATACATAATGATACATAAATGGTTACAAGTGCTCTAATTACAATCAACATTAGTTAATTCTCATTAATCATACAAATGATTTATCATCCAATTTGTGTTTTCAACATCATATTGCACACAATTAGAATAGACATAAAAGACCAAATAGAGTACATACTAATATATGATGGATTACAAAACCCAATACTCACAGATGTTCATTGTTTTAATACATTCTGATTCAATATCCATTAAAAATCATCATATTAAAAATAAATCCAACTATATATAAATAGTTAAAAAATATATATTTATAAAAATAGACAGAAGAATGATTTAAGTAGTTTGATAAAAAACAAACATATCAATAATTACTAAAAACCACTACATCAAATCCATGTCTCAACATCGCAACTACCTTCCTATAGTTGGATTTATTATTTTTAATATGATGACTCATATGTTGACGGGTGGTGTAACCCCCAAAGTGCACTCCAACCCAAAATTTTTTTATTATTTTTCTGTGTTTGTGTGTGCCTTAGCCGCACGTATATATCAATATCACATAAATGGAGGACCAAACTTTCTCCGATAAAAATAAAATAGGGAAAGATCAAGAACCACTTCCTCCTAGTGCTGAAGCTGCTGCCACTAGTCATGACATAGACGATAACATGCCATCAACATCGTCTGCCAAGGCCAATGTCATAGTAGAGGGCATATAAAATCCCAAATGACAAAGTTCAGGAAAATTACCTTAAAAAATAAATTTAAATAGTCTGAGGAGAAACGTAAACTTGCCAATTTGCCATTTACGACACGGAGTGGCAAGGAACGGCTAAGGTCTTTCCCTATGTTCATGACTAGTGGTTCAGCTTCACATGACGATGGAAGCCCTCCTCCCGCTACAAAAATCAAAAGAGTTAAGCTGGCAAAAACACAGCAAAGAACTGTGCGTTCTAAGAAGATATCACAGATCCCCAAGGAGACTCCAAGTGTGGTGGCGGTTACGATACCTGACCTTCCCAACACTGGACGGGAAAAGGAGGCTCTTTCCACCATTTGCACACCCTCTGCAAGCCCTCCCTCTCCTCTTACCCACAACCCCCAGGTCCCAAACCAGCTTTTCAAAAAGCCGAAACTCAAGCCTGCTACACTGCAGACTTTCTCCTGGGGGTTTAAAACACAAAAGACAGGAATCTGGGACAAATGTACCTGCCACAGACCACTGGTAAGACTGTTCCAGGGGAGAAGGGTGCTGGGCGGTGGAATGTACCTAAGACTGAGGGTGTAGAACCTGGAGACAGGCCTGCCAGGCCGGGAAGGTTCTTGCCCCATAAACGACTAGACATTAATATGACTCAGTGTTTCCGATGTGGTGGCTTCGGCCATATTGCCGCTAATTGTGCACTTACAACTGAACCTATGCAATGTGATACTGCTCATGTCTACCGCAGGGGGTCTTTCTTTGCACAGATAGCCTGTACGGCTGACCGGCAGGCTGTGACTGATAAGCACATGTGTGTACTCACTGTAGATGGCAACCGAGTAGAGGCACTGTTAGACTCTGGTAGCTTGGTGACACTTATAAAAGCTGAGCTGGTGAACCCCTTGCGGCGTGAGGGGAAAACTGTTGGTGTGACCTGCATACATGGGGATACTCGATATTATGTTACTGCCGAGGTGAACATCGAGACACCATGTGGTTCTGCTATAGTTTCTGTAGGTTTGGTACATGGTCTGATGTACGATGCAATATTGGGGAGAGACTTTGCTCACTTCTGGAAGTTGTGTGAAAGCAGTTTTGTTCCAGAGGTGAACAACCCCGATCCATTTGAGAAGGTTGTCGATGTAGTGGAGGAGAGAGTTTCTTCTGAGTCAGAGTTATTCCCTTTTTCTACTATGATTGGCGAACTAGAGAATGCGGAGCGTGACGGTGGCCCGCCAACTGATGTGCCTTCCATTGAGGTGGGAAGTGTTGTTGGGCCAGGTGATCGTCTGCCTGATTTAGAGGTCAGAAGAGAGGTCTTTGCAGTGGAGCAGTTGAATGACCCTACTTTGGTAAAAGCCAGGGAGAATGTAAAAGTAGTTGATGGTAAACCCGTAGACCCTGATAGTCCTTTGTCCTATCCCCACATGGCAATGTGGCAGGATTTGTTATATCAAGTGACTAAGAAGGGGGAAGATGTTGTGGAACAACTAATAGTTCCCAAAGCCTACAGAAGAACAGTGTTGGATCTGGCCCATGGTCATATAACGGCAGGCCATCTAGGGGTAGAGAAAACCACTGAGCGAATAATGCAGAGGTTTTTCTGGCCCGGGCTTCATAAAGAGGTGTCTGACTTTTGTGCATCCTGCCCTGAGTGTCAGTATCATGCTCCCAGGCCACATTTTAAGGGTCCACTAGTTCCATTGCCTATCATAGAGGTGCCGTTTGAAAGAATAGCGATGGATTTGGTTGGACCCTTAATGAAGTCTGCCAGGGGACACCAGTATATTCTGGTCATAATGGATTACGCTACCAGGTACCCACCGGGTTTTCACCCTTCGACTTGTTGTATGAGAGACACCCAAGGGGGTTACTAGACATTGCCACAGAGACATGGGAGGGGCAGTCTAGTCCTTACAAAACAGTGATTGAGTATGTTTCTCAAATGCAGGAGAGAATTGCTGCGGTAGTGCCGATAGTGAGAGAGCACCTGGAACAAGCTCAACAGGCACAGCAGAGGGTATACAACCACAATGCTCGGTTACGCAGCTTTGCTCCTGGGGACAGAGTGTTAGTATTGGTTCCCACTGTGGAAAATAAACTTTTGGCTAAATGGCAAGGGCCCTTTGAAATCTTAGAAAGAGTGGGGCAGGTCAATTACAAAGTTAACCAGCCAGGGAAAAGAAAGCCGGAACAGATATACCATATAAATCTGTTAAAGCCCTGGAAAGATAGAACGCAACTGTCGGCCGTCCGAGACCCTCCAGTAAGTCCAGGGCCCTTAGTTCCTGAAGTGACAGTGGCAAAAACCCTGTCGGCAATTCAACAACAAGAGGTCAAGGAGTTTCTGATCAGAAATAGGGGGCTGTTCTCTGACGTACCTGGGAAAACCTCGGTCATTAAACATGACATCATCACTGACCCAGGGGTTAAAGTTAATCTAAAGCCCTATAGGTTACCAGAAGCACAAAGAGAATCGGTGTCGAAAGAAATTAAAAATATGCTAGAGTTAGGGGCTATTGAAGAATCACATAGTGAATGGTCAAGTCCCATTGTGTTGATTTCAAAGCCCGACGGGAGTGTGCGTTTCTGCAATGACTTCCGAAAGTTGAACAGTGTTTCAAAATTCGATGCCTACCCGATGCCAAGAGTGGATGAACTGATTGAGAGACTAGGGACGGCAAGGTATTTAACCACTCTTGACCTAACCAAAGGGTATTGGCAAGTACCGTTAACCAAGAGCGCCAAACAAAAGACAGCTTTTTCAGCGCCAGAGGGCTTGTTTCAGTACAAGATGTTGCCCTTCGGGCTACATGGGGCACCTGCTACCTTCCAAAGAATGATGGACAGGATTCTAAGGCCCCATAGACGGTATGCGGCTGCTTATCTGGATGACGTGGTCGTTCATAGTCCTGATTGGCAGTCTCACTTATCCAGGGTACAAGCAGTGTTGGACTCCATCTATAAGGCAGGTTTGACAGCCAACCCAAAAAAGTGTTGTCTAGGCATGGAGGAAGTAAGATATCTGGGATACACCATTGGCAGAGGCCTGATAAAGCCTCAGCTCAATAAAGTTGATGCCATACAAAACTGGCCACGGCCTCTGAATAAGAAGCAGGTGAGAGCCTTCTTGGGAATTACGGGGTACTACAGGAGGTTTATACCCAACTTTGCCACCATGGCAGTTCCACTGACTGACCTGACCAAAGGCAAACAAAAAGTCATGGTAGAATGGAGTCCTGAGGCAGAGAAAGCTTTTCAGGAGTTGAAAGTAGCGTTGTGTTCCCAACCAGTCCTGATGACTCCTAATTTTGAAAGGGAAATTCATAGTACAAACCGATGCATCAGAAGTAAGTATAGGAGCGGTCCTGTCCCAGAACAAGGAGGGTGAGGAACATCCTATTTTCTATCTTAGCAGAAAGTTGAATGTACATGAGAGAAACTATGCCACAGTGGAGAAGGAGGCGTTGGCCATAAAGTGGGCGTTAGAGGCTCTCAGATACTACTTGGTCGGAAGAAAGTTGAAATTGATCACTGACCATGCCCCTCTGAAGTGGATGTCTGAAAATAAGGACAGTAATGCGAGAATTACAAGATGGTTCTTGGCGTTACAAACTTTTAAATTTTCAGTGGAACACAGGCCAGGAAGCCAGCTGGCCAATGAGGACGCGTTGTCACGCGTTCATTGTTTGTGGGCTTCAGTTGTTCCGCCCCACAGGTCGAAACAAAGGGGGGGGGATATGTGATAGGATCACTGGTAAAGTGGTCTGTGGCAGGTACATTTGTCCCAGATTCCTGTCTTTTGTGTTTTAAACCCCCAGGAGAAAGTCTGCAGTGTAGCAGGCTTGAGTTTCGGCTTTTTGAAAAGCCGGTTTGGGACCTGGGGGTTGTGGGTGAGAAGAGAGGGAGGGCTCCACCCACGGCCACTCCAGGTTTTGGTGCTCGCAGCCTGGTAACAGGCTTGATTGGGTTCCCACCTGAGGGTGGCCAATATAAGCCTTGTGTTGAGGGCTGATTGTCTCACCTGGGAGAGCAGGCAGGGAGTTTGCTCAGAGACACTTGAAAAACCTGTCTGTGAGTACTGTGCTGTGCTTTGTTGCTGGCGAGGGCATTAGGCCCTGCCAGGTTCTGGTAGTGAGGGAACTACCTGTGAAGTTAGTGCCCCGACAGGGCTAGGATTTATATTTATGTTTTCTTTATATTTCTGTCATTGTGCAATATAGACTGGCGCCGACCAGCTTGTACTTGCATCCAGACTGGTGTGCTGCCTCCCTGCTGCTGTGTGTGTGTGTGTAAGGAAGGAGTCCTCTACCCAGGAGAAGGACCCCCCTAACCTGTGTCACAAAATATATATATATATATATATATATATATATATGTTATCCATCATAGATAGACTTACACTGCACACTCACATAAAAGGTTCCTTAGCTTCAAAGTATAATATTCAAGGTTTATTCATTTATTACTAATGTTGTGAAATAAAGACTATTTGATAACTAAGGTTAAGTACATGATAAAGTGCTTGGTGTTGTACTGATCTACTCTGTCTCAACAGCTTTCTGGTGTCATTGGTGAAAAGATCGCAACATGCGTTCGCAACTTATGGACTGTAGAGAGTTAAAACACTAAAATGTACTTTGTAATGTTAGCAGCTTAGATTTGCATGCAGGGGGAAAAAGGAGACAAAAGGATGTTGGAGGCTGACCTGTGTCCATTTGAATCAATCTGTTAAATGTCCTGTAACAGAAGCACCATGACGGAGGACCAATGGAATCATGCCAAACTTGCCCATTGTATTGCTTATCCCTGTAAGGGTATATACAGGTCTATAAATATTGGGACATTGACAGAATTTTCAGATTTTGGCATCTATTCACCACAACAATGGTTTAGAAATGAAAAAAGATGTGCTTTAACTGCAAACTTTCAGATTTAATTTGAGGGTAATTACATCCAAATCAAGTGAATGGTGTAGAAATTTCAACGGTTTCTATATGTGCCTCCCACTTTTTAAAGGGGCCAAAAGTAATTGGACTATCAACTCAAAAGCTATTTCATGGACAGGTGTGGGCTATTCCCTCGTTATTTCATTATCAATTAAGCAGGTAAAAGGTCTGGAGTTGATTCTAGGTGTGACATTTGCATTTGGAATCAGTTGCTGTCGACTCTCAATATGAGATCCAAAGACCTGTCACCATCAGTGAAGCAAGCCATCATTAGGCTGAAAAATCAAAACAAACCCATCAGAGAGATAGCAAAAACATTAGGTGTGGCCAAATCAACTGTTTGGAACATTCTTAAAAAGAAAGAACGCACCGGAGAGCTCAGCAACACCAAAAGACCCAGAAGACCATGAAAAACTGTGGTGGATGACAAAAGAATTATTTCTCTGGTGAAAAAAAACCCCTTCACAAAACAGTTGGCCAAATCAAGAACACTCTCCAGGAGGTAGGTGTATTTGTGTCAAAGTCAACAATCAAGAGAAGACTTCACAAGAGTGAA
The DNA here is from genome assembly GCA_031769625.1 of Taudactylus pleione. Lineage (NCBI taxonomy): Eukaryota > Metazoa > Chordata > Amphibia > Anura > Myobatrachidae > Taudactylus > Taudactylus pleione. The sequence goes on from JAUIMM010001859.1 coordinate 113,082, forward strand.
TATAGAGGGTTCACCACAAGATGCAAACCATTGGTGAGCCACAAAAACAGGAAGACCAGATTAGAGTTTGCCAAACAACATCTAAAAAAGCCATTACAGTTCTGGAACAACATCCTATGGACAGATGAGACAAAGATCAACTTGTACCAGAGTGATGGGAAGAGAAGAGAAGGAAAGGAACTGCTCATGATCCAAAACATACCACCTCATCAGTGAAGCATGGTGTTGGTAGTGTCATGGCGTGGGCATGTATGGCTGCCAATAGAACTGGTTCCCTTGTATTTATTAATGATGTGACTGCTGACAAAAGCAGCAGAATGAATTCTGAAGTGTTTCGGGCAATATTATATGCTCATATTCAGTCAAATGCTTCAGAACTCATTGGACGGCGCTTCACAGCGCAGATGGACAATGACCCGAAGCATACTGCAAAAGCAACCAAAGAGTTTTTTAAGGCTAAAAAGTGGAATGTTATGCAATGGCCAAGTCAATCCCCTGACCTGAATCTGATTGAGCATGCATTTCACTTGATGAAGACAAAACTGAAGGGAAAATGCCCCAAGAACAAGCAGGAACTGAAGACATTTGCAGTAGAGGCCCGGCAGAGCATCACCAGGGATGAAACCCAGCATCTGGTGATGTCTATGTGTTCCAGACTTCAGGCTGTAATTGCCTGCAAAGGATTTGCAACGAAGTATTAAAAAATGAATGTTAGATTTAGGATTGTTTAGTTTGTCCCATTACTTTTGGCCCCTTAAAAGTGGGAGGCACATATAGAAACCGTTTTAATTCCTACACCGTTCACCTGATTTGGATGTAATTACCCTCAAATTAAATCTGAAAGTCTGCAGTTAAATCACATCTAGTTTGTTTCATTTCAAAGCCACTGTGGTGGTGAATAGAGGCCAAAATCTGAAAATTCTGTCAATGTCCCAATATTTATGGACCTGACTGTATGTGCATTCTGACCCCAATCTGGAGACTTCTTGCTGATGCTGTTGATGGAGGTTTCTTGTTGATGCCTGTAACTGGTCCCAGTACACGTGCGTATGTATAACTGTACCTTGGGTCTGTATGATTTCTTTGCGCTAAATTGTCTTCAGATCACAGCGTGTAACCTACTGTTTTTATGTTGAATAATAACCTGTGTGCATTAGAAACACATTTCAAAGTCTGAAGGCATTTATTTACTGTATGACTGCGTACGCAAATAGCGACAATTCTAGAAGGTATAGGCAGGATTGTACCAAGGTTTAATTACGTTATAACAGATGGGGGCTCGCAGGTTAATCTTGCAACCGGTCTGTAACACTCGGTATCGAACTCATAGCAAAAGGGTGGAGGCGTCTGACAGGAGAACGCATTGTGCGTCCGGAATCTGTTGCCACCGTTGTTGCTGAGAGTGCGCTACCGGTTACTGTGACTTTAGGAGCGCTGATTAAGAATCCAGGGACGGGGGAGGAAAAAGTTTGTTTTCCTTCGTCGATAGGTTGTTTTTCCCTTTTATTTTGTGGGTTAAAAAGGGGGTGCCGCATTATTGCGTACGCAGCCGAGTTGTATTACTGCATACGCAGCTAAGTCACAGTTTTGCATACGCAGCTAAGTTGTAATATAACTTAAGAGTCATAATACGGTTGTGTAGTAGTCGCATTATTGCGTATGTGACTAGTCGCACAATAGTGTATACGTATTTCCGGTCTTGCTGCCTCATGTTTTAAACAAGGCCATTGAGATTACATTATCAATTGTTGTCAATAACTGTGTTAACGTGTATTTTCCTGCGCAGGAAAAAAAGTGTAACTGAGTATTTGTTTAGAGTATAACATGGGTCTTAAATGTTAAGGGTATTGTATGATCCTTAAGGGCTAGGTGCAGGAGTTAGCCTAGCCGCTCGGTAGTAGCTACTGTTCTATACACATCAGCAGGTGTACATGTTGTCTTTGTTGTAGGGACCGGCTCTCAGTGTGATTACAGTGTTTAGTAATTAGGTTGGGTTATTTGAGCATTGTAATTGAGCCGCACTGGAAACTTGTGATTGTAAACTGAGAGATAAAAGGTGAGTGGGAGCATCTAGAAATTTCTTCCATAGGTGAGTGGGAGCATCTAGAAATTTCTTCCATAGGTAAGTGAGAGTATCTAGACTGTCTATCACCAGTTTAAATCTTTATTGAAAAACTTAGGGTTCTCCCAGGATGGGGGCCAAGCAAACGGTGGAAATGTTAGATGATTTGCTGCTGTTGGAAGCGCCGCTTGGGTCGACACGACATATTATGCATACTAAGTACGGTGCCAATGCAACCAGGTATTGTCATTTATGGTGTAATATGACAAGGAAGAGTGGTAGGCAGTTTCCTAGAATTGGTAGCTTTGATAAGGAGATATTGAACAATGTCCGAGCTCACATCTGTTTGGTGCGTTCGAGTGAAAAAGACAAAATATAACGAATGTTTCAAATTATGGCAGCATGAGGGGGATGCATGGCTTAAAGGTGTGCAAGAGACGCAAACTAGTGTCTCGAGCACGTTACCAGAAAGTACACCGGCAGCGCGGAATTGCAATGTGTGCAAGCCGCAAAATAGCATGCACGTGCAGCAAGGTAGCATTGTGGAAGGTATTGACAGTGGTTCACGCGCACCACCGCCACCCTATGTTGACAGTGGTGCAGGTACAGTTATTGAAAAAAAAAACCCATAAAAATATAACAAGTAATTTGTACCCTCTCTTAAGTACAAGAACAAGAGAGAGACCCAGAGCGAGAAACTAATGGCTGTCAGTATTCAAGCTCTAGAAGGAATGATGATAACATCACAGCCAACAGACACACGTGCATCCACTCCTGCACAGTTACATTTCCTCACTAATCCTACACCACCTCAAAACACAGCCCTACTCCACTTCTCACACACAACCACAATTCCCGTACTATCCTCTCCCTCAATATCCTTACCTATATCCACCACCTTTCACTCATGCTCAACCCACACAACAATCCTTTCATCCACCCTACCCACTAAAGTGTTTTAATTGCAACCAGCCAGGACATGTAAGTAAGAACTGTACGGCAAAGAAGGTAGGACCCCCTAACCAGGGAAGTACCTGGATATCCCCATAAAGACACAGAGACCAGCAAATGTCCAACAGGCACCAGCTCCAATTGTGGCCGTTAATGCTTTATTGGAGAGTGGGAGCCAACGCTAGGAGCCTGGTCATACCTGTGGTCTACAGATAGACAGGTTGACGGGAAGTACTAGGGAAAAACCGGTAATGGTAATTGATGTAACTGATACCCAATCTCTGTTCTGCTTTCTTCCCTGTGTCCTAACACCCTCTCAGTATCTCTTTGCTTTCACATAGGGGGAGGTGTACACTACACATGGACACGAGTGTCCCATGGGTTCATAGACAACCCCAGTATCTTCTCCCAGGCCTTATACGACTGTTTACAATCTTTTCAACCTGCCAATGGATCTGTTCTGATACAATATGTGGACGATTTATTGTTGTGCCCAGTTTCATTTATGCCATGTTTAAATGATACTAAAACTGTTGTGCTTCATCTCTCACACACAGGACACAAGGTTGCTAAGGACAAATTGCAGCCATGCCAGGCAAAGGTCAAGTACTTTGGAAATGGTCCAAACCCAGTGGCTGAGACACTACCTAGAGCAGTAGCTATTAATAACAGGGTTTAATTGTACAGAAGGTTGTATGCAGATACGGTATCCCTAGAGTATAGGGATACTCATTTCACAGGTGATGTCTTTAAAAACAAATGTGTAAGTTGGTGGGCATTAATAATATCAAGATCATCCCAGACAGTCTCTTTCTTATCTGGCCCCCTTTGAGATACTGTTTGACAGGCAGCCTCATGTGAAAATATGATAATGACGTTACTGTGCAGTGTCTCCCGAAGATAAGTAAGAACAACTGAAATTGAAAATGTTATTTTCTAACATGTTTTATGCAAACTATCATGATGTCAAACCTGGAAAATTTGTTATGATCCGAAATTTTTTTTATGCTCAGGTTTTTTGACTGATCATTGGGAGAGTCCGTATCAGGTGTTGCTGACAAATACCACATCTTTGAAGGTGGCTGAGAGATGCCTGGGTCCATTCCACTCACTGTAAAAAGGTCAACCAACTGGTAGAGAAACAAGGCGGAGATAAGGCTGATAACGTGGTCCTGTCGATCGCGACCTTGTTCCAGGAGGATCAAAAGGTTGTAGCGAGATACCTGAGCTAAAGAAATTTGCAGGTCCTTGCTGCGGCGATGGACTGATCTCCTGTGTTCATTTTTATATTCTCTTCCAGAGTTTCCATCATCCTGGTTTGTTCGGGGATATCTGGTTTCTGTGACGAGGGACCGATAGAGGAGATGGGAGCTGATGGCAGTGCTGATGGAGTGGAGTCAGGAGGAGGAGTGCTATGCCAATCAGTGTAACTGTTAAGAGATATGACCCTCACACATGTTGAAATGCTTGGTATTCATAAAAAACACACACCATCACCATATCTTCACATGCACTATGAACACAGAGGCAAAAGAAATATGACACCTGGTGATGTGCATAAAGCCACTCAGTTAATTAGTGAGACAACTGCCTTTAAAGTTTTAGTAGCATTGGATCCCACCAGGATCGCTCGGTGTACACTAAATTTTAGATATATCCAAGATCTTGCTAAATTGATAGATAATATCACAGAGATGTATGATGACACCTTCAGATATACAGGTAGAGAATTGTAAGCATACAAGAAAGAACTGGTGCAACACAGACTAGTGTTAAATTACTTAACAGCTGTCACTGGAGGGTACTGCGTAGCTTTGGCCACCCAATTTGGAGTGAAGTGCTGCACTTATGCCACGAATGATACCAGCGACCCCAAGGAGGTGATAGACCGGAAGATGGATGAAATTCTGCAGCTAAATGGGAATTTCGAAAGAACCATAATGCTTCAGTGGCTGAAGTGGAGGAGATGGTAGAGGAATGGGTTTCATGGTTGAACCCAGGGAAATGGTTCTCAGGTCTAGGAGAGTGGGTCCAGGAAATGATCGCAAGCATAGGTAAACTCCTGATCCTCATACTGGTTGTCATCATAATAATTGGAATATGTGTCAGGTGTGTTCCTACTGTGTTGAAGTGTGGAAAATGTAAAGATAAGGTAAACCGGAAGAATGAAATTATGATGGTGGTTAGTAATGACAATCTGAATACTGAGGTAAATGTAGAACTGCATTACAACCCCGAACTAGGAAATACCATCGTATACAGTATTAAAATTTAGACATACATTATTTGAGGTGTTTTAAAATAACATTGTAATAATACATTTTGTGCAACTCCATATTCCCCCTCAAGACTTCCTTTATAGGATAGGTGCATCCCCACACCTTTCCCATGATCTTCCAAGATCCGCGGTGTGCGTATAATGGTAGTTTTATGTCCCCTCCAAGAGACACATTATTGATGGATTAAGAACCACCGTGTGCCATCCCATGTTATAACATTAAAATGATATGTCCTAATGTAAGCCTAAATGAAAAATAAGATCAGTGCATGATAGCATGCTGGTTGTTATTAAAAGGGTGGACTGTCAAAGCTGGATAATTGGCTGAGACAGAATCAGTTTAAAATTAGATTGGAATGACGCCATCTTGCGAATGGCGACAAGACTCCATCTTAAAAATGAGTTTTGCACGACGCCATTTTGCGAATGGCCATCCAGCGCCATTTTAAGTTACAACTCACGAGCTCAGTACATATGGCAATGTTTTAATAATACTTTCAGAAACCATACCCAGATGTATCTTAGGACAACCTTGCATAAAAATAAATACCATAACAAACACAGTATTCACACAGGAGTTTAGTAAAACAGCTCCTTAGAAAAGTAATTATAAAAACAATACACCAGGATACTGTGGGTGTTTTTGCATGTAAATGGAGAGACCCCACATGTGGACAGGTGTAGCTGTGGCAATTGAAATCTGAATGAACAATGGTAAGAAATCTGCTTGAAAAGAACTGACACAGGTATTAGTTAAAACACTAAAATGTACTTTGTAATGTTAGCAGCTTAGATTTGCATGCAGGGGGAAAAAGGAGACAAAAGGATGTTGGAGGCTGACCTGTGTTCATTTGAATCAACCTGTTAAAATGTCCTGTTAGAGAAGCACCGTGACAGAGGACCAATGGAATCATGCCAAACTTGCCCATTGTATTGCTTATCCCTGTAAGGTTATATATGTGCGTTCAGACCCCAATCTGGAGTCTTCTTGCTGATGCTGTTGACGGAGGTTTCTTGTTGATGCCGGTAACTGGTCCCAGTGCGCATGCATATGTATAACTGTACCTTGGGTCTGTATGATTTCTTTGTGCTAAATTGTCTTTAGATCACAGCGTGTAACCTACTGTTTTTATGTTGAACAACCACCTTTGTGCGTTAGAAACACATTTCAAAGTCTGAAGGCATTTATTTACTGTATGACTGCGTACGCAAATAGCGACAATTCTAGAAGGTGTAGGCAGGATTTAGAAGGTATAGGCAGGATTGTAAAAGTTTAATTACGTTATAACACTGGGCAGAAAACCAAACATTCCACCTCTTTGGTCTGGAAATATTTCTATCTAAATCCGGACAACTGTCTTGCCATATGTACCATATGTAAAGGTGGAATAAGCAGGGGTAGGGACATTAACCACCTAGGAACATCCTCCCTTATAAGTCACACCTGCAGTGCATTCATAAGTTACTTTCAAGTTCAGAAACTTTGGCTATGACCGTAAGCAGTCCAGGGATACCTAAATCCCTTTGTCCTGTTGTATCCAAGCACCTGCAAACCACACAGTCAACTCCTTGTCAATTTCCTCCTCAGTCAGGATCGGAAGTAGTCCTGCAGGCCATGTCACTGGCATGATTGACTCCTCTCCTATCTGGGATTCCTTCGGAGCATCCTGTATTGCTATGCCTACTGCTGCCACTGCTGGGAGTCATTCATCATCCCAGAGAGGAAGTAGGAACACCACTACTTCTTTTACTAAGCAACTGACCCTCCAACAGTCCTTAGCGAGGAGGATGAAGTACGACAGCAGTCATCCTGTTGCAAAGCGGATAACTGAGGCCTTGACTGCTATGTTGGTGTAGAACGTGCATCCGGTATCCGCCATTAGTGCAGTGGAATTTAGACAATTGATGGAGGTAGTGTGTCCCCGATACCAAATCCAGTGTAGATTCCACTTCACTAGGCAGGTGATACAGAGAATGTACAGAGACAGCAGGAAAAGTGTCCTCAGTGTCCTAAAAAATGCGGTTGTACCCAATGTCCACTTAACCACGGACATGTGGACAAGTGGAACAGGGCAGAGTAAGGACTAAATGACTAACAGCCTAATGGGTAGATGCATCACTTTACGCAGCCACAACATCAGCGTCAGCAGTAGCAGCAGCTCAGAAACACCAGCTCGTTCCAAGGCAGGCTACACTGTACCACCGGTTTCAGTAAGAGGCACACCACCGAAAACCTCTTTTCATCGCCCAATGGCTTACCCCACTTAGACTCTCCTGGGGATTTGTGATATATGACAACGCCACCAATATTGTGTGGGCATTACATCTGGGCAAATTCCAGCACATCCCATGTTTTGCTCACACAATAAATTTGGTGGTGCAGAATTTTCTGAAACACAACAAGGATGTGCAGGAGACGCTTTGGGTGGCCCGAAAAATTTCTGGCCATTTTCGCCATTCAGCGACTGCGTGCCTAAGACTGGAGCATGAGAAAACAGTCTTGAACCTGCCCTGCCATCACCTGAAGCAAGAGGTTGTGACGCGGTGGAACTCAAACCTGTATGTGCTTCAGAGGATGGAGGATCAGCAAAAGGCAATCAAAGCCTATACATCCACCTATGACATAGGCAAAGGTGATTTCTGTGTTGTGCAAGTTTCTCCAGCCCTTCAAACATGCCACACGTGAAGTCAGTTCAGACACTGCCAGCTTGAGTCAGGTCATTCGCCTCATCAGGCTTTTGCAGAAGCAGCTGGAGAAAGTGAAGGAGGAGCTAAGACAGAGCGATTCCACTAAGCATGTGGGACTTGTGGATGAAGCCCTTCATTCGCTTTGCCAGGATTCGAGGGTGGTCAATCTGTTGAAATCAGACCACTACATTTTGGCCAACGTGCTCGATCCTAGGTTTAAAGCCTACATGGGGTCTCTCTTTCCAGCCGACAAGCCTGCAGAGGTGCAAAGACCTGCTGGTGAAAACACTGTCAGCTGAAGTGGAATGTGACAGATCAACAGCTCCTTCATTTTCTCCTGCAACTGGGGCTTCCAGGAAACAACTTAGGTATCCTAAGCAACCCGCTGGCGGTGATGCAGGGTAGGCAGGACCAAGTTTGGACATCTGGTCCGGACTGAAGGACCTGGCAACAATTTCTGACATGTTTACTGCCACTGCATATGATACGGTCACCATTGACAGAATACAAACAAAAATAAAGTACACTTCTGCGCCCTCCAGTAGGATATTTGGTATATATATATTAATACATGAATTTTTTATCTCCACGTCGGTCCATTCAAAATTTTCCAGACAAAAAGTATCTACAGTCAGATGAACTCCTCCTCTTCTGACCACCACAGAGTATTCCTTATTTTTAGATGCTCCGTCCAATCATATAAAAAAGAAGAAGAAATGCTCCATATAGTGTAGTATTATAAGATTAAAAATAATTTTATTCATACATAATCCACATAAACATAAAACTTGTCACCGAACAATATATATGTGTGGCCCCGTACCGTATAGTTAGGGTGCAGTTTCCTGGACACCCAAAATGACATGTGCAGAAAAAGCCTCAGAGTCTCCCAGGATGGACAGTAAGGATCTGCTGGTGTTTCCAGGAAGCTGTTAATCAAACCTCGTATAAGGGCCCTTCACATAAGTCACCAACGCGTTTCGACTCTTAGAATGATGAGTCTTCCTCAGGGTGTAGGTGAGCGGTGACCCTCACAGAACTTATATCCCCCCCGAATGTTTCTCATTGGTGCAGGGTTTACCATACAATAATTACAAAGTCCTACTAAAAAACACAATAACCACTTATAGATTTATACACATACTTCTTTTCTACATACCGTATTCTCTGAAATAATATAATGCTTTTTCATTTTCCAAAAAAAATTAAAAAACGGACTCTAACGCTTCCGGTTCCGGTGTCATGGATTTACATCCGGTTCCATACTTCTAAATGCTCTCCGGGGCTTCACACCCAAACCATTCTGTTCCTATCTGTATATAATTTGGCCCCTAGAGTGATGCACACTTCCGGTCATGTGCCTAGACCGCTGCTGACTTTCTCACTCCACACTCGCATAGCGGGGTCTCCGGAGCTTCCGGTTCCTGCGTTCCACACTCGTGGAACGCAAGCTTCATAGTAGATGTGTCTCCTTCCTTTACAAAGCACCTCTAACCCCACTTCCGGTTTCTGCGTTCCTCTTATGTGGAACGCATACTTGATAACCAGACCTCGGAGCTTACAATAAAGACATATATTAAAAGGATACATTGCTCAAATATAAATCAATTCATTAAAAATGTAAGATATGAGGAATATAAAGAACACAGAATATATATGAAGACATATAGGATATATAAACATGGAGAACATAAAAAAAAATATAAAAATATATATAAAAAAAATTTAATTTTTTTTTTTTTTTTTTTTTTTTTTTTTTAAAACCACCATATATGCATACTAAAATAAGATAAGAATCAATAAAAGTCAATCTTTCTATGTGATATTATAAAAACCATTTAAGTTCAAAATCATTGTTAAGCCCATTGGGAACCACATAAGAGGAACGCAGAAACCGGATGTGGGGTTAGAGGTGCTTTGTAAAGGAAGGAGACATCTACTATGAAGCTTGCGTTCCACGAGTGTGGAACACAGGAACCGGAAGCTCTGGAGACCCCGCTATGCGAGTGTGGAGTGAGAAAGTCAGCAGCGGTCTAGGCACATGACCGGAAGTGTGCATCACTCTAGGGGCCAAATTATATACAGATAGGAACAGAATGGTTTGGGTGTGAAACCCCGGAGAGCATTTAGAAGTATGGGACCGGATGTAAATCCATGACACCGGAACCGGAAGCGTTATAGAGTCCGTTTTTTAATTTTTAATTTATTTTGGAAAATGAAAAAGCATTATATTATTTCAGAGAATACGGTATGTAGAAAAGAAGTATGTGTATAAATCTATAAGTGGTTATTGTGTTTTTTAGTAGGACTTTGTAATTATTGTATGGTAAACCCTGCACCAATGAGAAACATTCGGGGGGATATAAGTTCTGTGAGGGTCACCGCTCACATACACCCTGAGGAAGACTCATCATTCTAAGAGTCGAAACGCGTTGGTGACTTATGTGAAGGGCCCTTATACCGAGGTTTGATTAACAGCTTCCTGGAAATGCCAGCAGATCCTTACTGTCCATCCTGGGAGACTCTGAGGCTTTTTCTGCACATGTCATTTTGGGTGTCCAGGAAACTGCACCCTAACTATACGGTACGGGGCCACACATATATATTGTTCGGTGACAAGTTTTATGTTTATGTGGATTATGTATGAATAAAATTTTTAATCTTATAATACTACACTATATGGAGCATTTCTTCTTCTCTTTTATATGATTGGACGGAGCATCTAAAAATAAGGAATACTCTGTGGTGGTCAGAAGAGGAGGAGTTCATCTGACTGTAGATACTTTTTGTCTGGAAAATTTTGAATGGACAGACGTGGAGATAAAAAATTCATGTATTAATATATATATACCAAATATCCTACTGGAGGGCGCAGAAGTGTACTTTATTTTTGTTTGTATATGGTTTGTGAAGTGTGAGAGACCACTTCAGTACTGTACTGCTGCCTTCCTGTTGAAGCGCAAGTGATCATATATTTTATTGTTTACCATTGACAGAATGGTTGAGGATTACATCGGTGACAACATCCAAGTAGGCGTGTCAGACAGTCCATACCTGTACTGGCAGGAAAAAGGCAATTTGGAGGCCCCTGTACAAACTGGCTCTATTTTACCTAAATTGCCCCCTTCCAGTGTGTACTGCAGCCTGGAACCTTGTCAGCGAAAGGCGTAGGAGTTTGCTTCCACAAAATGTGGAGCAGAAGATGTTCATCAAAATGAATTATAAATTCTTCCAGGGAAACCAGCCTCCAGAACATACAGAGGGACCTGTGGTGGTTGATTCCAGCAGGGATGAATTAATACTCTGAAGATGAGGATGTACACAACACTGAAGAGGGTGAGGAATCGGTGGATGAGGAGGATGAGGACGACATCTTGCCCCCGTAGAGCCAGTTTGTGCAGGGACAGATTCATTGCCAACTTGTTTTGTGGGGACCCAAACGAACCAATCATTTCAGCAGACCCTGGCGCTGAAATGATTGGTTTGTTAAAGTGTGCATGTCCTGTTTATACAACAAGGGTGGGTGGGAGCAGTGGCGTAAGTTCATCCCAGACGCCTGGAGGAAAGTTATAATTTGGTGTCCCCCCGTGTCACAGCCGCTGACACTGTAATGTAGCGAGTCATTGCAGACAGGCTGTAGATAGATGAAGGCAGCAGCTGGTGGTCTGACATGGAGCTCTCCACTAGTGTATGGTGGCTTCTCACGTACCGGAAAGGGGTGCCATGTATTGGGTGGGCATGACGGTATACTCAGGGTATATAATTACAGCCCTAAGTGGGGTGAATATGTTGTGGACAATAGAGGAGGTGCCCCTTCAGAGATTGAGCCCGGTGGCAGCATCTCTATTGTCTCCCATAGTTCTGCCCCTGGGTGGAAGGGCTCAAAGACAATTCCATCTTGCAACTCTTTTTTTTTTCTTTGCATTATGTACTGTTTGGGGCCTAGTTTTTTAAACTACCATCCTGTCTGCCACTGCAGTGTGACTCCTAGATGGGCCACATGTTTATGCCACCCACTTGTGTCGCTTAGCATAGTCATCCAGCTACCTCGGTGCAACCTTTTGGCCTAAAAACAATATTGTGAGGTGTTCAGAATAGACTGGAAATTACTGTATTATGTATATATTTTATTGAGGTTAATAGCATAGGAACAGAAAAACCCACAAATTCTGTTTTTATGCTCTTTTCCCAAAAAAATATATCAAAACACAAAACCCAGAACCCAAAACATGGAAGGGTGGCTTTGGCAAAACCAATCCAGATCCAAAACACGAAGAAAGATCCAGATCCAAAACCTGATTAGTGGCCGGTGCATTACATACATACATTAAAGATTATTTATTATGCTAATAACAGCAATTAATATTGAAATACATATAAAACAATATTTAAAATGAGATATAAAAACATACGGTATATCACAGGAAGTCTTTGTTTAAAGGAGGAATCTCATAATAGACATTTCTGGTGCAAAGCATGTACAAATTGGATAAATAGCAAAGCGCCAAGTGCTGATCTTATTCAGGTAGGTTCATGTAAGGCAGGTATGGAGCTCCCCACACATATATACAGTCAGGTGCATAAATATTGGGACATTGACAGAATTTTCATATTTTGGCCTCTATTCACCACCACAATGGCTTTGAAATGAAACAAACAAGATGTTCTTTAACTGCAGACTTTCAGATTTAATTTGAGGGTAATTACATCCAAATCAGGTGAACGGTGTAGGAATTACAACGGTGTCTATATGTACCTCCCACTTTTTAAGGGGCCAAAAGTAATGGGACTATCAACTCAAAAGCTATTTCATGGACAGGTGTGGGCTATTCCTTCATTATTTCATTATCAATAAAGCAGGTAAAAGGCCTGGAGTTGATTCTAGGTGTGACATTTGCATTTGGAATCAGTTGCTGTCGACTCTCAATATGAGATCCAAAGAGCTGTCACTATCAGTGAAGCAAGCCATCATTAGGCTGAAAAATCAAAACAAACCCATCAGAGAGAGAGCAAAAACATTAGGTGTGGCCAAATCAACTGTTTGGAACATTCTTAAAAAGAAAGAACACACTGGAGAGCTCAGCAACACCAACAGACCTGGAAGACCACGGAAAACAACTGTGGTGGATTACAGAAGAATTATTTCCCTGGTGAAGAAAAACCCCTTCACAACAGTTGGCCAAATCAAGAACACTCTCCAGGAGGTAGGTGTATGTGTGTTAAAGTCAACAATCAAGAGAAGTCTTCACAAGAGTTAATATAGAGGGTTCACCACAAGATGTAAACCATTTGCTGAGCCACAAAAACAGGAAGACCAGAATAGAGTTTGCCAAACAACATCTAAAAAAAGCCATTACAGTTCTGGAACAACATCCTATGGACAGATGAGACAAAGATCAACTTGTACCAGAGTGATGGGAAGAGAAGAGTATGGAGAAGGAAAGGAACGGCTCATGATCCAAAACATACCACCTCATCAGTGAAGCATGGTGGTGGTAGTGTCATGGCGTGGGCATGTATGGCTGCCAATGGAACTGGTTCCCTTTTATTTATTGATGGGACTACTGACAAAAGCAGCAGAATGAATTCTGAAGTGTTTCGGGCAATATTATATGCTCATATTCAGTCAAATGCTTCAGAACTCATTGGACGGCGCTTCACAGTGCAGATGGACAATGACCCGAAGAATACTGCAAAAGCAACCAAAGAGTTTTTTAAGGCTAAATAGTGGAATGTTATGCAATGGCCAAGTCAATCCCCTGACCTGAATCTGATTGAGCATGCATTTCACTTGATGAAGACAAAACTGAAGGGAAAATGCCCCAAGAACAAGCAGGAACCGAAGAGATTTGCAGTAGAGGCCTGGCAGAGCATCACCAGGGATGAAACCCAGCGTCTGCTGATGTCTATGCGTTCCAGACTTCAGGCTGTAATTGCCTGCAAAGGATTTGCAACAAAGTATTAAAAAGTGATTGTTAGATTTAGGATTGTTTAGTTTGTCCCATTACTTTTGGCCCCTTAAAAAGGGGGAGGCACATATAGAAACCGTTGTAATTCCTACACCGTTCAGATTTAATTTGAGGGTAATTACATCCAAATCAGGTGAAAGTCTGCAGTTAAAGCACACCTTGTTTGTTTCATTTCAAAGCCATTGTGGTGGTGAATAGAGGCCAAAATCTGAAAATTCTGTCAATGTCCCAATATTTATGGACCTGACTGTATATACCCTTACAGGGATAAGCAACACAATGGGCAAGTTTGGCATGATTCCATTGGTCCTCCGTCACGGTGCTTCTGTTACAGGACATTTAAACAGGTTGATTCAAATGGACACAGGTCAGCCTCCAACAGCCTTTTGTCTCCTTTTTCCCCCTGCATGCAAATTTAAGCTGCTAATATTACAAAGTACATTTTAGTGTTTTAACTCTCTACAGTCCATAAGTTGCGAAAGCATGTTGCGATGTCCCAATATTTATGCACCTGACTGTATATACATCAATACACACTTATATGAAGCTGTATAATTACACCGCCGGAAAAACTGGCAGTGTAATTGCCAAGCTAGGGGAGGGGTGGGGGAGTTTCAGCTGGCTGTAGGGACTGATTGGATGAGCGTCCATTAAATTTTTGGCTGAAGTCAGGCTTTCCCAATATAATGCCATTCTCAGATGGCGTTATACAAGGGAAGCCTTTAAGGATTTTTAGAAAAGTTTTTCTGTTACCTGAATAGCAGAAAACGTTAAGCACTGTAGAGAGCAATGACTTGCTGTCTATAATGCGATGTTGAAGGAGTGGGGCATTAACTGAGAACATTATTACATTATCTTCTCCGGTAAGCTGGGATACTTGAAATCATGTGGAAAGGTTAGTTTCCGCATGATTTAAGTAGAGTTTTCTTGCCAACTAGGACCCTTAACCCAGAAACTATGGGTTAATGCACATTAGTTGTGTGCTAACTACGCAAACAAAATGGTCTTGTAATTGTATAGTTCTGGGCATTGCAGCCAGGAGCTACAAGCCTGTGGTAAGCCCAGCTGTTAATTGGTATTTGCTAATATAGTTCACAATCTAGAATACACATTTGATACTACAGGTGTTAAAACAAAAAAATTGTTTCATGGAATGCAGAAGAACTCAACACAACCAAAAGTATTTATTACAGCCTCTTAATTATATAGGCCAGTCGTAGTGTAATTACAAGAGTCACATTGGCACAAGGGGGAACCTAATGTATTGGGGGATACAGGAATCTACTTTGGCTTCTTAAAACTCAAGACAAAAAGGTGGATTATTTAGCCATCACATCCATTATATTGTTCATA
Organism: Taudactylus pleione; assembly: GCA_031769625.1. NCBI lineage: Eukaryota > Metazoa > Chordata > Amphibia > Anura > Myobatrachidae > Taudactylus > Taudactylus pleione. The sequence goes on from JAUIMM010001859.1 coordinate 128,383, forward strand.
ATACAGTACTTTAGTTGATCAAGATAGCAATACACACTTATGAAAAAAAACAAAAAACAAACAAACATTGTTAATCGGTTTGCATTGGATGCTCTGAATCTTTTTTTGCAGAAATATAAAGTGAAATTCAAGAGTAGACATAATATTGGGAGTAGAATTCAGACAGATCAATCGTCTTTAAGAGCCATCACCCGCAGATTTACTAATCGATTCATAACAATGTCTAGACCTCTTGTAGCAGGTGATAGCAACACCCAATAGATGCACTATATTTTCCATTCACAATCACTTAACATCCTCCAGGATAGATTACTGACTTATTCCTGACACGGTTACATCATATTATAAAATTCAACTTAGAAAATCTCTCTGATCATGCTGCTATTTGATTTATGTTGAATTGGAATGTGTCAGTTTGCAACTACAGTAATTTGCATTTCCATTTCTACATCTGACTTTTACTGTACATCTCACACAGTAACATCTAAACTAAATAGTGGTACTGTAGAACACTTGCAAGATACAGCTTTTATGACAATGGTTCCAAACTCGGCCCCCAAGGCAGAGCCGTAACTAGACTTTTTGGTGCCCTGTGCCAGAAAAAGCACTGGCGCCCTACCTATTTTTTAAATGGCCTGATGGGGAAGGGCCAGGGAGGAGATAGGGGAGGCCAGTAGATGCTGGGGATAAAATAAGAGGAAGCTACAAGTGAAAATGATAATTAACAGAAAATTGACAGGGGCAAACAGCACCGCCTGCACTGCGGTGCCTTGTGCCATGGCACTGGTTGCACTACTCTAGTTAAGGCCCTTCCCCAAGGCACCCTAACAGTCCAGCAAGCATGAGTACCCTTAAAACTTAGTTAGGGTGCCTTGAGGACTGAGGCCCTCATTCAGGAGGCGGTTGTAAGAGGCGATCGCTCTCTGAATGAGGGCGACCACTTTTTTTTTTAGTGCGGCCTCCTGGTTGCTAGCTAAGCTGTGGGTTACCACCCACAGCTTAGCGACTGACCAGGGTGATGGTTGCGATGGTCAAAACCACCGCTACCATCGGGGGTTGCGACAAGACCCTAAGGTTGGGTCTCGGCAACCACAAGCTTCCTGCTCTGATCGAGCAGGAAGCTCCCCACTGACATCACTGCTGATGTCAGTCGGCCACCCACAAAACGGCAAGCGTTTCATCAAGAATGCCTCCGTTTATGTAGCCACCCCCTGCCCACAAAACGGGCCGAGCTGTCGATCAACATCGACAGCCGGACCTTTTGTAGTGAGCTCTAGAGCAAAAGTTTCTCTCTCGCTCCGGGGCTTGCGCATAAATCGCTTCAATACCCAGGAAAATTTCAGGCCGGGATAAACTGAATACTACGAATTGTTCTCCATTTAGGTCACTCCTCACAGAGCAGCTCTATTTAATCATATACTTTAAGAAAATTAGCTCCAAGGGCCATATTTAATTAGGTGCAAAAAGACCTTTTCAGCGATAAAGTTTTGAGAGTGAAGTCATTTCGTCATGCAAAAGTTTCCTCTGTTTTCAATTCTGGAGACTTTTCGCCGGTGCGGAATCTCAATGCAATGAAACCTGCAAAAAAGTTTCGCCTATGAATAGGTGTCAAAAAAAGTGCAGAATTGGGGTTTTGGGGGTGCAAACTTTGGAAAATCCCCCTGCACCTTTGGACCAGTTCCCCAAAGGTAAAAAAAAGAAGTTTACAATATACTTAAGATCACCCCAAATAAGTACTTTCATTTTGGGGGTGAAAAAGTACAAAGTTGGGGGACAAATTTAAAAACTAGCGAAATAGACTCCACGGGGCCCTCCAAGTATGCCCCAGGTGTTTTTAAGTTTGCAGGTGGTTGTGGGAGGTGGATTTTCTACGTTTTAAAACAATTCACTTTAGCAACTTTAAAATATGCTCCATTTCAGTGTACCCCAATCTTGCTGGAACTACTTATTTGCAGCAAAAAAACCTCTCCAAAATGCTGTTCTTCACCACTTGTGCAAAGACACTAATTAGCAGCTATTGAGAGCCTATTCGGGGGTATCTATAGTAATTTCCAATGTCAGTGCATCTTTTGGGGGGTTACAATTATAGGGAAAAGGGTAAGAGGATCTCCTGGCTTATGAGCAAACAATTATAGAAAGAAAGAGGCAAATTCTTGAGGGACAAACGGGACTTCTCAACAGGAACTATATTTAAGTGGAACGCCACTAGGAGGGATCAGACAAGACAACACAAAACATCTTTTAGCTCCTCAGAAGTAGAGTCCTCTGTGACTGAAGATCATCCATCACCACCCTCAAAATCTGTTTACTTTTTTAGAAGAAAGTACATCAGAGGAACAAACCGGAACACATAAAGGAGGACGCGGAGGAGCAAGAAAAAGAGAGGGAGATCAGAGACCCTGGTTTTCCCCACAACCTCAACGTCAGTCCTCAAGAACACACCAGTAGTATTAGTCTCTGACGACAATCTGAAAGTTATCAACCTATCAGATAGAAATCTCTCAGACATTGAAATTAGTTTACTTAGTAAAGGACTACCCTTTTCCCCCCAACATCATTTAATAGATTTGATTGGGAGAAAGATTTGCGGCTTTTTGGTAGAAAGCTCTTCCTAAAAAAAAAAATAGGAAAAAAGAAGAGAATACAATGGAATCGGAGATTCCTACATCCACTCCCCATATGGAGGATGAATTAGAGGCTCTTGATGCTCTGGAGGATCTACTTATAGAGAAGGAGGGTGTCTCATGCTCAAGTCCAATGATGAGAAGACATCTTTGTAAGAAAAAGTCCACTTTTTCCCCCCCAGGAAACAATATGTCATGAAGTAAAAATTTTTTTATGATCTTAGTATCCAAAGATATGGATCAATTACACTTTAGCCACAAAGGAAAAGAGAGAGAGGGAATGAAATGTCCAAAATTGGTGCACTAACTCAAAAATATTATTATTAAAACATAACTTTTATTGTTATATATCAAATAAAATATATACCTGAATTACAACAGGAAAAGCAGCGAAAATTATTTAAAATACAAGTAAGTAGTGTCAAAAGATAAGAAATAAGTGATTAATAAATTGTTCCAATAGGAACATAAATAACGGCGCCTCTACACGGTCATATAATTCTGTGTATACACTGATCGTGATTAATCTATATGTATATATACAGTGTCCCCACATTTCTATATAGTATCACTTCAGTCAAAAATCCTGGTTACAGCTGAGCAATATTGACTACAGTTGGATCACCACTGAGTTCTAATATCATTCAGTGTGTTGCACACCAACAAGCAATATAAATATCCTCATCTGCACATTCATCTAATGCATGATCAACATCATCCTAAGATTGGCTGACAGTGTATTTTCTAATACAGATAAAACCATAGGTTTCTGATTTTATGTACAACCAGTGGTTATTTAACCATGAGGGGGTGACTCTCAGAGAACGCTAGTATAATTAAGGTCACTAATATAATTCACTTCATATGACATTTAGTTCATCCTTGAGATATCCCCATACATTGGTAAGTGTGATTCAGGTAGTGAAATTATATTAAATCTTTATTTCAGATGTATTTAATTAATCACATAATCCTCATTCATGAACTAAATGTCATATGAAGTGAATTATATTAGTGACCTTAATTATACTAGCGTTCTCTGAGAGTCACCCCCTCATGGTTAAATAACCACTGGTTGTACATAAAATCAGAAACCTATGGTTTTATCTGTATTAGAAAATACACTGTCAGCCAATCTTAGGGTGATGTTGATCATGCATTAGATGAATGTGCAGATGAGGATATTTATATTGCTTGTTGGTGTGCAACACACTGAATGATATTAGAACTCAGTGGTGATCCAACTGTAGTCAATATTGCTCAGCTGTAACCAGGATTTTTGACTGAAGTGACACTATATATACATATAGATTAATCACCATCAGTGTATACACAGAATTATATGACAGTGTAGAGGCACCGTTATTTATGTTCCTATTGGAACAATTTATTAATCACTTATTTCTTATCTTTTGACACTACTTACTTGTATTTTAAATAATTTTCGCTGCTTTTCCTGTTGTAATTCAGGTATAGATTTTATTTGATATATAACAATAAAAGTTATGTTTTAATAATAATATTTTTGAGTTAGTGCACCAATTTTGGACATTTCATTCCCTCTCTCTCTTTTCCTTTGTGGCTATTGAATCTGTATGTCCATGGTAGCACCCCCTTGATCGTACTATTATTTAAAGGGGTTATTATTGTCTTAGAACTGAGAAGGCATATCTTGTGCGACTGACAAACCATAATTTCTATTGTACAACAGGGTGAGACTTCTCACCTTCTTTTCACTCAGTCAGCACGGAAGAATTATACACGAGAGTGTTTTATCGATTTGATGTTTTGATAAGCACTTGAAACTGATTTGTGATATATAGTCATATTAAATTGTCTAGCAGAACTGACCAGACCTCTTAACCATGTCCAACCCAAATACATCAGAACCCAATGTGCTCAGCTTCAGTCTGAGCAGGGAATTATATGATAGGCAGACGAAGTTGAAAAATGGAGTGGAGACACTCTTTGATAGCGAGACCATGAATACTTATACCTCATATGGAGATTGGACAAATGATCTATACCAATTAAAACAATTACTGATTAAACAGTCTAAAACCTTCTGGAACAAAACTACATCTGAAAGTTATATTAAACAAAATATTACACCAAGAGGTTTGACCCCGTGTGTTTCCATCTTTCGAATTGGCCTCTGAATCACTGAAAACTGAGAGTGGGAAAAGACCCTCACATCTTGTTGTTTGAACCTTATGAATATTTTAATAAAACTTGATGAGATACTGAATAAATATTCACAGGAGATTACCTTGCTAGGTAGCAAGTTAAAACATTTTGAAAACCTGGATAGGTTTCAGAAAACATATGATAAATATAAATTAGAAGTTGAAAAAATTGAACAAGAGATTATTAATAGGAAGAGAGGAAAAATACAGAGGGATAAGAATGATTTCATGTCCAACACAGTTTATAGATGGAGCAATATAAGAAAAAGAACACCGGAAAATAGGCCTAATTATACTACATCAGACATAGATTCCTCTGAGAGTGAATCCACAAATTGACAGATTTCCCTCATATAAACAACAGAGGGATTTTTTAGGGATTACCCCCAGAGGAACCAGGGACAGTACAAGATTAAGCCTAAGAAAACCAGAAGAGGAAAGAAGAGGAAAAAGAAGTTCTCGAGAATGGAGGGAAGAACCCAGGGATGTGCGTCGATACCGAAAATAGATGAAATAGACACATTAAGAATTATAAATTTAACGGAGAGGACTCTCACATCAGCACAAATTGAGATCCTTAATAAGGGATTGTCTTTTTCACATACGGCATCTTTTGATAGGTTTGAATTTGAAAAGGATATAAACCTTTTCGCTAGGAAATTACTGTTAAAAAAATTCTTTATGACTAAAAAGAACGCTAGAGATCCGTCCACAGATGCCCTCACGAGATGATTTACAAATAATCTCTATTTTGGAAGAGTTGGAGGAGGAATCCATACAACAAATTATAGACTCAGATTTAACATCTACTTCACAGGAACATTTGGATGTCCCACTGAATCCACTAAAGAAGAAATCATCATTTTCACCAGATGTCTCCATATGCCCACAAGTGAAGATTTATATGGATTTAGTGAGCAAAGACTTGGATTACCTATACAAGAATAAAACCAAGATTAAAGAATATGAGTATAATCTCAATAAAGAAGAGCGAGAAGCACTAAGGGAGATGCAGAAATGGAGTGATACAATCATAAAACCCTCAGATAAGGGAGGGAATGTTGTCCTATGGTCGCGGGATAAATATGTGCAGGAATTGAATCGACAATTGGATGACAAACTTTGTTAGAAGAGACTGCTATTCAATCCTACTAGAGATTTTTTGGAATTATACAATACCATCATTGAGGGAGCTAGAGGTAGAGGTATTATAACGAAGAAGGACTATGATTTCCTTAAAACTGAAAATCCGAAAATCCCTACCTTATACCTGCTACCAAAGGTCCACAAAAATGAGACTGACCCACCTGGCAGACCTATTGTCTCCGGGATGGGCAGTCTTACTGAGAATGCCAGTAAATTCTTGGATCATCATTTGAGAAAACATGTATTACAACTACCATCGTATGTTAGAGACACTCCTGATGTATTGAGTAAAATCCAGGACATATATTTGAACGTTGATACTTGTCTTATAACCTGTGATGTAGAAAGTCTCTATACTAGCATTAGCCACGAACATGGATTAAAAGCGACAGAATACTTAAGTATGGATTGTAATAATGAATTTAACAACTTCCTCCTATCACTCCTACGATTTGTCCTCACCAAGAATTACTTTGTGTGCAACAACAACAACTTCTATCTCCAGGTACGGGGCACAGCAATGGGGACCACTTGTGCCCCCACATATGCTGGCCTCTACCTGGGGTGGTGGGAGAGGGAATGGGTCTTTAACGAGAAAAATGATCAGTATACGAATCACATTCTATTATGGTTGAGATATATTGATGACCTACTCATAATTTGGGAAGGTGATATACAATTGTTTGAGGAATTTTTGTCTCAATTAAATTCAAATAGTTTAAATTTGAAATTGACATATGAGGCAAACAAAGTAAAAATAAATTTTCTTGATATCTCATTGACCATTGAAAAGGATGGACACATTTCATCTGACCTCTTTCGTAAAAAGACCTCGACAAACAGTATTCTCCACAACAAAAGTTCACATTTTCCTCCTGTACTAAGGGGATTACCAAAGGAAGAGTTTTTACGCATGAAACGAAATTGCTCTGAAGAACAAACCTTTCATGCACGATCTAAATAACTGAGCACTAGATTAAAAGCTCGAGGATATAGTGGTAGGATGATCAGGCAAGCATATGGAGTGACTAAGATGTACACAAGAGACCAACTGTTAATCCCAAAAAAGAAAAAGAAGGAGCAGGAATGTGTAAGATTTGTGGGGACTTTTTGTCATGAATGGAGAAACAATCAACAGATCCTACATAAACATCTGCATATATTACATACTGATCAGGATCTGACTAAAGTGATTGGAGATAGAATCCAAATGAGTTGGAGACGGTCCAGAAATCTTAGGGACATTTTGGTCCATAGTCATTTAGAAGCCCCAAGGAAACAACTCTATTTTAAAAAAGGATCTAGAAAATGTGGTTCCTGCAAAGCATGTTCAATTATGGACACCACTGATAGTTTTCGTGACAGATATAACAGAATTTGGGATATTAAGGAACACATCAATTGTGACTCAACTGGAATTATTTACCATCTACAATGCCCATGTGGCAAAATTTACATCGGGAAGACAAAAAGACCCCTCAAGAAGAGACTCCTAGAACACATAGGAAGTATAAGAAATGTGGAACGGGACAAACAGATGTTTAAATCTTTGACACCTATTGCTAGACATTTCCTCAGATATCATGGCAGTAATCCCAAGGGCTTGAAGGCTTTTGGAATGAAAAAGAGCAGCATGAATATCAGGGGTGGTGATATAGACTGTGAGCTCCTGAAGCAAGAAACCAAATTTATTTTTCTTATGGATACCTTAGCGCCAAAAGGACTGAATGAAGAGAACAATTATACAGCTTTCCTGGGATGATGATCTTTATATTTTTTGGATGAAATGGAGGAATTACATATTTATTTATACATTTATTTTTATACATTGAATATTGTGTATTAATATTTTTTGTCATTTTTTAGTAATTATGTATATTATATTTTTGTTATATATAAACAATTTACACATATTGAATACCAAAAGGGTATATATATAGATGTCTATTCTAATGACACTCACCTATTCACTTATTAACACACCCTTATACTTTCACTTTATGTTCACTATTTGAAAGGGAAAAATCCCTTTCCTTATTCAGGTACCCAATTTTTTTTTTTTGTTTCGCTATAGTCATTTATATATATAATAATTTATTTTTATTTTTTTATTATTTATACATTGAATATTATGAATATTGTGTATTAATATTTTTTGTCATTTTTTAGTAATTATGTATATTATATTTTTGTTATATATAAACAATTTACACATATTGAATACCAAAAGGGTATATATATAGATGTCTATTCTAATGACATTCACTTATTTACGCACCCTTATACCATCACTTTATGTTCACTATTTGAAAGGAAAATATCCCTTTCCTTATTCAGGTATAACAAAAAAAATGTTTTGTTCTTTTATTCACTGACCTATCATCTTTTGACGGTATCACATATATTTGATTGTTTTGGGATTTTCACTATCACGTTTTCTGTTTCCGGTTTCCGGAACATGATTATGAAATGATGTACACTTATAAGTATGCACATATACACATTTATATACACGTAGGTGTGGATTTACACTCTATATGCCAGATAGAATGATATATGACTTTATACTGAGAGATATTATTGGATCTGAATTATCATATACAGTATCTTTTTCAGACTTAGATTTTTGAGAGAAAGAATATATTAATGACAATATTTAGGATCCCTGTAATATTAGACTTTTTATAATGATTGATTACCTTATTATTAGATATTTTTTCACAATATATTATGTAACATTTATAAGATAGTTTTATATTGTTATATATTCAATATATAATTTTTTTTACCTACTTATATTATATTTTCTCCATTATCAGCCTGTTTTAATGTTAAATAGGTATTTGATTATTATTAGCTTACCTGGAAAGAACTCCCTGATCTATTTTCGATTAGGTAAACCTGGATAGGCTCTATCATTGGACTAGTGGTCATGTGACCTATAGAGCTGTAACTGATTTCTTATTTTACATCCATTACTGATATGGGAGAAGTCCCCTACCTAAATTTTTAATGTTAGAAACACATATTTAACATATAGATACTACCATTTTTTATCTCCAAATGGAGTTATATTAGAAAGGCAGAGCACAGATCGGTGATCGATTGCTCTGGACTTAAAAAGTACCCATATATTGGAGATCATCTAGTACAACCTCTGGGAATGTGATTAGTCACAACATGTCAATCTAGACAAGGAGGGCGGATTCAGAAGGACGTGGCATGAATCGATTGGTGCCCATAGATCCATCAACGATGTGATAGGAGATGTGACACATCAAGGGGTATTTAAGGGAGGTCTAGAGAACAGCTCTGCTTGACCTTGAAAAAGCTCTATAGCGAAACACTGCATCGGTTTCACGGCGTCTCTACTACTCATTTACATGTTGTTATAATCATTTTCTGAGCAAATCCATGATAATCTATGTACATACCAGTGTGAATTAGAGTGCTGAACTACACAGTAGTTAGAGACTATATTGCTTGAACAGCATAAGTCTGTTGACTTTCATTACTATAGATTAATCATTTAATTTGCATATTTCCCAGGAAGCACTTTCATGAATGAATGAGGATTATGTGATTAATTAAATACATCTGAAATAAAGATTTAATATAATTTCACTACCTGAATCACACTTACCAATGTATGGGGATATCTCAAGGATGAACTAAATGTCATATGAAGTGAATTATATTAGTGACCTTAATTATACTAGCGTTCTCTGAGAGTCACCCCCTCATGGTTAAATAACCACTGGTTGTACATAAAATCAGAAACCTATGGTTTTATCTGTATTAGAAAATACACTGTCAGCCAATCTTAGGATGATGTTGATCATGCATTAGATGAATGTGCAGATGAGGATATTTATATTGCTTGTTGGTGTGCAACACACTGAATTATATTAGAACTCAGTGGTGATCCAACTGTAGTCAATATTGCTCAGCTGTAACCAGGATTTTTGACTGAAGTGATACTATATAGAAATGTGGGGACACTATATATACATATAGATTAATCACTATCAGTGTATACACAGAATTATATGACAGTGTAGAGGCACCGTTATTTATGTTCCTATTGGAACAATTTATTAATCACTTAATTCTTATCTTTTGACACTACTTACTTGTATTTTAAATAATTTTCGCTGCTTTTCCTGTTGTAATTCAGGTATAGATTTTATTTGATATATAACAATAAAAGTTATGTTTTAATAATAATATTTTTGAGTTAGTGCACCAATTTTGGACATTTCATTCCCTCTCTCTCTTTTCCTTTGTGGCTATTGAATCTGTATGTCCATGGTAGCACCCCCTTGATCGTACTATTATTTAAAGGGGTTATTATTGTCTTAGAACTGAGAAGGCATATCTTGTGCGACTGACAAACCATAATTTCTATTACACTTTAACAAACCTATTTACATAATAACTTGAACCAAGATGAAAGAGCTCTCAAACAATTGAGAGAATGGAATGAGGTGGTTATTAAACCATCCAACGAAAGGGGGCAATATTGACATTTTGCCTGTTGAAATGTATTTGCAAGAAGCTTACAGGCAACTTAACGACAAAATATGTTACAAACAACTTCTTTTTAACTCCACCGACAATTACCTATATCTGTATAACAGATTGATTAAAGAGGCATATGATAAAGGAACCATCACAAAGGATGAAAATATCTTCCTCCAGGTGGAGCATCAAAAAAAACACCTACTTTTTACTTATTGCCTAAGATACACAGGGATAAAGCAAAGCCACATGGGAGACCCATAGTCTCAGGAATCTCCAGTTTACTTGAACAAGCTAGTATATTCTTGGATAAGCACTTAAGACACCATGTTACCAGCCTCCCATCCTATCTTCAGGACATGGCGCATATGTTGAGAAAACTCAATGGATGTCCAGTTGGATGACAACTTATCTTGTCACACTGCATGTAGAATCACTATACACCAGTATAGATCATCTACATGGCACAGAAGCTGTGAAATATTTCCTTAATATAGAAGGTTTCAACCCATTTCATAAATTTTTATTGGAGTTTCTCAACAGAAATTATTTCACGTTTAATGATAAATTTTTCCTGCAGACATGCGGGACTGCGATGGGCGCAGCTTGTGCACCCACATACGCTAAATTATTCCTGGGATGGTGGAAGGAGGAATATGTCTTCAATGAAAAAAATGAGATCTTCACATGCCATATAACATGGCAGTGATATATTGACGATTACTTCTGACCCCTGGAAAATCATGAAGACGAGTTACATCAATTTATCGAAATTTTGAATCCTAATCTAAAATTGACAAGAAATACCAGCAAAAAGATGGCCAATATTTTAGATCTTAATATCATCATTGACGACGAAGGCTGCATCATGACTGAACTCTATAGGAAAGACACAGCCAAAAATAGTGTCCTCCACCATAATAGCACACATTTTCCTCCAACCGTGAGGAACATCAATAAGTGAGAATTTTTTAGATTACAGAGGAATTGCTCCAAGAAAGACACAGAGAAAAAAAGCTAGAGAGAGAAAAAAAAAGCGAGAAAAAAAAGCAAGCGAGCGAGAGAGAGCGAGAGAAAAAAAAGCGAGAGAGGGCGAGCAAGCTTCATAAGATCTGAATCTAATAGCAGATCTAAAGAATGAACTGGAACACGCAGCCTTCAGCTGGCAGAGATCAGCAAACTTGAGGGATAACTTGATCATGAGTCATTTTAATCCCAACCCCAAGAAAATTAGAAAAATTAGGGTACCTTCCCCTGTGGGAAGTAAAAAGCCTGTGAATATATTACCAGAGTGCACACAATAACAGACAGATATCACAACACCTTGGAAATTAGACAATTCTTCAACTGTAATGCTATAGGGGTAGTCTATTGTTTGGAATGCCCCTGCAACAAAAGATATGTAGTCATGACCACACAACAATTCAAACACTGACTACTCGAGCATTTTAGCAACATTAGGATTGCCTCTGCCGACTCTCAAAAAATGAAAGAAATTAACATCAGTGGCCAGACATTTTTTTTTTAGAGAAACATGGGGGGGAGGTTCTCCTGTGAATCTCAAAGCCTTCGGCCTGGAACATGGGAGCTTAGGCATCAGAGGAGGAGACCTGACTAAGGTCCTCTTACAGAAGGAAAGTCAGTGGACCTTTACACTCCAAACTGAACCCTTTTGGTCTTAATGAGTACATCACTTATAGAGCTTTTCTTTGTTAGTCTAATTTATGCATATTTTGTTCTCATGATTTGACACATTCTATTGTGTCGACCTTTTCATTTTTCATATTTTCCATCACTCTTTTTTCACTTTTTATATAAATTTTATTGTTACACTTACACACACACACATTATATTAATATTATATATATATATATATATATATATATATATATATTATATAAAATTTCCTTTTTCCTTTATACTCACACATCACATTCACACTTCTACACATTATATCATGGCACCAGATTTTGGTCAGAGCCATATTACATTTATTATATTTTTTTATTTTTGTATTTTCTACAGTATCACTTATCTAGTGTAAACATTCTTGTACACTTCACTTTACAGCACTATATTTTATATTCACTCACCAGTGCTAGACACATTATTTTAGAACTCTAATAACTTTTTCAATTCTAAGTGTTGTTAATTTTAACCCATATATGTCACTGCTTTAAATATTCCAGTGACAGTATAATGAGATTATGCCATTTTTTTCTGGGTAATGGAAGTGGAACTTCATTGAATAGGTCAATCTGTGTAAATTTTCTGATTCTATGTTTTAGATTTAGAATAGGAATATGTGCTACTAATTGTCCCCATTACATCCTACACTCTTATAATCTCTCTCCTAAAATCTCTCTCCCATTATGCCTCATACTCTATTGAGGCTTTTCTTACCATACTAATAGTTAAACAGTAAACGAGACCTATCGCCTAGGATACACAGAACCTGCCTGCTACAGACCAGGATTGGTTAACTGCACACATTGGTGCATCGGATTGGCCGTCACTACCAATATAGACGGCCAGGCCCTGTGATGTCATGGAGCCTAACTGACGAAGCCGTGTAAGGTGAAATGCGCGTCTTGTTCTGGAAGTCTCCAGAGTGCACGTGGAGACTCCCGCTATCTGGACATCTTCGCCGCTAATTACAGCATGAGGTACTTATTATTTCAAGGGACACCCGGACTGCACCACCTCATTCAATGTTCCCACTGCACTGTGATTTCACATCAGAGGGGTGAGCCATGCAATTTGCAGATCCGGTGTTGTTCCCTTCTTTCCTTATAACTTTTCTGGTGCATGCAGAATGTTTATTGGCTTTGCGAGCTTTTTACTGGGATACTTCTCATGAATTTGGCACCGGTGTTCCCCTACTACCCTGCCATCACCACTGGTCACTAAACTATTAGGCTCTCTCATTCTCCCACTATCCTACCGGTTAGCCTGCATTTACATACCAGGCTTGGATTGGATAGACAAGGGAGAACATTTTCTACCTATTACTATACTATATTAGGGGTGTGCACCGGCCACTTTTCGTGTTGTGTTTTGGATCTGAATCGGTTTTGCCAAAACCACCCTTCAGTGTTTTGGGTTCTGGGTTTTTGTTTTGGGTCTGTATTTAAAAAAAAAAAAAAAAAAAAAAGAAGCATAAAAACAGCTAAAAATCACAGAATGTGTTGGTTTTTCTGCTCCTATGCTATTATTAACCTCAAAAACCTTAATTTCCACTCATTTCCAGTCTATTCTGAACACCTCACAATAGTGTTTTTATATGTCCAAAAGGTTGCACCGAGGTAGATGGATGACTATGCTAAGCGACACGAGTGGGCGGCACAAACATGTGGCACATCTAGGAGTGACGCTGCAGTGGCAGACAGGATGGCAGTTTGAAAAACTAGGCCGCAAACAGTACATAATGCAAAGGAAAAAACAGAGGTGCAAGATGGAATTGTCTTTGGGCCCTCCCACCCACCCTTATGTTGTATAAACAGGACATGTACACTTTAACAAACCAATCATTTCAGCGCCAGGGTCTGCCACACAACTGTGGCTGAAATGATTGGTTTGTTTGGGCCCCCACAAAATAAGCTGGCAATTGATCTGTCCCTGCACAAACTGGCTCTACGGAGGCAAGATGTCGTCCTCATCCACCGATTCCTCACCCTCTTCAGTGTTGTGTACATCCTCATCCTCACAGAGTATTAATTCGTCCCCGCTGGAATCCACCACCACAGGTCCCTCTGTACGTTCTGGAGGCTGGTCTCCCTGGAAGAGTTGATAATTCATTTTTATGAACAGCATCTTCTCCACATTTTGTGGAAGCAACCTCCTACGCCATTTGCTGACAAGGTTCCTGGCTGCACTAAACACTTTCGGAGTACACACTGGAGGGGGGGCAACTCAGGTAAAATAGAGCCAGTTTGTACAGGGGCCTCCAAATTGCCTCTTTTTCCTGCCAGTACAGGTACGGACTGTCTGACATGCCTACTTGGATGCCGTCACCGATGTAATCCTTTAACAGACAGACGCATGCTTGTCGCTGCTGCGTTGAGGATGCAGGTGCGGCTACTGCGCATGCATTTCACACACAAAAAAAGAATTTTTATTTTTTGTGGAGTGTACTTTGGGGGTTACAGCACCCTTTAACGGACAAGCCAGGCGGCCCTTTACTTATGACACAGGCGCACGCTTGGCGCTGCTCCTTTGTTGATGCACGTGCAGCCACAGTGCACACAATTCACAAACACAGAAAATAATTCCACTACCATTCTGTCAGTGGTGACAGTATCATATGCAGTGACAGTAGACATGTCAGGAATTGTTGGCACGTCCTTCAGTCCGGACCAGATGTTCAAACCGGCCCTTGACTTATGACACAGGCGCACACTTGGCGCTGCTGCTGTGTTGATGCACGTGCAGCTACTGCGCATACATTTCGCATACAAACTCAGAAAAAAAATAACTGTTTATTTTTTGTGGAGTGCACTTTGGGGGTTACACCACCCTTTAACAGACAGACGCACGCTTGTCGCTGCTGCTTTGAGGATGTAGGTGCGGCTACAGCCCACTCATTTCACAAAGACAGAAAAAAAAAAGAAGAATTTTTTATTTTGTTTGGAGTGTACTTTGGGGGTTACAGCACCCTTTAACGGACAAGCCAGCCGGCCCTTTACTTATGACACAGGCGCATGCAGTCGCTGAATGGTGAAAGTTGCCAGAAATTTTTCGGGCCACCCAAAGAGTCTCCTGCACGCCCCTGTCGCTTTTCAGAAAATTCTGCACCACCAAGTTTATTGTGTGAGCAAAACATGGGACGTGCTGGAATTTGCCCAGATGTAATGCCCGCACAATATTGGTGGCATTGGCAGATATCACAAATCCCCAGGAGAGTAAGTGGGGTAAGCCACTGGGTGATGATTTCCCTCAGTTTCTCTAAGAGGTTGTCGGCGGTGTGCCTCTTACTGAAACCGGTGATACACAGCGTAGCCTGCCTTGGAACGAGCTGGCGTTTCTGAGATGCTGCTACTGGTGACGCTGATGTTGTTGCTGCGTAAGGTGATACATTTACCCAGTGGGCTGTCACAGTCATATAGTCCTTAGTCTGCCCTGTTCCATTTGCCCACATGTCCGTGGTTAAGTGGACATTGGGTACAACCACATTTTTTCAGGACACGGAGGACACTTTTTCTGACGTTTCTGTACAGTCTCGGGATCGCCTGCCTAGTGAAGTGGAATCTAGACGGGATTTGGAACCGGGGACACACTACCTCCATCAATTGTCTAAATCCAACTGCACTAATGGCGGATACCGGACGCTCGTCTAACATCAACATAGCAGTAAAGGCCTCAGTTATACGTTTTGCTTCAGGATGACTGCTGTCGTACTTCATCCTCCTCGCTAAGGACTGTTGAAGGGTCAATTGTTTAGTAAAAGTAGTGGTGTTCCTACTTCCTCTCTGGGATGATGAACGACTCCCAGCAGCAGCAACAGCACTAGGAGGAAGTGGTTCTTGATCTTTCCCCATTTTATTTTTATCAGAGAAAGTTTTGTCCTCCATTTATGTTATATTGATATATACGTGCCGCTAAGGCGCACACAAACACAGAAAATAATTTTTTATTTTTGTTGGAGACTAGTGCACTTTGTGAGTTACACCACCCTTTAAGAAATGAGCCAGCCGGCCCTTTACTTATGGGACACAGGTGCACGCTTGGCGCTGCTCCTTTGTTGAGATGCACGTGCAGCCACAGTGCACACAATTCACAAACAGAAAAAAATATATTTTTTTGCACGTGGGGGGAGCACTCCTGATGGACAGAGCACCCATTTAGTACTGGGACACTGCACAGGACTTTGGAGTGGACACAGCCCCTATGGACAACAGCAGCACAGCACAACACTACACTGCACTACACCACACACCACACACTACACAGCCCAGCCAGCCCTAACTCCCACCCTCCCTCTTCACTGTCCACAGCCGAGTGTGAAAATGGCGCCGACGTGGGTACCTTATATAGAATCCAAAACCCGCGAGACCCGGAAGGTGGGATGATGACGTTTTGCCTCGATTTCAGATCAGAGTCAGGCGGGAAAAGTCGAGCCTGACTCGGATCGGCCTCGGATTTCAGAAATCCGAACCCGCTCACCCCTATACTATATTATATCATACCCTCATGGTATATGTGGTAGGTCCGCTCATGTCCCATTCACTACATCTTTTACATGGGACACAGTAGCCAGCTACCCCTTACCGATAAGTGAGTGGTTACTTTACTTTTTCCAAGTGATGGCTTCATATTCTGCATGTAAAACCTGACATATGTGTTCCCTCTTGTCTTAACCACCACAGAGGTTTTCATTGAATCTTTGCTCTGATATATATAGGTTATGTGGTGTTTGACATTTACTTACTGTACAGATTACAACAATTCTGATATTCATATGTTATGAATCTATATATCAAGCCTTGTTGTCCAGGCAATTGATTATTATAACTTCTGTACAGAGGGATCTTGGTTGGTATATTTTAATTTACTTTCATATACCAGCTGTTGCGACAAACTTTATTCCAGTGTCTAATTTTGATATTTATCTTTTGATTACACACATGTATTTAGTGAGATTTTTCACCTAGGCTATCTACATACTTAGTTATTTAGAGCGTACACATTAATGATATGATGTGATTATATGAGATCGCTTATTAATGTCCTAGGGATCCATGACTCTTCAACGGGTCATTTCCAGACGGTATCACTTACCTTCTTTGATATATGACCTCAAGTGTTTGTTTATTCATTACTTGAGATAACTATAACACATCAGTTATTATCAGTCTGTTTCATTTATATTTTTTTGCGATCTCTGATATACGCTCATATGTTCTACGATTCACCAACAGGCCACCACTGGATGGTATTTATCACCATCCTTTATATTAATTATTAGGTGTCATGTATCAAAATAAGTTGTCCAATTTGTTGTCACATGCATTTTTTCTCATTTAATTTTATATAATATTTAATAAATGTTAAGTTTTATATAATTAATTATAGGCAGAAATTTGTGCCCCCCCCCCCCCCCCAAAAAAAGAGTACCTTCCTTTCCCTCCCTTTTTTGCATCTTTTGGGGGGTGTCAGGCCGATTTCCCCAAATCTGACAGCACTTTTCCTGTTTGCGTTTCTCCGGGTCCCGTTTTCGCATCCTTTCTAATTGAATATGGCGAATAGCTGGGGCGTGCCCGATACCTTTCCGCATGCAAATCACGCGATGTAGGTAAAAAGTTTGGCATGCGAAAAAAGTATCACGGGTAGAAACTAACTGAATACGGCCCCAAGATAGGTAAACTTATTGTGTGGTATTATATGGTGATATGAAACAGTCAACATTCATCATGTAGACACTGATGAAATGTTGACATGTTAGAATGTCAACATCTCGTCCCTGGTGGCCCAGCGTTGACTTACCTGCTCCCGATAGCTGCAGCGGTGTCTTAAGAGTCCCTGATGTCATGCGAGTGACTTCCGGCGCATGACGGAGTGGCGGTTCCGATTAGTAGACTGGTCATATCCCTAATCCTTTACCCCTACCTCTCTCCCTAGTGCCCAACGCCAATGTCAATATTTCACGTTAACTTGTTGCCGGTCGATAATGTTAACAAACGTCAACATTGTAGAGTTGACATTACGAATGTCAACCTAATGACTACATCCCTTTAACTTGGCCAAAAGAATAGGTTTTACCAAAGCCAAATAAAGACCCAGAATCAGGGCAGTCATGTAAAGCAATTTCATTAATCAGTATAGAAGAACCACAATCATCACTTCTAAACAAGCTATTTTGCCTTCTTTACTAAATCCAACACAATAGGGATTTACTAAAGGTAGACATTGTGTATACAACATTCATCACTTGATAGCAGCTATTGTTCACTCTCACCAGCTCAAATAAAAATATATAAAAACATACAAGGTTATATGTAGAGATGAGTGGGTTCGGATCTCAGAGATCCGAGCCCACCCGAATTTTGAGATTCGGGGCGAGAACCGAAACGTGCATTCGGTTCCCCCAACCAGCCCCGGATGTCAAACCGAGGCAAACCCGTAGAGAAAGTCTCCCGGCTCGTGAGCTTTCATCTATATATAAAAGGGACCATGCAGCGGCTGCCGTTTCACTCCGGCTGTGGAGACTGAACAGGGAGGGTGGGTAGTGTAGGGCTGGAAGGTACTTACCTGTGCTGGTGCTGTGCTGTCTGCCGTGTCCATCTGGGCTGGTGCTGTGCTGTCTGCCGTGTCCATCTGGGCTGGTGCTGTGCTGTCTGCCGTGTCCATCTGGGCTGGTGCTGTGCAGTCTGCTGTGCCCCCCCCCCCCCCCAAAAAAAAATATATATTTATATTGTCTTTTTATATTTCTTCTGTGTGTGAGTGTTAGGCTTAGCCGCACAAGATACAGCAACGCAACCTAGTGCTGCCCGACTCCAGTCAACATCAATCTGTGCTCTGGGCCCAAGTTCTGGATGCGAAAAAAAAATAAAAAAAAATACGGGGCTATTAAAAATTTTTTTGATTGTACTAATTAATGAGCACCCAGTTTGATAATAATTGAGTAC
The DNA here is from genome assembly GCA_031769625.1 of Taudactylus pleione. Lineage (NCBI taxonomy): Eukaryota > Metazoa > Chordata > Amphibia > Anura > Myobatrachidae > Taudactylus > Taudactylus pleione. Next base: position 147,485 of record JAUIMM010001859.1, read on the forward strand.
CCAGAACAATTGAATATCACCCTCTAAAATGGCTAAACCAGTCTTATTTCTGGTTAGGGCGCTCTATCTGCGGTTAGCGCGCCCTAACCAGGGTGTTTGACACATCTCTGCTCGCGCACTCCTGAGTACGTGCAGAAATGCCAGCGCTTATTGCGCCCTGACAGAGAAACAATTGAATTGCTATTTCGGGCGTCTTTAAAGAAAAAAAAAAAATGCCGCCGGCAGAACAATTGAATCGCCCCCACTGTCTTTTTTTGTCTAATTTTTTTCTGTGTCTGCGCGAGTGTTAGGCTTGGTCGCACAAGAACAAGATACAGCCAGCAACGCAAGTTGCAACCTAATGCTGCCCGACTCCAGTCGTCATCAAATCTGTGCTCTGGGCCCAAGTTCTGGACCGGAAAAAAAAAAAAACAAAAAAAACAAGCGCGTCTTTTGTATAATTTTTGTGTGTGTGTGCACAACTGCACGTGTGTGAATTTTGTAACCGCACCTTGGCTACACTATTGGTGCTTGTGGCACTGCTTCAAGACCGCAGAAAATATGGAGGGCTGTCACATGACAGGAGAACAAGGCCAAGAACTACATGAAAGTCCATCAACTTCCTTGTCCTCTATGAAGCCCCATGCCCCAGGGCTTAAGTCACGCCATGGATATGGTAAAGCTACTTTTACTGTAGTAAAGAAAAAAAAACACAAAAACGAAAGGCAAGTTGCCTTTAAACAAAAAAATTGGCATTATGTCATTCACTACACGAAGTGGCAAGGAAAGGCTAAGGCCTTTGTTTATGTTAAAAGCTGGCTCTGATAGCCCTTCTGCTTGTAGTAGTAGTGGTGGTGGTGGTGGTACCATTAACATATTGAAAGTTAAGAAGAGTAAAACAGCTCCAGAAAAAAAAAACTGTGCGCCCTGAGAAATCAAATCACAAATCCCCGAGGAGAGTGCAAGTGTGTCCGCGGTTGCCATGTGTGAGCCAGATCTAAATACTAGTGTACTGGAGGATCCTCCAAGTTCCAACATTTGTGTGCCCTCTGTAGTCAGTGAGGATGATCCTCATTCGTCATCAGGAGTAGTCCTGCTGCATCCAATGTTATTTCGAAGCATGATTGACTCCTCTATCAGTGATTCCTCAGAAGGATTCTTGATTACTATGCCTGTTGCTGTTGCTATTGCTGTGAGTGGATCTTCATCCAAGAAGGGGACCAGGAGGAAGACTACTTGTAGTGTATCCTCCAAAAAACAATTAACTGTCAAACAATCGTATGCAAGGCAAACAAGGAGGACAGCAATCACCCAGTTGCACAGCGAATTACTGACGCCATAACAGCTATGCCAGTATTAGATGTGCATCCAGTATCCGCCATTACTGCAGTGGGCTTCCAACAGTTAATTGAGGTCCTGTGTCCTTGCTACCAGATCCCTTCTTTATTCCACTTCGCTAGAACAGCAATTCCAAGTCTGTACAAGGACATTAAAAACACCTTATTAATGTCCTCAGAAATGCAATTGTACCCACTGTGATATGTGGACAAGTGGGACAGGGCAAACTAAGGATTACATGACTGACAGCCCACTGGATAGGTGTATTTCCTACAACAGCAACATCTCCCAAAAGACGGCTGATACAGAGGCAGGCTACTCTTTGTATAACTGGTTTCACTAAGAGGCATACCACTGAGAACCTCTTAGAAAAACTCAGGGAAATCATTGATAAATGGCTTACACCATTTGAACTCTCCTTGGGATTTGTGATTTCGGACGATGCCACCAATATTGTGAGAGCATAACATGTGGGTAAATTCCAACACGTCCCATGTTTTGCTCACACAATTAATTTGGTGGTGCAACAATTTTTAAACAGTGACAGGGGCATGCAGCAGATGCTCTCGGTGGCCCACAAAATATCCAGACATTTTAGACATTCGGCAAACACTTGTCGAAGATTGCATGACCAACATGTACTGTTAAATTTGCCCTGCCATCAGCTGAAGCAAGAGGTAGTAACTCAGTGGAATTCTACCCTCTATATGCTTCAGTGGATGGAGGAACAGCAAAAAGGCCATCCAGGGCTATACAATGGCCTTCGACATAGGCCGTGGAGGGGGAATGTACCTTACTCAAGTGCAGTGGAGAATAATTTCCGTGTTGTGCAAGGTTCTCAAACCCTATGAACTTGCCACACGTGAAGTTAGTTTAGACACTGCCAGCTTGAGTCAGGTCATTCCCCTCATCAGACTTTTGCAAAAACAGCTGGAGAAACTGAAGGAGGAACTGAAACGGGGCGATTGCACAAGGTATGTTGGACTGGTGGATCAAGCCCTTGATTCACTTCACCAGGATCCAAGAGTCGTCAATCTATTGAAATCTGAAAAATATATTTTGGCGACCATTCTGGATCCTAGGTTTAAGCCCTTTATGAGTTTTTTTTCCAACAGACCAAAACTATGCAAAGTGCTGTTGGTAAAAAAAAATTAAAATTGTGAGCTGCAGCTGCACGTGAAACGCAATCATCTCCTCCTTCAGTTTCTGCAGCTGCCAGGAAAAAAAAAAAAAGCACAGTTTTCCTTACAGAATGCCTGCTGGTCATGCTGATTGTTCACCTAAAAAATTACATCTGGTTGGGCCTGAGAGAACTGCCTACTAGTGACATGTCTTCTACCGTGACTATGTGTCATACGGTCTCCATTCACAGAATGGTGGAGGACTATTTCAGAGATAACATCCTAATAAGCATGTCAGACAGTACCTTTCAGTACCAGCAGGAAAAAGAGGCAATTTGGAGTCTTATACACAAACTGGCTTTGCATTGCTTAAGTTGCCCACCCTCCAGTGTGTACTCCAGAAGAGTTTTCAGTGCAGCTGGCAACCTTGTCAGTGGTCGGCGTAGGTGGTTACTTCCTCAAAATGTGGAAAAGATGATGTTCCTTAAAATGAATTACAAATTCCACGAGGTTGACCTCTACCAACAATTACATAAAAAAATTACAGAGGTGCCTATGGTGGATTCCAGCGCGGACGAATGAATATTGTGTGAAGAAGAGGATGTGCACACTGATGGGGATGACGAGGACCACTACAAAAAGTATCTATTTTGATCCGGCACTGGACTGAAATAAGTAATATTTTTCGAAAATAATAATCAAAAACCAAAATAAATGCAAGTAGGAGATTGATTTATTCAATCAATTCATATGCAAAGTTTGGTGATGCTCCCAGGAATAAAGTAGAACTACTCAAAAACAAATTCCTCTAGCAGAAGCAAGCAGAGAAAAAAAATCCTATTTTGGGGAGCACTTTTAGAAAAATAAGTAAATAAAGTAATAAAACATTGCATGTGGAAATATGGTCTACTTTAAAACATGCCTTTTATTTCTGATTCTAAAAAAAATTAGGCACCTGGATTCTCTTGGAAAAAAATATATGAATCCACCCAAAAAAAAAAAAAAACACCTTATAGCAATAATAATTTATAACATTGCAAATTGATTACACAATGGCGAATTAATAAGAATAAATTTAAGCACACATTATGTGCTGGTATCTGGTAGCTCTAGAGACAAATTTGATTGATTATTTGGCAATCTCCTTTTGTAAATACTTCATAGATGACATACTAATCAGCGTAAATAACTATTATAGTAATTCCTTATCATTGCTGTACTCAAAATAACAATCTTAATAGCCATGCACATTGGCACAATCAAAACCTATCTGTAAAACCTCTAGGACAAAGTTTGTTGATAAACGTATTGAAGCTTCAAAGGTGAACAAGCCTATTCAGCGAAACGCGCGTCCTGCCACTTCTCTCCCCGTTGGACACTGTGGAGTTGACTATCTGTAGCTTTATGAGACTTCTTTCCACACCAGTCAGCAGGTATTTCCTTTGTGCGGGCAGTCCTCACACGGCGAATCTGACTGCACCTATTTCCTTTCCATTATGTGCTGGTTGGGGCATTGCTGCCTGACATTTTAAATTAATGTTATGGTTGGCTTAGAAACCAATGATTTGTTGTTTAATTAATTTATTATCAATTTTACAACCAGGGGCTGCACCAATTATCAATTATTCAATTCTCAAGGGTATCCCAACCATCATCTTTGATCTAATTATTAATAGAGTTGAAGACAGTGCAATCAGTTTTGAGCCAGCAAGCTGGAAGCATCCTTTTGGCCCTTTAACTAGATGAAAATAAATAAATAAAAAAAATAAATATTGTGAGCTGGTCAAAATTGACTGGAAATGAGTGGAAATAAATATTGAGGTTATTAATACTGTAGGAACAAAAAAAGGCCAATTTTATGTGATTTTAGCTTTTTTTTTATTTTTTAAGAAAAAAATCCAGATCCAAAAACACGAAAACAAACACGGAGGTGAGGTTTTGGCAAAACCAATCCAGATCCAAAACCAGAAGAGATCCAGATCCAAAACACAGGGGTCGACGCACATCTCTAGTTATATGCAGACAATGCTTTTGATCATGTTTCTTAGCCAAATTTAATCTAATGCTTTTTGTTAATAACATTAATATGAATACTCTAACTTTGGGGAGAGGAACAAGACAGGACCCACTAGCCCATCATCTCCATTATAACAATGGATCTTTTCCAAAAGACCTTTAAATAAGCAGAGTAAATGGAATGGAATCAAAAGACAGATAAAAGGGGATGCAGTCAGGAAGCAGACAGTCAAAAATTCCGACCGCCGGCTTCCCTACTGTCAAATCCCAGCAAGGTATTAATGACAGGCATCAAAATCTCGACGCCTGTCATTATACCTATGCTGGGAGCCCGACGCCAGGAATGCTAATGTTTTACTCTATAGTCAAATCCAAAAGAACCATTCCACTTACTCTAGATAAATTATTAGAATATAAATAAAACATTGAAGGTTTGAAAAGAAAAATACTAGTAAAACTGAAGCACTAGTACTTTTATAAACTGCAAAAAAACCCCAAAAACAGAAAAGAAGAAGTGTTGCAAAGACTAATTTCTTTGTAAAATGGGCCACAATCATTTAAATACTTAACATACAATTATACACAATTAATATTCTGCAAAGGATTTAAAAATAAATAGAATTTCAGAACTGGAAAGCATCTTCCTGTACATTCATAGGAAGATATCATGCAATAAAAATTCCATAACTACTGTAGCCTGTAAAAATGCTGCTAATTATACTCAAGAAACAAGATATGTCAAGAAAGTATGCAAGATACCTGAATTACTAAATAAATTGGTCAGAATATGAGATCTGCTCTTCATACAACAGTAGTCAAAAAGTCTGCTTTAATAATGTATAATGGTTTGTTTTATTTGTTTAAGGTCTTTACCAAATGCACAGTGTAAAGATTAATGGTGCATGGCCCTTGGATTTAATAAATTGATGCTCCTTTGGCATCCACCTCAAGCAAACATTTTGTTTTGGGCCACTGTCCTGTTTTATAATTTTTGTTGAGCTTCAGTTGACGGACAGCTAGCCTTACATTCGCCTGCAAAAGATCTTGATAAACTTTGAAATTTATTGTTCCATCAATGAGAGAAAGCGTACCAGAACCTTAAATCAGCCACAAACCATGATGCTCTCTCCACTGTACCTTACAGTTGTAATGAGGTTTTTTAATGCTGGTGTGCTGTGCCTTATTTCCTTTGTCAAAGTATTGTGTATTCCTTCTAAATTCAACTGTCCACAAAACATTTCGCCAGTAGAGCTGTGGAACATTCAGGTATTCTTTAGCGAAATTCAGATGTTCAGCAATATTTTTGGACTGCAGTGGCTTCTTCTGTGGTATCCTCCATGAACACAGCCAGTCTCGCACTCTTCACCGGTGGCCTGCCAAATGTCCATTTCGTACAAAAGTAGTGTTAAGTTATTTATTTTTTTTTACTACTTTTATTGTAGTTTTACAATAAATACAATCACACTGAATAGAAGGTGTAACAGGTGTGTGAAAATGCAGTCACACTCAGCTGATTAAGATGCAAGATGTACTGTACATACCAAAACAGGAGATGATTAAGTATATATAGATCTATAAAAAAAAAAAAAAAAGTTTAATATGACCATCAAAAACATCGGTATGTCTCCCGGAGTATATCCAAATAATTATAACTGATGTTTTAAGAAACAGCCAGCGGGATGATTTATAAATGTAGCTCCTATCCCTTCGTCAATAACAAGTATGTATTTAGGTGATAGGATAAAGGGGGGAAAAACAAGACAAGACAGAAGAGCACATAAGGGAAGTAGGGACGAAGAGGTAAGTATTAAACATGGAGAGGGAGAACAAAGCTACACAATCATAAATATGATAATTGTCTTCATAGACAAGTCAACAATTCTTAATCTTAAGTCTTCTGAGATCTTTTTTGATTGAAGCATGATTGACACCGGGCAATGATTCCTGTAAATAGCAAACTCAAAATTTAGGAGTGGGTTCTATAGGGCAGGGCAACTCTAAGGCACAGTACACATCAGAATGACATGTATCCCAACCGACCTAACGTCCGATGGAAGGATATATATCACTGCACGATCCAGTGTAAGGCCGCGTGATATACCCTTTCAACCAGCATTCACCTGTATGCAGTCATCAGCGATATCGTCCCATCTGACGTGCAGCACATCAGATGGGTTGACCTCACACTAAGCAATATATCTTTCCGATCCATGACGGAACAATATATGCCCAGTATAGCACCTGATGTGTTCCAGAACCTTATCAACATCTCCAATCTTGGACTCCAGGTTAGCCAACTCCTGACGCCGAAAAGTTTATTATAGAAGTCATTAGGCTAGGGGTGAATTACTTTTTCCAAACTATGCTTTAAAAGATATATTCATGATGGACAAAAAAAACTAAACTATTCAGTAAATTGTTAAAGCAGATTGCGTTGGTCTATTCTTATGACTTGGATCAGGGGTATTCAACATGCAGCCCTCCAGCCAGGGCTGATGCAATCCACTCAGCAAAGTATGCAAAGCAGGGAGTCACCGGGAAGGAGAGGTGCACTCCCCCGGACTGCTAGCCTGCTTAGTCCACTGTTGCTGCTGGCTGTGTCTGTCAAATTGTATGACTGGCAGCAGGCCTCCTGAAGCGTGGCTCTTCAGTCTGAGTCCACCACCACTGTTGCAGATTCCCCACGCCTGACTGTGGTAATGCACTACTGGGAAAGAATTCCCATGAGACACTGCCATGGGGTGAGAGGAGCATGTGCTGAACTCTGATTGGAGCAGCCCATCACATGCTACTTTGACCCGTGGAGATCAGCAGCAGCACCCTCTTGGGAGAGATTCATTCTGAGGCAGTGTCTCTGCTCTGCCATGTGTCTGATGCCGCTTCCTGTGGAGTACACCGACAATGTGGGGGCACTAGAATCATGTGTTTAGGGGGCACTACTACTGTGCGCATTGTGTATAAGTGAATAAGGGATAGTGTAATGCGAATAAGGTGCACTATGTGCAATATAATGCGAAGATTGTGCTACTATCTTCCTTGCGAGACCGCACCCCTTTTCAAAAGGCACGTGCTGTCCCTTTATGGAATATGGGAGGGTGCAAATTTAAAGTTTGCAGGGGGACACTGAACACACTAGCACCAACCCTGACTACAGCTGTTGCAGAACTACACATCCCCAGCATGCCCTGCAAGTGTTTTGCTATTAGGGCATGCTAAAAATGACAAGGCATGCTGGAATTTTAGGACCAGTTTATTCAGAAATCCAGGTAACTTCAAAGTGTCCACTGTATATATTAGGAGTTCTGGTAAAACTTACCCTCGTTAACTCTATTTCTTTGAAGTCCATAGGGTCCACAGGGATTACCATGGGGTGTAGCTGGTAGGAGTCAGCCGTGCACCAATCAGGATGCACCGGCCCTCCTCCCCAAATACCCCGCCCCCAGCAGCAGGCAGCCAGTTTTGTAAGCAAGCTAAAAGGCAGGGGAAGGAGAGAGGAGAAAAACACTATACACAAGAAACACTCACAAAAGATGAGGGAATCGGTGACTGAGAGAAAATATATACCCATGGAAGCCAGCTGCGTCAGGGTGGGCACCTTGTGGACCCTATGGGCTTTGAAGAAAGAGTTAACAAGGGTCATTTTTACCATAATTCCTAATGTCTTCTTCAGGGTCCATAGGGGGTCTACAGGGATTACCATGGGGACGTCCTAAAGCAGTTTCCCCCAAGAGTGGGGATGCTCCTGAGCAGAAAGGAGAATCCCGCACCCAAAGGAAGCATCCTGAGAGGCAAAAGTATCAAAGGCAAAAAAAAAAAAAAAAGCCTAAAAGGAAGGTGTGGACAAAAGCCCATGGCAAACTGTACATGTAGGTCGGGCCGAGAAACTGGAACTACACACTCTTCAATCAAAATGAAAACCCCAGGATACCACTCTTGGAAGGTAACCATCCGGGTTCTGAGGACATCTTTGTCCTAGATAAAAAAAAAAAAAGAAAGCACCCAGAAACCCCTAAAACCATAGGATCATAACCTCTGGGTGAGCACTCTTAAAAATTAAGAGTGCTAAGCTCTGTGACAGATGAAGGCTAAGGAAGGCTTCCTCGCCCTGAGCATCGTCCTGACCACAAAGCTAAAGAAATCTTTGGCTCTTAAAAGTGGTAACTCATGAGCCACGCCGTCAAAGACAGACGAGGGAGGTCCGAGTGCAGACAAGGACCCTGTGCTAACAGGTCCTGCCATAGAGGAAGTGGAAAAGTCATGTCTATGGAGACACTCCGTAGATCGGTGAACCAGTGGTGCCTGTGCCAGGCTGGCGCTATCCGTATCACTGTGCCACCTTCCTGCTTGAATTTCTGGAGAACCCTTGGGAGGAGGCAAAGTCGGAGGAGAAAAAAAAAAAAAAAAAAAAAAAAAGGAAGAAGAAGGGTATGCAAGAATGAAATTCCATCGCACTGCCAGAGCATCCAAAAAAGCGAAGTGGTTTCTGGTCCTGGATCCATACCTGGGAACCTTATGGTTGTGACGTGCAGTCTACATCTGGTAGGCCCCATTTGTTCACCAGGAGTTGAAGGATATCCAGGTGGAGAGCCCATTCTCCTGCGTGTACATTCTGATGGCTTAGGAAGTTTGTTTCCCAGTTGAGGACTCCGGGGATGAATACTATAGAGATTGCCGGGAGATAACGTTCGGCCCACATTAGGATGTGTGCTACTTCCCGCATGGCTGCCCGACTTTGCGTGCCTCCCTGATTGTTGAGGTAGACAACTGTGGTTGCATTGTCAGACTGGTTTTGGACTGGCATGCCCTGGAGAAGGTGTCGCGCCAAAGTGAGCTTTCTGTACACAGCTCAAAGCTCCAGGATGTTTATAGGCAGGTGACTTTCCAGAGTTGTCCATCTTCCTTGAAAAGTATGATGACCTGTCACCGCACACCATTCGAGAAGGCTGGCATCCGTAGTGAAGAGCTCCCACTCTAGGATCCAGAATGGATGACCCTTGTCAAGATGGGAAGTCTGTAGCCACCATGAGAGGGAAAACAGAATCTCCGGCGAGAAAGGAGGATAGTTTGGGATCCATTCCACCATGAGAGAATCCGTTGTTGTAGGGGGCCTGAAGTGAAACTGGGCATACTCCATCATATCGAAGGTGGATACCATGGACCCCAGGACCTGCATTGTTGAGTGAATGGATACTCTTCAAATAAAGAGCAATTTGTGCACACGCAATTGCAGTACCAAAATCTTGTCTGCTGGAACAAAGATCCTTTTTACCTGAGAATCCAGGAGTGCACCCAGATGTACCGTCCTGTGTATTGGAAAGAGGGAGGACTTTTTCCAATTGATGATCCAGCAGTGTGCTTGCAGACAGGCAATGGTCAGTTGGAGAAGAGGTAGTAAAACAGCCTGTGACTGTGCCAAAATTAAGAGGTAATTTAGGTACGGCAGGATTCTGAACCCATTATGCCTCAGGTAGGCCATCATAACTGTCATTTTCTTGGTAAAGACCCGAGGGGCCGTTGAGAGAGCCTGAAACTGGTAATGTCACTGCAGAACAACAAACCGTAGAAAATATTTTGTGGGATGGCGTAATAGGCACATGCAGATATGTATCCTGAATGTCCAGGGAAACCATAAAATCCCCAGGTTCCATTGCCAGAACAATAGCTCGTTGAGGGGTTTGAGATTCAGAATAGGCCGATGAGACCCATTCAACTTCTGAATCAAAAAGAGTAATAGAAACCAGTTCTTTGAAGATCCGAATGAACAGGTATTACCACACTTTAACTTAGCAGGGAGTGAATGGCTTCCTCGAAGGCCTGGGCCTTGATGTGGTCTGATAGAAAACCTGTACAAAAAAAAAATAAAAAAAAATTGCTGTGGAGGACGTCTCCGGAAGGTGAGAGCGTATCCACGAGAGACCACTTCTAACCCAGGCATCTGTGGTTGTCTGATGCCATGAGTCGACAAACTGCAGAAGTTGGCCTCCCACCCTGGGATCCCCCAGTAGGAGGTCCATCCCATAAGGTAGAGGGTTTGTCATCAGATTTAGGAGCTGAATGTCTGGTCTCCCAAGGCTGCTTAGATCTATACTTGTTGGTCTTGTTTAAGGCAGGCTGCCTTGGAAAGGTCTGTCCCTTTGCCTTATCTTGGGGATGAAAGGCCTGAAAGGAAGACCTATAAGGCTTAGGAGTGGCTGCTGATGGCAAGAAAGCAGATTGAGGTTGCTAGAGTAGCCATCATCTTGTCCAATTCTGCGCCAAACAGTACGTTGCCAGAGGAAGGTCGCCTCCCAAATATGGGAGATGTAGGCCAGTTGCTCCCTGGTAGAGTCTGCTGATATGCTGTCTTCCAGGGCAATCGTCCATCCTTCAACAGCCTCAGCTACCCAGGGTGTGGCCCTAGCCAGCCTAGTAATAGCGCTAGAAAATGAGTAAACAGACTTAAGACAAGTTTCTAGTTTTCTATCTGGAGCGTCCTTAAGCGAGGATGTGGATGGTATAGGCAATGTAGGGATCTTAACTAAACATGCCACATGAGAATCCACCATAGGAGGGACTTCCCATTTAGTACACTCACCAGGTGGGATAGGGTAAAATGATGCTAGTCTTGTTGGATTCTGGAACAGTTTGTTAGGGATATTTTATGCTCCTCACCCCCACCCCCCACCCCCCACCCCCCATAAGCTCAGTGAGCTTTTTTGATTGATGGAACTCAGCCTTAAGCCCCCAGTGTTTAAACAACAAAAGGTGGTTTAGGCTTCGGTGCGGGTTCCTTATCTTCTACATTCAAGATTGATTTAACCGCCCTCACTAGAGAAGGAACATCCACTATCAAATGACGGTCCTCCTCACCAGAGGGGGACCCTGGAGAAGAACCCTGTGCATAATCTGCCTCCTAAGATGTGTCAAAATTTGAAAGCTACGCAGACTGAAATACAGGCTGCCTATATGCTATAGTGGCTAATGGTCTGTCTGCCTGCAACATATCTTGCTGAAAGGCGGCAGACGTATGAGCCATATCCTGAGCTGGGTGGGCATAAGTATCCATCCAGAAAGGATGTATGGGGGGTACAAACCTAGCAGGCTGTAACTGCTGTGGGTACCCCACAGTGGGAGGAAGCGTGGGGGCTGATAAGTGAACCACTAACTTCTTCATAACCTGTGCAAAAGGAGGACATCCAAGGTGGCTCCCGCACCGGTACTGGTAAGAATAGTGAGGAGGTTCATAACAATTAGCATACTGACTATCCTGCACAAAATCCTGAGAGGACAAGGCTGCTGGACAGGTCTTGCATGTAACCAGTACAAAAAGTGCCATAACTAGACTTTTTGGTGCCCACCCTATTTTAAATAAGGACATAAGATAGTGCACCTGAAAAAGGGTTATGGCCTCATGGGGAAGGGTCAGCAAAGCGATAGGGGAGGCCAGGAGATGCTGGGGATAAATGAAGAGGAAGCTACAAGTGACAATGATAATAAGCCGGAAAATGTACAGGTCCAAACAGCACCCCCTGCCCTACACTGCCCTGTGCCATGGCACTGGTCGCACTACCCTAGTTACAGCCCTGAGCACAGGGGCCACAGCCTCATGTTTAGCCTTGCCTTTTGAAAACATAGTAATACCAGTAAGCAGCACACAATACAGTGTATAGCTAATAATGCAATGTGACACCCTTCACAAATACAGGTAAATGAAGTACAAATAACCCATCAGTACCCGACAGTCAAAGATAAAAAGGCAGTATATCACCACAGCAGAGCACAAGTCACATACAATGCAAAAAATAAATTTTTTTATGTATGCATGAGAATAAAAATAAATTATATATATATATATATATATATATATATATATATATATATATATACATATATACACACACACACACACACACACATACATACACTTGCAATGGGCACTAAATCAACTACTTAAGCAACACTAGGCTGTTAGGATTTGAGTGGTGTATAACCTGGCTCCGGGGAGAGATATACAGGGAGACAGGATCTGATCTCCTGAGACCTATAGCATCACAAAAGCCCTGATAATAGCTACTGAGCATCTCATATAGGAGGAGCAGCTCAGAAGCAGGAAAACTCACTTGAGAAATCATGCTCTGAGCTGGGGGAGGGGCTAATAGGGGAGAGTCTACCCCCCATTGCTGTAATAACCACTGGGTCCACTAACCTTACAATGGTCCCAGATAGCAGTATAAACTGCCCTGGTGGTCTAGTGGGCGCCCCATTTGGTCCACAACAGCGGCCCCTGGCTGGTCTCCACAGCTGGAGGGCAAGGACTGCATAACGAGATTTCCTGCAAGTGGGGAATCGTCTTACCAGACATCCTGGTCCTCCGGCTGCAGTCCAGGGTTTCCCCTGGGAGGGTTGGGGTTAGGTACCCCCGGGAGACAGGTTTAGGCAGCGGGGAAGGGGGGGGGGTTAGGGTAGTTTGTACTTACCTTTAGCGCAGTCGGGATCTTCACCTCTGCTGAAATTCTGCTGTTGGGATGCGGCCGGCGGTAAATCATTCCGATCCCTGCTGAACAACCTGACAATAACATCAAGTTCAGCATGTTAGGGGATGATTGATGAGCCTACACTGAGCGACTGCTCATTCAGTGTAGGCCCAGCACAGACTGTCAAATGACTGCACAATTACAATGTCGTAATTGTGCAGTTGTTTTGAGGTCTGCTAGTGGATTTGTGCCTTTACACTCCATATTACAGGCTTTTATCCCTGATATGGGATGAAGTTTTCAGACCGGTGGACGTATTCTCGACGCGTATCTTAATCCCGACGCTGGAATCCAGAAGGACGACAGCCCGAACGAAGTAAGTCCGGGGCACCCTTAGCGTTAGCCACGCGAGGAGGGAGGGGAATGTTAGGGCTAGACACCCCTATGGGGGGAGGGTTAGGGACCACTGGGTGGGGGGTAGGCAGTAACGGGGAGGGTTAGGGGGGAATGATACCAACCATCGGGATGCCGTGGTCGATATTTTGACAGGAGGCATCCAGAAAGCTGGCATTACATATAGATTCCCCGATATACATCTCGCAGCATTCAGAGAAAATTTTACAAACCTCCCAGATAGTGAGCGGTAATCCTTTAGCCTTATTGGGGCAGACTCTAGGTTACATGCAAAGTGTAAAAATGTAAAATATAGGTCTCCATTTACAAATGAAATGAAATGAAATACCAGCGGGAATTTTTGTTTAGTATATCTGTTATACAAAAGAAAATTCCACTGGAATTTAGTAATACTTACCCCCTCCGGCGAGTTCCCGTGAAGTCCTAGTCAGCGACGGTCCGTCTGCGCATGTGCATGACACGGGGACCCGGCAAGTCTTCTTTGAAGCCGGAAAGGCACTGCCGGGTCTCCATTGCCGGAAATGGGGTCCACATCGCTCTCGCCATCTAAAAGATGGCGAGAGCAATGCTGTAAAAACAGCAGTAATCTAAGATTACCGCTGTTTACCAAACACAGTATTTACATACTAGATATATTCTAACCAGAAACTATCAACATTAGTATAGCAAAATGGAAAATACTAATACCTTAAAGACACAGGTGTAACTATAGAGGCTATGGGGCCCGGCAGCTTAGGGGGCCCACCAGGCCAGCAAGCAAACCACTGCACCGTGCATGCTTTTTTTTTTCGGCACGTCTAATAAAATTCCAAAGGCGGACGGGCAGGGGGAGGTAGGGATAGGAACAGGGGAGTTTTAAGAAGAGGGGTCCCGTGTGGAGCCTCCGTTTGGGCCTCCTCCGCAGTAGAGTCGCTAATACGATATCTGGATTGTTTACATCCATTATTTGGGTAGGTACTGTGCTGATGGTGTGTATATTCTATGTATTTAGACCCCTCACTTATTTTATTATGAGTTACATAATATGTGCACCCTTTTTAGTAAGGTTCTGTATGTGTTTTTCATTTCATTTTAAGAATTGTATACCCCTGATGAGATGAACCTGTTAAATAAGCTTAAGCCCTGTGTGGGTAGCAGCAGGACAATATTACCACCTTCCCCTATTAAGGTAATGGAAAGTAAATCATGTAATCAATTTTTAATGGTGTATTCAATTTTTCTACTGAATCTAATGGTATGCCATTGGACAATTTGTCTGGGTGTTTTTTGGCAAGAGGGTCTTCAGAATCTTTTGGGAATTATTCAGCAGCTCCATTGAAGGTTTTCAAAAGTCATCAGTGAAAGGAGAATCCTTTTAAAGTCCAGGATTGAAACTCCTCTTGTACATTTATTCATCCGTTACACATTTGTGTTGTAGTGTTTCAACAGCCAAGGACTTTTTGGTCTATGTGCGCCCTCTAAGTGTTATTTGTTTTAGATCATTTTGGTTCCTACTAACAGGGGATACACTTGAGGTGCAACATTGTTAATATAGCCCAAGATAAAAGGACTTTTTTGTATTACATAGAGATTATTTATACAGTCGTGCCCTTATATTAAGGCTGCATCTAAAAAACTGCAATTCTTCCATAGAGAATTTCCGGAGGGGGGCGGCATGGTGTTTAAAGGGCTACACCTCAAAAGTTATTGGAGGTACCAAGCTGAAATTTGGCATGGGTGGGTAGAGCTGTCGCTCGGTGCTGCATGCCAAATTTCAGGGCATAAACAAAACAAAAAAACAAAAAAAAAAAAAAAAGGGGGGGGGGGGGGGGGAAAGGAGGATTTGGGAGTAATCCAAAGTTCCAACTGTCACTTTTTTTGACTCTCTCAATTAGGACCACTTTTCTGCTGTTCTCTATGGGTTTTTTTTGGGAAGACATAACTTACGGTAGGGAGCGAAGTTAGACTTGGGGTTTGTTTTATTAGGTAGCTATTGTGCCAGTGTACATGCTTTTGGGGTTCAGGTAAATTAGAAAGCTACAGTTTTTAAACTATTACCTCCTCAAGAATGCGCCATTTGATAGGAAATTTCAACTTTATGCGCAGCAGCAGTAGGAGCCTCCAGCAGGTGTATTCACTGTGGCATCACTTGAGTGCACAAAGATGACAGTCGTATGCAGGCTTTAGCGATGGTTGGCTCGGGGGAAGGAAGCTGCAGCGGGACCCGGGGGAAAGGCGCAGGGGGGGGGTTGCGGGTGTTAGCTACAGCCAAGACTCGGGGGATGGTATCGGGCCTTAGCGGCGGCGTTGTGGGTGGCAGTGGGGCTGGCATTACGATCTGGGAGGTGTAGCAGCACACAGATGCAGGCTTGGATCTGGAAGATCCATGATACCTGCTTTTGTGCCCCCATAAAAGTAAAAATTTTACCTTTCTATGGCGTGGGTGTTCTGTGGCTTAATATTGCTTTTGCTGTGGAACTACAGATACCAGTAGGCCAGTAATGCCCTGCATGCTGACACTTGTGGTTCTCCAAGTACCAGCATGCAGGGGAGGCTTGCTGGGAACTGTAGTTCCACAGCAAAAGCTAATATTTTAACTCTTTACTTGCACCACAATCAACCCGCTACCCATCACTACAAGGGTGCAGTGGATAGCCCCTTGCTATCAGCCTGGGCCTTGGGTGCCCTGGAGAGGGGATCCGTTTATTGGGGGGTCCCCAGCTCCCCGGCCTGGGCTAACTAGCGGACAGGACTGATGCTTCGGCTGGGGGGCCCGGTGAAAGGGCTCCCCTGGCTGTGGCATCACCCCCCGCTAGAAAGAGTCCAGTTCTGGTAAATACAGGGGGCCCCTACGTATTTTTTCCCCCTCTGTATTTCCAGAACCAAGGCTGGCTCAGAGCCCAGTGCTGGTTGCGCTGAATACGGGGAACCCCTACGTCATTTGTCCCAGGTATTTTGGCAACCAGGGCTGGTTCTGACTAGCCCGGTGCTGGTTGTGCTTAAGCACAGGGGACCACTACATAATTTTTCCCCTGTATTTAACCACAAAGAGGACTGGGGAATAAAGTGGCATGGATACGGGAAGATAGAGCAGCACAGATGGGTAAAGAGATTGTTGTGGATGAGGAATACAGACTAGCACAATGGGAAAACACACAATAGGGATTGGGGGAAGACAGATTGGTGCAGATGGGAGGGGAAAGAGTGGCACGGTTGGGGGGGACAGAGTGGTAAAGGAGGAGGAAGAAAGTGTGGCAGAGATGAGGGGGGAAGACAGAGTGATGTGGCTGGGGGCAAGGCAGTGGTGCAGAAGGAAGGAAAGAGTGGCACGGATGCAGGAAGACAGGGCGGTGCACATGAGGAAAGACATATTGGTGTGGATGAGGGCATGCAGACTAGCACAGTTGGGAGAACACAGCTGTAGGGATTGGGGAAATTATAGCAGCATGGAGGCGAAGTTAGTGTACATGCATAGACAGAGTATGATAGTTTTATCAATTAGGAAGCTGAATGTGTATAATAAATTAGATAGATGTATTGAGTTAGAAAGATGTCGGAACCCAGCGGGATTATTGTGGTGACTGAATGGGAAGATTGTGGGCAATGAATGAGATGTGTGTGCCACATAACGGCTTAGACCTCAGGTTGTATAGACTGCATGTATGTATTCCAATGAGCACACAATTCTGTGAATTAGCAGCTCCTCCATTTTGTGAGCAACAGCAATCTCACTTTATCAAGGCTTATGAGCTGAAGAGCTGAAACACTTTGGTCACCTGTGGGAGCCTACCATTACCTGATTATCTTGAGAGGGACCAGTCATTAAACAGGGAAAGGTGAACTGCTTTTGGGGAAGCAAAAAATAAACCCTATCGCTTTCATACTGTGCCTTTCAGGAACAGGTTTTTTGTGGTACGCTGCCATTTTATTCACTTTGTTTTATATATGAAAATAAATTTACTGTACTTAACTATGGGAGTTCCCTTGTTGTGATTTACTTGGAGGTGCGGTTTGACACTGAAGGGGTCATATATACTGGTGCGTTGAAGAAGATCTTTTACCGTCTTGATTATTTACATTGGAGGAAGTATACTAAGAAGAATATTCCATCAGAAGAATCTATAAACTTTTTTAAAAGAGACATTTTTAACTAATTTTACATTTTTGTGCACTACTTTGTCATTAGTGTGAGAATTGACCTCAGAGGAGGAGCGCTCAAGTTTACTTTTCTGTTTTCAAATGGATAGTAAGTTATTGAAATTTGACAGTGGTTATGATTTACAACACTTTAATATTGCCAGATCCAAAGCCTTAAGTGTGGAATGTAGCTCATTACTTAACAGAAGTAAAAATAGCCAAATGAGGGTGTTACCTTGGGTATCCCACTTTAATCCAGCTAGCAGTAATATTAACCAAATCGGTAAAAAACTATGGCCAATGGTCCAAAGTGACCCTGATTTAAAAATGAATAATGTTGGGCTATTACCTAGTTCAGAGGTTCCCAAATGCGGTCCTCAAGACTCCCCAACAGTTCAGATTTTAGAGATATCCATAGTTGATCGCAGGTGGTAAAATCAAATTGACTGAGAACAGGTGAATTTAGTACCTCAACCATGGATCTCTCTAAAACCTAGCCTGTTGGCGAGCCCTGAGGACCGCGTTTGGGAACCTCTGACCTAGTTACAAACGTGGCCTTAATCTCAGAGACCACCTTGTAAAAAACTGATATTTCTGACTACAATAGGGGTGACCATAATACATTTCTAATTAGCCAAAAAGGGATGTTAAATACTCTTGTACCACCTGTAGCTTTAGGTTAGCTGGTGATCATTTTTATCACCCTCATTCAGGCAAACAATACCGTATTAAATATTGACTTACTTGTAATACTAAGTATACAGTTTACCAAATTATTTGCCCTTGTGGGTTATCCTATATTGGTAAAACTGAGCGCCCTTTCAAATTGAGGATTGCAGCACATCTGCCATCCGCTCTGCATTAACAACCGGTAATAGCGACCAACCTGCCGCACGTCACTTCTGTAGCGTTCCTCATTCGTTGTCTACTCTCTGTTATAGGATAATAGACCATGTTTCTTTTTCCCCTATGGGTGGCAATAGGGGCTTAAATGGGGATATACCAGTTGGGAATCCTTGTTCCCATGGGGCTCAATGAGCATTTAGGTTTGAACTGTTTCCTTTAAGCTGCATCCATATGTTTGACAAGTATAATTTCTGTCCCTACTGCATGACTTAATACAGATACCTGGTTGTGTCTGTGGAATGTATTTGCACTAATTACCAGATTCTACTAGTATAGGATTTATTTGTATATTTATTACTTTTCTTTATTTATTTTCTTTTATGTTAGGTAGTTAGTTGTACTTATTGTCAAATTTATTGTATAGATCGATCTCAGTACTTTTCCCCATTAGCAGTCTATGGGCCGTATTCAATTAGAGGCAAAAAGCCGAGATCTGTGAAAAAGTATCGCCAATTGCGACTTTTCGGCAGTCGGAAACATCTCAGTATTCAATTCCACTCGCTTTTTGCGTACTCGGAAAGTCAATGTAATGTAATAGGCAAAAAAAAAAAAAAAAAAGATTCCCCTCTGAATAGCAGGAGAAAAGTGCTAAATATTTATTTTGGGGTGCAAAGGTGGGGAAACCACTCAGAACCCTTGGGACAGTCCCCCAAAAGGACAACTGCGTCAAAAAAATACCTGAAAAAAAACTAGCGAAATAAGGTTCAGGTGTTGCTCTAAGAAGGGGCCAAATGTTTTTGGGATTGCAGGTGCTTTTATGACGGAGGGATTTCACTTTCTTTAAAACTTCACTTTAGAGACATTAAAAGATGCTTACACCCAATTCAAGTACCCCAAATTTAGCAGGAATACTCATTTTCTCCAAAAAATTTACTGCTTTATGCCATTCTTCATCACTTGTGCAGAGACGCTAATTAGAGGCAATTGTACCAACTTAAGTACCCCAAACAGTTTCATTAGGACTAATCGGGCACTACTACATTGATCCCCAACGTTTCTGCATATTTTTTTGGGGTGGGATTCAGGCTTATTTCCCCGATTCTGACACCACTTTCCACCTGTTCTGACTACACGTGTCTTTTGGAATTGAATACGGCGAATAGCGGGGGCGTGCACGATAAGTTTCTGCGGCCAAAAGACGTGACGTAGGCGAAGAGTCCAGCAGACGGAACATTATCGCGGGTTGAAACTAATTGAATACGGCCCTATGTGTTTGATATCTCATGGTTATACAGTTTCATGTAAAGAGCTTATATATTCCTTATAGTAATGTCTCACTGTGTACATATTGTTCCTGTATTTATAGGTTAGCTTACAGTGTTATTTATCCATTCTCTGCAGTTGTTTATCACTGGGCTTCCACTGATTCATTGCACAAAGCGAATACATCACTATAGCGCTGCCGGGCAGGGTGTGCGATTCCACCCCCAGAGACTAGATCCACGTGGTGCTACTATGAACAGGTATAAGGTAGGACTCTGTTGTTACCTTTAGCCTGAGGACAGTGCCTGTTGAGCACTGAAACATTGATTTGTTTCTACTGCTATTAAACTTTTTTTTTTTATATTCAAGACCTGAGTGCCACATCGCTGGACTAATAAAATATTATATATATATATATATATATATATATATATATCTCTACATACACACAAACACGTTGATATGTACTATATATTTATTTTACACACGAATACATAAACACAAATGTATAGGCATCTATAATATTCCAACATCTGCATTTTTTGAAGTTTTCATAATTTTTTGTTAAGAATTACATCATTTTCAATATAAAAGTTGGTTATTAATTTGAATAATTTAACTGAAAAAGGTTGCTGGATATGATTATATGGGTTAACGACTATGATAGAAGATGATTAAGGGGATGTGAAAACATTAGAGTGAGCATGTTAAAGCATTAAAATCAGGGCCAGATTAAGAGGGGGGGCGACAGGGGCGGTCGTCCCTGGGCCCCCACACACAGAGGGCCCCCACACAGGGTCGTTGTGACCCTGCCGAGAACAGGTGTCTGGTGGCACCTGTTCCCGGATGGGGGCTCAGCTGCTGCGGCACCGAGTTCTAATGTATGCAGCAGCATAGTCAGTGCTGCTGCATACAGCAGAGTGCGGCTCCCGAGTCTCCTCACCAGTGTCACGTGACACTGATGAGGGGATTAGGGAACAGATCTGCCGGGACTCAGGTCAGGTAAGTCATTAGCTGTGGGCCACTAACGCTTGCAGGGGGTGTTTCTGAATACCTAGAAACCCCCCTGACATACAATTTCTTCCTACAGTACAGCGGGCTGGGGCTGGCTACAATGGGGGCAGAGCCAACACGACATGCTCCGCCCACAATTTCACAGCAAATAGCAGCTTTATGTCATAAGGGGCGGGGCCTAATGATGCACGGTGCCCGTCCCCATTAGCAACCTGCAGCTGCTGAATCATGTGTAAGTATGCACTGTATGTGTAATGTTA
Organism: Taudactylus pleione; assembly: GCA_031769625.1. Lineage (NCBI taxonomy): Eukaryota > Metazoa > Chordata > Amphibia > Anura > Myobatrachidae > Taudactylus > Taudactylus pleione. The sequence goes on from JAUIMM010001859.1 coordinate 168,305, forward strand.
TAGTGTGTATACATGTATGTGTTAGTGTGTATGTGTTATTGTGAGTATACTGTACACTGCATATGTGTTAGTGTATGTATGTGTAATGTTATAGTGTGTATACATGTATGTGTTAGTGTGTATGTATGTGTTAGAATGTGTTAGTGTGTATACTGCATATGTGTATGTATGTGTATACTGTAACTGTGTATTTGTTCGTGTGCATGCTATATAAAATAGATAGATATATAAATCTATCTATCTATCTATCTCAATCAATCGATCAATCAGACACCCCCCAGAAAATCCTGCGTTTTCCCCTGGCCGCCAGGGATGGAGCAGTAGGTTCCATGTGACTTAGGAGGAGGAGGGTGGTAGATCCCGTGAGAATTGTGGGGACCCCCACAAATTAGTTGCCCTGGGGCCCCCACAAGCCTTAATCCGGCCCGGTTTCTGAATAAACCACCAGGATGCTACAAATGCCTTGGATGCACTACATGTCAAAATATGATCACTGGTCCCTCTTTTCAGCATCCTTCTTCAGGAAAAGTGGTAACGTGTTCCTCCAATCATATCATTTATGTCATTGGATGTCCTTGTGGCCTCTTATATGTGGGCAAATCTATAAGAATGATGAAGGAGCGAATGGCCTTACATAGGTCGGCCATCAAGGCAGCCATTTCGGGCAAGATATCTGAACAACCCATTGCTAGGCATTTTGCCGAGAAAGGACATACATTAAGTCAACTGAAACATTTAGTGATTGATCATGTCCCCAAAACCCTAAGGGGCGGGGACAGAGCAGGTAGATTGCTTCAAATTGAAGCAGATGGATTTTCGAACTCAATTCTATTAGCCCAAATGGGCTTAATGAGAAGTTGTCATGAAATGTATTCAATCGATCCCTGCATGTGTAGTCACACTTATTTATTTAATGCCCTGGTGCCCTCTGGAGCAAGAATGAATATCAGCGACTTGAAAACAAACAGCGGCACTCACGGACTTGTAATAGAGTCTGAAATCTCGCGGTACATAAACTTCCGTCTCTATGATCAATGTAGTATATAAAGGGACCACCCGATGGACGCCATTTCACTCCAGCTGTGAAGACTGAACAGGGAGGGTGGGTAGTGTAGGGCTGGGAGAGTGCTGGTGCTGTCTGCTGTGTCCTGGGCTGGTGCTGATCCATTCTGGGCCGGTGCAGACACTGTGCTGTCTATCTGGGCTGTTGCATGCCGATTTGCTGATCCATCTGGGCTGCTTTGCCATCTGCTGTGTCCGACTGGGCTGGTGCAGAACACATCTGGGCTGGTGCTGTGTCCATCTAGGCCCAAGTTTTGGACTCAAAATTAAAAAAAAATAAATCAAAGTGTCTTTTATATTTTTCTGTGTGTGTGCGCGCGTGCGTGCGTGCTAAGCTTATCCGCAGTACCGCACAAGATCCAGCCAGCAATGCAAGTTGCAACTTAGTGCTGCCCAACTCCAGTCGTGATCAATTTGTGCTCTGGGCCAAAATTCTGGAGCTGAAAAAAAATAAAAATCAATTGTCTTTTTTCTGACCTTTTACTGTCTGTGTGTGCACGTGTGTGTGTTAGGCTTAACCACACAAGATCCAGCCAGCAATGCAAGTTGCAACCTAGTGCTGCCCCATTCCAGTCGTGATCAATCACTGATCTGGGCCCAAGTTCTTGAGCATAAAAAAAAAATTAAAATCAATTGTTTTTTTGTCTACTATTTTTGTGTGTGTGCACGACTGCACGTGTGAATTTTGTAACTGCACCTTGGCTACACTATTGGTGCTTGTGACACTGCTTCAAGACTGCAGAAAATATGGAAGGCCAAGAAACACATGTTGTAGCTGCCGCCAGCAGTGTAAGGCCGTCAACTTCCTCGTCCTCTATGAAGGCCCATGCCCCAGGGCTTAAGTCACACCATCGATATGGTAAAGCTACTACTGAAGTTAAGAGAAAAAAAAACTTGAAAGGAAAATTTGCCTTTAGATAAACAAAAAATTGGAAATATACCATTCACTACACGAAGTGGCAAGGAAAGGATAAGGCCTTTCTATACGAATACTGCTGATTCGGATAGCCCTTCGGAAAAAATAACTGTGTGCCCTGAGAAATCAAAATCACAAATCCCCAAGCAAAGTGCAAGTGTGTCCGCAGTTGCCATGTGTGAGCCAGACCTAAATACTAGTGTACTGGAGGATCCTCCAAGTTCCAACATTTGTGTGCCCGCTGTAAATGTTGGGAAGGGCAGTCAACATCTGTCAGACGTAGTCATAGAGGAAGCTTCTGTGGAATTGCACATGGAGGAGGATGATATTTTGGTAGTTGAAGGTGCTAAGGATGATGAGGATGTTGATGATGAAGATGTCCTTTGTAAGTCAACGGCTGTTGCCAATGGATTGAAAAAGCCAAAGCCCATTGTTGTCATGCCGGGACAAAATACAAAAAAAAACAACCCACTTCTCACGTGTGGAATTATTTCCACCCTGATCCGGACAGTTGTCAAGCCATATGTGCCCATTGCCAAGAAAGAGTGAGTAGAGGGAGGGACCTAAGCCACCTAGGAACCTCCTCCTTGTTACATCACTTGGAGCGCATTCATCAAATATCAGTGTTTGGCGCCAAGTTCCAAAATACATAAAGTAACAAGTCCTGTATCACATACCTGCTCCCTCTCTGTGAGATCCAAGCGCCTTCGATCTCCAACACCATCAACATCCTCATTCGTCATCGGGAGTAGTCCTGCTGCATCCAATGTTGGTATTCAAAGCATGATCGACTCCTCTCCTATCCATGATTCCTTAGCAGGATCCTTGTTGACTATGCCTGTTGCTGTGACTGGATCTTCATCCCAGAAGGGGACCAAGAGGAAGACTACTTGTAGCATATCCTCCAAAAACAATTAACTGTCAAACAATCGTTTGCAAGGTCAAACAAGTTTGACAGCAACCACCCAGTTGCACAGCAGATACTGATGCCATAACAACTATGCTGGTATTAGATGTGTGTCCAGTATCTGCCATTACTGCAGTGGGTTTTCAACAGTTATTAAGGTCCTGTATCCTCGCTACCAGATCCCTTCTAGATTCCACTTCGCTAGAACAGCAATTCCACGTCTGTACAAGGACATTAAATAAAAAAACCTTACCAATGTCCCCTGAAATGCTGTTGTACCCACTGTCCACTTGACCACTGATATGTGGACAAGTGGGACAGGGCAAACTAAGGATTACATGACTGACAGCCCACTGGATAGGTGTATTGCCTACAACAGCAACATCTAACAAAAGACAGCTGATACAGAGGCAGGCTACTCTGTGCATCACCAGTTTCACCAAAAGGCATACCGCTGAGAACCTCTTAGAAAAACCGAGGGAAATCATTGCTACATGACTTACCCCACTTGGACTCTCCTTGGGATTTGTGATTTCGGACACTGCCAGCAATATTGTCAGAGCATTACATGTGGGCCAATTCAAACAAGTCCCATGTTTTGCTCACAAATTTAATTTGGTGGTGCAATGTTTTTTTAAAATGTGACACGCTCGTGCAGGTGATGCTGTTGGTGGCCCGCAAAATATCTGGACATTTTAGACATTCGGTGACCACTTGTCGAAGATTTCATGACCAGTGGGTACTGTTAAATTTGACCTGTCATCATCTGAAGCAAGGGTAGTAACTCGGTGGAATTCTACCCTCTATATGCTTAAGTGGATGGAGGAACAGGAAAAGGCAATCCAGGGCTATACAACAGCCTATGACATAGGCCGTGGAGGGGGAATGCACCGTATTCAAGCGCAGTGAAGAATAATTTCCGTGTTGTGCAAGGTTCTCAAACCCTTTGAACTTCCCACACGTGAACTTAGTTCAGACACTGCCAGCTTGAGTCAGGTCATTCCCCTCATCAGACTTTTGCAAAAACAGCTGGAGAAACTGAAGGAGGAGGTGAAACAGAGCGATTGCGCAAAGTATGTCGGACTGGTGGATCAAGCCCTTGATTCACTTCACCAGGATCCAAGAGTCGTCAATCTATTGAAATCAGAAAAATTTTGGTGACCATTCTGGATCCTAGGTTTAAGTCCTACCTTGTGAATTTTTTTCCAACAGACCAAAATCTAAAACTGTGCAAAGAGCTGTTGGTAAAAAAATTGGTAGCTGCAGCCGCATGTGAAATGCCATCATTTCCTCCTTCCGTTTCTGCAGCTGCCAGGAAAGAAGCTAAATTTTCTTCACAGCATGCCTGCTGGTCATGCAGATCGTTCACCAAAAAAAAAAAATGACATCTGGTCAGGCCTGAGAGAACTGCCTACTAGTGACATGTCTTCTACCGTGACCATGTGTGATACAGTCTCCATTCACAGAATAGTGGAGGACTATTTCAGAGATAACATCCTAATAGACATGTCAGACAGTCCCTTTCAGTACTGGCAGGAAAAAAAGGCAATTTGGAGTCTCATACACAAACTGGCTTTGCATTACTAAAGTTGCCCACCCTACTGTGTGTACTCCGAAAGAGTTTTCAGTGCAGCTGGCAACCTTGTCAGTGATTGGCGTAGGAGGTTACTTCCTCAAAATGTGGAAAAGATGATGTTCATTAAAATGAATTACAAATGCCACGAGGAAGACTTCTACCAACAATTACATCCAAAAATTACAGAGGTGCCTATGGTGGATTCCAGCGGGGACAAATTTATATTGTGTGAAGAAAAGGATGTACACACTGATGGGGGGATGACGAGGATAAGGACAACATCTGATGTTGTAATGTAAAGCCAGTTTGTGTATGGGATCATTTCCACGTCCAATGCATATTGGCAGCTTGTTTTAAGGGGGTCCAAACAAACCAATCATTTCAGCCACAATTGGCAGTCCTTGTCACTTTAATGATTGGTTTGTTAAACTGTGAATGTCCTGTTTCGTATACAGCAAACGGGTGGGTCGGAGGGCCCAAGGACTATTCCATCTTGCATCTTTTTCCTTTCCATTATTAATGTTATGGTTGTTTTAGGAATTTATTATCAATTTTACAGCCAGGGGCTACACCAATTAATTTCTTTTTATGAATTATTCAGCCAGGGGCTACACCTAATGAATTTTTTAATTAATTTATTATCAAATTTTACAGCCAGGGGCTGCACCAACTATCAACTCTTCAATCCTCAAGGGTATATCAACCATCATCTTTGAACAGTCCTCAACTATTAATAATTATATCAATCAGTTTTGAGCCAGCAAGCTGCATGCAACCTTTTGGCCCTTTAACTAGATGAAAAAAAAAAATCAATATTGTGAGCTGTGAGGCGGTCAAAATTGACTGGAAACGAGTGGAAATAAATGTTATTGAGATTATTAATACTGTAGGAACAAAAAAAAAAAGGCCCATTTTATGTGATTCTAGCTGGGTTTTTTTTTTATTTTTTTAAGAAAAAAATCCAGATCCAAAACACAAAAACAAAAACACGGAGGTAAGGTTTTGGCAAAACCAATCCAGATCCAAAACCAGGGGAGATCCAGATTAAAAACCAGGAGTGTGTCAGATGTCCTGCACTGTGTCCCGACATTATTACCTTTCAATAAGGATTTTCCCTTTACACCTGCTCAGGGGGGTGCACACAAAAAGGAATTTCTTCTGAAAATTCAATGCGAGCTTGGAATTGAAATGTAAATGAAATTCGTAGTGCCAAATACCTGAAGCAAAACTCCCGCAGCTCTGCGCTGTCTGCTTCTGTACTGCAAGGATCCCATATTATTATAATCATCAGCCTTTATTTATATGGCACCACAAGGGTTCCGCAGCGCCTTACAAAAGTACATAAACAAATGAGCACACAAGAAAAAACAGTTCTGAAGAGTACAAACAATGCAGGATAAATACATGATTTATAAACATTGCTGCATAACACTTAAATAAGCAGCAGGGTGTTGCAACCAATTGGTAGGTGCTGTTGTATATTAAAAAATAAGTAAGGGAAGGAGAAGCATGTGAGGGAAGAGGACCCTGCTCGTGAGAGCTTGCATTCTAAAGGAGAGGGGGCAGACAGACAGGGGCGACACAGATGGACTGGATTGTGAGGAAGGAACATTGAGTAGTGGGTTATGATGAGCGCTGGAAAGCTTTGGAGGAAGAAAGGTCTTGAGAGCCCATTTGAAGATTAGGAGCCAGAAAGCAAAAAAGTAAGGAATTTTGAGGCAAGACCAGGGGGACGAAAAAAGGTAGCTACTCGAAGAAGTTGGAAGAGGTGATCGTCATGAGCATTGAATGGAAAGAATGAAATGGAGAGTTTAGAAGGTAAGATATGGTGGGAGTGACCAGACGATAGAAGTACCTCAACACCGTGGCAACCTCCAGGCCAGGGAGTGTGAAAGAATGTGAGGCCCCCGAAGGAGATAGCTGCAGGAGAAGTGGTGTTAGATGGGCAAGTCCAGGATTTGGTGATGGCAAGGAGATTCAAGGAGTTGGAGACGAAGCGGTCATGGATGGGGACCAGTTGATTATAGACAGAAGTGGCTTTCTACAGGACACCGGAGAGAGGGACAGAATTAGGAGGAGAGAGATGGAGATTGTTAAGGTTGCTGTAGTGTGGGGGTTGCGATTGCTTTAAAGCAGGGGGATAAGGATACTGTGGGTATGTGGAAAATACAGTGGAGAACACTAGATTGGATGACGGGAGACAGAGGGGAGGAAAGAGGGGTAAGAGAAGGGGGAAGAGACTACGGAGGGAGGAAAGATATGGTTACTGGTGGTAGAGGAGAGACTTATGTCGTTGCTGATTGAGTGGGGGGGCAGAAGAAAAGACACTGTAGATGAGGGAATTGGGTGAGAAATGGTACTAGTAGTGATGAGCGTGAGATACAGGAACAGTACAGTTAAAATGTCTAAAAATCAGAGAAAAGGAAGAACAGTGCTGGTAGATGTAAAGGCACAACTACAATAGTATCTAATAAACAAAATGAGTTTGGAACTGATAAAGTTGCAGGACTTTAAATTTAGGATAAAAGTATTGTTAAAGATGTATAGGTGTTAAACAATGGTAGATACTACAGTGGTATAGAGATAAATGGACAGTGGTACAGGAATGATTTGAATAGTGTAGAATCAAAAAACATACATACAAAAAATTTAAGTGCAGCAAACTGGTAGTTCCTTGCAATGCTGAAGCAGGGTGTTGGCAAAAGGTGTGTCCAGGTTATAATTAGAGATGAGCGGTTCGGATTCTGTGGAATCCGAACCGCTCCGAACATTGGGGATCCGAGTCCACCCGAACCCTGTTCGGGTGTTCACCGCCTGACTCGGATCCCCGTTCGGGGCCGAACGGCGGCCGCCTGATGTCGGATTCTCACTAGAGAATCCGACATCAGGTCTCCTCGTGTGTAGGGCAGAGCGCAGTGATAGCGCTCTGCCCTACACAGACACAGACACACAGCCGCCAGCGGCAGCTGTGTGTTTGTTACAGCAGCCAATGAGAGTCACACAGACTCTCATTGGCTGCTGCACGGAGGGAGTCGGCTGGAGCTCACACATGAGCTCCGTCTTCCGGCTCCCCTCCTCAGCGTGTGACAGAGCGGACGGCGCGGGAGCGGGGATACAGGTAAGTTTTATTTTTTTTTATTTTTTTACTTGTCAAAGGTCCGGGGGCGCTACTGGGGGGGGTCTGCACTACTGGGGGGGGCCATACTACAGAGGGGCCTGCTACTGGGGGGGGGTCTGCTACTGGGGGGGGGCAATACTACTGGGGGGCCATACTACTGGGGGGGGATCTGCACTATTGGGGGGCCATACTACAGAGGGGCCTGCTACTGGGGGGGGGCTATACTACTGGGGGGTCTGCACTACTGGGGGGGGGTATACTACTGAGGGGGGCCATACTACTGAGGGGGGCTTACTACTACTGGGGGGGGCTGCTACTGGGGCAGCCTACTACAGGGGGGGCCATACTACAGGGGGGGCCCCTGCTACTGGGGCAGCCTACTACTGGGGCAGCCTACTACTGGGTGGCATACTACTGGGGGGGGCCTGCTAATGGGGGGCATACTACTGGGGGGGGGCCTGCTAATGGGGGGCATACTACTGGGGGGAGGCCTGCTAATGGGGGGGCATACTACTGGGGGCACTGCATAGTGGACCCTACTACTAAGGGGACTGCATAGGGGGCACCACTGCTGGGGGACATTGTGTAAGGGACACCGCTACTGTGGGCATTGTGTAAAAGGGTCACTACTGTGGGCATTGTGTAAAAGGGGCACTAGTGTGTGTCGTAACATAAATAAGAGACACTACTTTATGGTGTAATGTGAATCAGGCCCTATGTGCGGTGTAATGCGAATAAGATTGTGCACTGTGACTCCTAGGGCCGTACCCCACTATGTAAACAAGTACTGTGACTCTGCTGGCCGTACCCCACTGGGTGGGTGCACTACTTTTCATTTCTGCCACTGCTGTGTGGCAATGTGTCATAGATGTGCTTTATACTGTGGTGTCTGTGTCGTTGTGCCGCTGCTTTGTCGCTTAGTAACCAGTCAGCTCACTGCAACCTTTGGCCAATAATGTTGAAAACAATATTATAAGCTGTGATATGGTCTAAATTGACTGGAAATTAATGTTATTGAGGTTAATAATACTCTAGGAAGAAAAAAAAAAGACCAATTTATGTGATTTTAGCTTTTTTTGTCAATTTTTGTAAAAAAATCCAAATCCAAATCCAAAGCCAGTCACCGCAGTTTGGCAAATCCAAATCCAAAGCCGGACGACGAATTAGAACCAAATCCAAATCCGGCAAAAATGGTCCGGCGCACATCCCTAGTTATAATGAAATCTGGTGGCTGAGTTGCAGGGTGTCAGGCAAGCTCAGAAGATCCTTTTCAATTGTTTCAAAGATGTAAAGAATTCTTTTTAGCTGTTGTCCTCCTGTTTAACTAGTGCTGGTATTGCTTTTGCATCACAGACCATCCTCTAACCCAAATGCACTACTGCCCATGCTTGGTGTCTCCATCCCAGAGTGACTGTGCTGTTGCGTATAACTATATATAGAGGGTGCACACTGCTGTGCTGTATAGGCTGGGCTGCTTAGTTAATGTGTATATAGGGGTGGTGCACGCTGCTGTGCTGTATAGGCTGTGTCCATACTCACAAGTGGCTGTGCTGCTTAGTCAGTGTGTAGTATATAGGGGGTGCACACTGCTGTATAGACTGTGCTGCCAAGTCAATGTGTATAGGGGGTGCACACTGCTGTATTGGCTGTGCTGTGTCCATTAGTAAGACATTCACGTGCACTGCATATATAAGCCCTGTGACTCCACTTCACACTGTTTGAATAGACCTGCACCATCAAAAATTTTTATGAAGTAATTGTATTGTTTTTACTGTTCGGTGCGCTTGGTTTGTTCACGTGCATATATAAGCCACGCAGTGATCTGCAAATTGAAAAATGGCTAACTTTACGTTTACAAAAGATAAGCATCCAAATATTGTTGCTGCAGCTGCTGCCACCAGTAATGATGCTAGACCTTATCACTCAGTGTAGAAGAGGTGTTATAAAAAAAAAAAAAAAAAGGGAAGGAAAACCACTAAGGCAATAGAACAAACTATGCATTCAGAAACAGAAATATCACAAATCCCTGAGGAGAGTCTAAGGGGTATATTCACTAAAAGTGAGTTTTCAGAAATGGAGATGTTGCCCATACCAGATTGGTTGATATGGGCAACATCTCCACTTTAGTAAATATACCCCCAAGTGTGTCCACAAGTGCGATGTGTGAACCTGACCTTTCCGATACTGTTGTACTCGCAGAGAAGCCACCTTCCACCATTTATGCTCCCTCTGCAAATGTTGGGATGAGCAGCACAAATATAGCAGATGACATAGAAATTGAGGATTCCATCGAAGAAGTGCAAGAGGATGAGGGGGATATTTGTGGAGTGGCGCTGGTGCGAATGAAGATGTGTAAGTCAGGCACCAGTGGAAGCAGCTCTTGGCCATGATAAGAGGAAGGCCATTGTCATGCCTGGGCAAAGGACCAACAGATGCACCTCATGTGTGGAATTAGGTTTACCCAAATCTTGATAATTGTCAAGCCATCTGTAACATTTGTAAAACCACGATAAGAGGTTGGGATGTTAACCATCTATGAACCTCCTCCCTCTTACATCATTTGCAGTGAACTCATGAAAAGTTTGACATCAGAAACTGGTGCTAAAAAAACCAACAAGCAGTCCAGCATCAAAACAAGTGCAGAAAAATGGTGCTGTTCTCAATTCTGCAGTAGAAATGACACACAAATATTGTTCAGGATGAACTACTTATCTTTGGATTTGGTGTGCATGCTTTTTCTCACCATACATGGATCGTTCATCTCAACATGTAAATAAAATAAAGCAACGTGTAGTTTTTTCAATGTAAACACTTGTATAGTATTTTCAACACGTGTAGGTGGGCTCACCCCAACTCACTCTATATAGAGAGTTAATATACCCTCATCAAGGTATCTTTAGTTATGCAAGGTGGTTTGGGATCCCCCACTACTAGTGCACAGACCAAACGACACGGACGCACCTCACTTACACGTAGGTGTAGCGTAGTCAAATTTATAAAGTTTTTTTTTTTTTTTTCTGTTCTAGGCTTCCCTTCTACCACATTATAGATTCCCACAGTGTTCTTTATATACAGATAAACCGATGTATAGCACGAGGTTGCGTACCAGTACTTACGCAGTGTCAGGTGTCTTGATGCCTACCAAGGTATCTTTGTATCTCCTCTGTAAAGATGGTTTCACTCCATATGGTGTATTATGGTAGATATATTTAACACAAGGGATATATTGAGAATTATCAGTAAAAAAAAAAAAAAAAAAAAATTTAGTCCAGCATCAGCTAGCTCAACTTCTGTCAAGTTCAATTAGATCCCAGCACCTGCAATCTCTACTACCAACACCTTCATCCTCAAAATCCACAGTAATGATCAGAGGTCATCATGCATACAATTTGTTAAGGCTAGGCAACTCCTTCCCTATCCAGGATTCTTCAGAAGAATCCTCCAGCACTAGGGCTGCTGCTGGATCTTCATCCCAGAAGGGGACCAAGAAGACTAGTTTCAAATGACAATTGACTGTGAAACAATCCTTTGCAAGGGGAAGCAAGTATGACAGCTCTCACCCAGTCTCAAAATTGAATATTGAAAACAATATTGTGAGCTGCGATGTGGTCAAAATTGACTGAAAACAAGTGGAAACTATGCGATTTTAGCTTTTTTTGCCAATTTTTGGAAAAACCCAACACATGTCAAGGCGATTTGGCAACACCAAATCCGGCCGACGAATTAGAATTAAAACCAGTAAAAAAAATGGTCTGGCGCACATTTCTAATTGTGTGCCTTCTGTGTTAACCTGCAACTTATTCTATTTTGTTAACAGCAACCTGGTGAAGTTATTAATCATGTTAACTGATCTCGGTCACGCACCGCTGGCACCCAAGAGCACATTCCTGTTGAGACGAATGCTGAGAATTCTATTCTGTCAGTCAATGGGTGTAAAACCCAGAAAGCCCAAGTACAAGAGTCACAAAATAGGATATAAGGCCTCAGAATGTACACTATGCAGACAAAAGTGATTGGACACCCCCGCGTAAGCGAAATGCATACCATTGCACACGAGTTCCAAAAGGCTACTAATGCAGCAGTTTCGACAAGAACACTTCATAGGGAGGCCCATGCACTTAGTTCTTTGAAAACAAATGTTTTTATCAGGACGATAATGCCACCTGTCTAAGTCCGGATCTTAACCCCATTGAGAACCTTTGGGACAAATTGGAGAGACGGGTGCATTCTAAGCAGACTCAACCTTCTTCAATGTCACAGTTGGTCACTGTACTTAAGACGGAATGGCGAAACATACCGCCTGCTGTTGTCCAGGAACTTGTGGACAGTTTGCCAAGAAGGCTATCTGCAGTAATCACTGCACATGGTGGACCTACAAAGTACTGATCTCAATAAAATATAGTTGATCCATTTGCTGTCAGTGTCCAATCACTTGTCTACATAGTGTTGCAGTGAACAAAGTGGTACTTCATCATGCAGGCATGATAGAAAAAAATTAGTCAACATAACATGTAGCCAACATTCACTGCAAAGATTGCTGGTATATAGACTTGAGCCAAGAGGCACTTAGTGTCTTGAACCAAGGGCCTGATTCAGACCGGGTCGCAAGCGCTGAGCGCTCGCAACCGGGTCGATGGTGGCCCAGAGCGCATGTGCACGACGGAGCCGGCTCCGTCGTGCGCATACGTGAGACCCGGATAGCGACGGGCACTCCATCGCTCCGGGTCTCGCAACAAAGGGGGAGAGCTGTCGATGTCGAGTGACAGCTCGCCCCCTTTGATGGGCGGGCCAGGGGGGTCGCTGCCCGAACGGAGGCGTTCCCATGAGAACGCCTGTCATTTGGGGGTGGCCCCACTGACATCACAAGTGATGTCAGTGGAGAGCTTCCGGCTCTGTTAGAGCCGAAAGCTCTCTGGGGCTTGCGGCCACGAGACCCTACCACAAGGGTCTCATCGCAAGCCCGATGGTCACGATGGTCTTGACCATCACGACAATCAACCTGGCTGCTCGCTATAGCTGTGGGTGGTCACCCACAGCTATGCGAGCAGCGAGGAGGCAGTTCTAGAAAAAAAAAAAAATATCGCCCTGATTCAGAGCGAGCACTCTGTCAGAGCGTCCGGATCTGAATCAGGGCCCAAGTTTCAATACATCCTAAGGGGTATATTTACTTATATATTTAGTGAGAGATTTTAGAAGTGGAGATGTTGCCCATAGCAACCAGATTCTAGTTATCTTCTAGAAGGTGCTAGATAAGTGTTAAATAGAATCTGATTGGTTGATATGGGCAACATCTCCACTTCTAAAAACACACACTTTAGTAAACATACTTCTAAATTTGTGTGATCCTGTAAACATCAGGGGAATAGGAGTTAAAGTCCTAAATGCTACAAAAGTCAGGACAATTACGGTGTGCTTGAGGATCTAGGGCGAAACAATTGTCACAAACATTGAAGATATAATATTTGTGCCCGATCTATGAACCAATCGGATTGACAAAACTGTAGTGGAGAAGAGATACAAGGTCCAATTCACAAGTGTTGTGTACAATAAGAGACCTTAATTGCATAGGAAACCAGGTACCATCAACTGTACATCCTAGAAACTGAGTGTTGTATGATGACGGCTTCAAATTCCAATCTATGGAGCTATAGCATAGGAGACTGGATCACCTAGGGTATGACAAAATACAGAAACTTTTAGATTGCATGGTGACGGGGATATCCATAAATAACCCAGAAACACCAGCATGTGAAAGTTTCATTAAGGTAAGCAAACACATTGCCCCATTCTAAAGTCAGCATCCAGAGCAAAAGAACCATTGGAAATAGTGCACACGGACGTGTGTGGACTGATGGAAGTGTAGTCAATGAGCAGGACACATAGATAATGCATGTATACTTCCTGAAAGCCAGATAAGGTAACAAGCAAAAATGTAAAAAAAATAAAAAAACCTTGCCATCTTTCTAAAGTAGAAAGACATTTAATTCCAACTAACGATTTCCTATACACAATCAAATGACGTGAGTAAGAGGTTAAATGAACAATCATTGAAAGACCATGGACTGGCTTCTTTGGCATCTGGGCAGAAGCAGTCCTAACTGCAGTATCAAACAATATAACAAACAAATAGGTGCCATTTATCCCTGTCTGCCAATAACACCACTCATGAACTGATTATTTAGCTGCTGTTCCAATTAAGTCTCTGCAGGCTTAACAATATATCAGAAAAATAAAAAAGGGAAATTGAGGAACTGCGCTTTATCGGTCAATGAGTGAAATCATCTAGTACACATTCAAATTTAAAATATCAAACATAAATTTATTAAAAATATGAAAATACAATATTGCATGGGTCCCAGCAAATATAAAAATGTTGCACAAAAATATTATTACTCTGCAATAGCCAGTATAAATATTTAATGGCCAGATCTCTAAAAGTAAAGAGAACGAGAAAGCACCGCTCTTATTCCAGCATATTGTGGGTTAAATATATGCTGATAGAATGCGGTACTGTTATTGAATAAGATATCTGGTTTCTCACACTTATATCTGCACAATGATTCCGGTATAATCCCTTGGTAGCCCAGTAATTGTAGGACTTGTAAATAGGGCTGCTTGTCCGGATGGCAGTGTCCAATAATGGTTCCTCGGTCCTTTGGCTTCCAGCAGCAATCCCACACTCACGCTATGTCCACACGGTGAGACCGCCGTTTCGACCATGTTATGGGCTGCGAGTACTGGGTAGGCTAGTGGCTGACCGGCAAAGGGGAGACAAGAGGTTGTACCCACAGTCGCAGAGGTAAAGAAACAGATTGATGTTGGCTTGTAGCGGTGCTGTAAATAATTGCTGGATCCCTGCCTGTATTCAAAAGCTTTCTATAATTTTTCCACACATATGCATATAACAGCCCTTTGCAACAAAAATAAGTTCACTAAATACTTTTATTAGGGCTACTACTATTCTATATTGATTCCCAGGGTCACTGAAGCTTTTTATGGGGTACAGACTGATTTACCCCCCCCCCCCCCAAAAAAAAAGTTATTTTCGCTAGTTTCGCTTTTGTAAAACATTCGACTATCCGCTTTTTTGCGTGTTTTACAATTGAATAGGGCGAATAGTGAATGGAGAAAACATTGCGCCAAAACAGGCAAATTCAATCCGCTTTTTTCGACAGACGGCACTTTTCGCGGCTAATTAACCAGTCTGGACTCACTGCTACTTCTAAATTATTACCTGTGGAAAGGTTTTTTTTTAAAAAAAAATTGTCATAGGGCCAATCTATCCCCACCTAGATGTTTCTCCCTCCTGTATTTGTATTAAACGTGGCTCTCAGAGAAATTTTTTTTATAATTGCTTATCGGATTGTCCAACTATTAAACATTTTTGGCTAAAAAGTAGGTGTTTTGCCAACACTTTCCTGGTCAATAATCTCCCTCTAACTGCAGAATTGGAATATTTTAGTCAAATTACCACAAGGTATTTCGATTTTTGCAGGTAAACGTAGACTGCTTTTGGCGGTCCCTGCAGACGCTAGGAAGACTATTCTTAGGTTGTGGATTCCGCCAAAACCACCATCCATGATGCTTTTTCTGGACAAATTATTTTATATTTTTTTGCATTGATAAAGGTGGAAAAAGAAAGCTGCACTGAAAACCTATTGGAGACATGGTAAAGTTACATAGTCACTTAAAGTACATAGGTCAGTTACATGAGCAAATCCAGCAAAGCAGTTTTCACACTACCTAATGGTATGAGACGCATTTTGTGAGGATGACTCACACTACCGCCTTGATGTTCCTTGTACCCCTCAGATGTTGTTAAACTACACATCCCAGCATGCCCTGCAACAGTTTTGCTATTTGACCATGCTAAAATTGTTGTAATGTATGCTGGGATTTGTAGTTCAACATCTAGAGGGACGCTTATTGTCCACCCCAGCTCTAGAGTATATTGAAGCATTGTCATTTGGCCGGTCCCATTGGAGCTTACAGTATAGATTCAAGAGCGTCCTGCTTATAATCTAATCCATGACCCCAGACTAGATTAATATAATTGATTTAGCAGCCCTACTTTCCCCTGAAGTGATTGAAGATGTATTCCTGGACCAAATTGATATTGCAAATGAAATAAGTCATAATATATATAATCCGTATTTAAAATGTTTGTATATTCTGCTCCATACGTTACACCGAGCAAAAGTCTTGTCATAGCCATTTCACCCAGGTGGCTATGCCCTAACATTGCAGTAGCATTCTTCACCTTCAGCCATACGTGGATTGTAAATTTTGGTTTGAGACCAGAGTGTGCATGGAGGAGAAGGCTTATTTGTGTTGTACTGAGGCATGGGACACCCTTCCTCTCACCTGAGAACACTCCATCACTCTAAGCTAAGGGGTAGCAGGCAGGCTATGGGCCTGAATGCTGGATATGGGATGGGTTTGCCAGCTGCAGGAGGGAAGAATATCATCCAGACCAGTGGCATACCAAAGGCATGATGAGGTTAATACAACTCCCTGGATTGCTATTTGAATGATCCTAGTAAAAAAGTCAGACAGTCCCATAATCCCACGCTCAGAGGAAGTGTGTTCACTAAACTTCCTAACTGAGCAGTTAGGAACTGGAGCACACAGCACTGGAGCAGAAGCCTGTTAAAAAGTAAAGGGTTCAATAAAGAGCCGATGACAGAGCTATGAATTGGGGAATCGAGAGAGCCATGGAGAGATGTATACATGTATAGGGTATGGATTTTAATGGAAATCTTTTTTGCTGCCTCCATAATTTGGGAACCAGGTCAGTTGCAGCGGTCATATCTGTATAAACCTGGTATACAGCAGATACATAGTTGACTAATACACAATAGAGGTTTGGAGCCTGCTGGTGCAGGAGTTCAGACGTTTTGGATGCCTGGACGCACACTTTACCAGTCTATATAGTCTGTATAACTCACTATTGTTGTGCCTTTCTGATGTCTATTAGTCATCTTTACTGCAATGTATCCTATTTACTGTCATACAGGGTGCGATATGTATTCTGCTGGGATGTATGCAGGATTGTGGCGGTAACTATCCAGATGGTCACAATACCAGCAGCATAATCCCAACGAATCCAGATGGTGAGTATTAGTGTAAGACACTAGGTGGAGGGTTAGGGTTAGGCTGCGATAGGGGACTGTTAGGGTTAGACTACTCACCAAAATCCATTGTGATTTTGATCGTTGGGATTCAGCTGCCGGTATTGTTAGTCCCTGCCAGGATATCGTACCCAACCCATTCTGCTCAATTAGATGCCAGCGAGTACTTTTCCAAATGTTCCACTTTGGGAACCGAAGGAGTGGGGTGGGGAGGAAGCTATTTTTTTTTTGCCCCTGGTGGGAAGGGCCCCAGCATCATGACCAGAATCCCAAGGGTAAGTACTGGGGTTATGCTGTGGGGAGGGCCAGGTTAGACTTACTTACCTGGGACGTCGGCATTCTAACCTAGCCAGGATGCCCGAGTCGGGATTCTGACCACCGGCATCCCGTACCCAACCCACTAAACACATATGCTTAGATTTCCTATTGATTAATGCAGTTGCTCATCTCATGAGGTTATACACTGATAGCTGGGTTAGTTACATAAATAGAATACAAAGCATAAGAGGACAAAACACAAACAGTGCATGGGCTTAGCATAAGATGGGTCATTTTGGCTAGTTACCATAAGCATGGATTGCAGGACCCCTAATCAAAAGTCATCATGCTCTCCCCAGAAATTAATTCAGAGACAAATATATTTATGTTGGACTATTCTATATCTATGTTGAAGTATTCTATTGAAGCAAACATGGCAATACTTCTGAAGTGTGTATAAAATTTATATATATATATATATATATATATATATATATATATATATATACACACACACACACACTTATTCTAGAACATACTGTAGGTACGTCACTGAGGGGCATTTACAGATGCCTGAATTGCTTATCAAACACAGATTAATGGTTATAATATAAATTAGGTCACTTGCATAACCATTTCTACCACTACACCATGGGAAAATTTTTTTTTTTACAGTAGTCTCACATGAACAGGACCAAATCTCCTCTAGATAGGGCCAACACAAAAGTGGGTTAGAGAAAGAAAAAAAGAAGAGAAAAAAAAAGAAGAGAAATCGACAGAGGTCAGAAAACAATAATAGGAGGCCGGAATCTGTATGCAATGCCGGCTGTCGAATGCCTCCTGTCAGAGTACAGACAGCGGCATCCCGATGGTTGCTATCCAGAAAGGGGTCGGGTAAGTATACTTACCCTCCCTTATTGTAGCCTAACCCTCTCCGATAGTGCCTAAACCCAAGTCTCCCCCCTTCGTGCCTAAACCTAACCCTCTCCCCCTAGGAGTGCCTAGCCCTAACCCTACCCCCCCCCCAGCTAACGCTAAGGGTGCCCCGGACTTGCCTAGCATTCCCGCTAGGCTGTTTTAGCGTGGCGCCGCACCCTGCCCCATTTCTAAAGGGCAGAAAGCACCCTGCCCTTCGGCACTGCGCCCCGCTGAAACAGCCTGCGGGCTCCTGTCCCGCAAGTGGGGAAAGCAGCGGTGCAGCGGTGACCACCGAATGGATGACATCCATTCACAGTGACCGCAGCGCTTGAGGGCTGCCCGGCATGTCCGTAAGTCACGGGCACGCCCCCAAGAGTGACGAAAAAGGGACGTGTTATAAAGACATGACCCTTTTTCCTTGGCCACGCCCCCTTCTCAGGCGCACACAGCAGTGCCCTTTCTCTAGGTTCGGCACCGGACCTGTTTCAGAGGAGGCTCAGTTCATGCCAGATGCAAAATAGACAGTGGTTCTCCCTACTCTCCGGCTTGCTCCAGCCCCCCCATGTGTGTCTAGCTCCAGTCAGCACCCCTGTCACTTCAGCCAGCCCCCTCTATATCCCACCTGCCAGCTCCCACATCCACCAGCAGTTACAGATTGATTTATCCATGTGCCCCCCTGGCAGCTGGTGCCTCCGGGAGTTCCACCACTGGGCTTTATCAAAATACCCCTATCTTGCGCCAATCAAAGCTTACATACACTTTAAGCATTGTAAGCCTACATTCAAGATAAACACAGATAACTTCAAAAGTGTATTAGTGTAGTATGCGTTTAGGCAGCCAGTTTTCTTCAAAACATAGAAACATTCGTTAACATCTGTCCCAGAACCAATATTTAGGACTAAACAATGTTTTGTGGCTAATGTTATCTTTTGATGTCCCTTCCGTAAGCCAGGGCTGGACACCACACTGGCTGTCTACATCACAGTGCATGTCACTGTCAGCGCTGCTCTGGGGCCAGCACTACCTGCAGGGTGACAGGGAAAGGTGATAAGTAATGCAGCCAACACCATGTAAAAGAAATATGTCTCAGACAGCATTAATGTTTTTTTGTTAGGTAGCTGAGGGGGGCCAGCAAGCTGCCTGTCTGGCTGTAACACAGATGTTCCAAAACGCGGTCCTCAAGGCACCCCAAAAGTTCAGGTTTTAGAGATATCCATGGTTGAGCACAGGTGGTCAAATTGACTGAGGGACTAAGTCACCTGTGTTCATGCATGAATATACTTAAAACCTAGACTGCCTTAAGGACAGAGTTTAGGAATCACCGACATAATGATTACTTTACTCTGCTACCTAACAGCTCTGCAGTCTGCAATGGCAGCATAGCAGGAAATCGCATAGCTTGACTAACAAATAGGTCAGTGCTCTGTCTGCCCCTTCAGTTGCTGGGCCAGTGGACAAACCAAGCACCTATGAAGCATGGTGCCCCAATTATTACCAAACCTGAGAGCTACCTCCTGTGTAACTCAGCAAGCCCAGACAGACACACCTCTTATGTAATCCAACCACTGTGGAGACTGTATTTGACAAACACATTTTTGGCATATAACATTAAGGGGTGATTTAAATAGGAATTAATTTCACATTGTCATCTAGTGCAATATTTTTTTACAGGAAAAAAAGAAAGCTGCAGACATGTTAAATAGCTATACAATTCCAAAACCTGTGAAAAAATATGCATAAAAGGATCTATAGGGTCATATGAATAAAAGCTTGATGTGAGATATACTGTATATCACCAACCAATCAGCTTCTAACTTACATTTTGCAGGCTGTGTTTAAGAAATTAAAGTTTGAAGCCGATTGGTTGGTGATATATATCTCACATCAAGCATTGATACATATGCCCCATAGCGCAATGCACCTATTTTTTGCTTTCATTGGTCAAAATTAGGTCAGAATATAATACAGCACATCAAGGAAACTTTTCTTTAAAAGTAAAGTGGTTTAAAAGGGTTTTTTTTTTTTTGAGAGCATAATAAAAGTCATAAAGAAAGTCTCCCCCCCCCCCAGTAACTTCACATAATAGTGAGAGGATTTTTTTTTATGTGGTGCAGGCATGTTGTTGTGGTAAGTAGATTACATTTTATTTTTATTTTCTTGTAAAAAAAAAAAAAATCTAATATATTTAGGTACATTGCTTATTCAGATATAATAGGATGTACTATATACAATGTTACGGTTTCCCATATAAGTAAGAAAATAGCTGCATGACTTACATGTGATGTTTGCATTGCTTGACTGTTTGATGCTGGATTTGTGGTGTTTAAGTCCCCTCCCTGCAAATCAATTAATTGGATGACTGTGGGGAAATTACTAACAGATGATGGTTATCTGTGTCAGGGCCCCCATACATCTGCAATTGATTGCAGCAATTCTGCAATTTGCAATCGATTGTGTATAAAAATCTTTCCCTTTTTCAATCGATTGCAGAATTGCCACAATCGATTGAAAAAGGGAAAGATTTTTATACACAATCGACTGCAAATTGCAGAATTGCTGCAATCAATTGCTGATGTATGGGGGCCTTTAGAATTTGTCCAGAACAAGCCTGCTCCAAAACCCAGGTCTTAACTCCTGTGAATAGTGGACAAATGTAATTTGAAATGGAAATACAGTGAACACAAACTATGGGGTAGATTTACTAATTCTGCTAAACTGGACAAGAGCTATTGCAGATTCTTACTGTCATTTTCTCGTATGTACAAGTTAAGTAATAGAATTTGGTAGCTATGGGCAACACAACTACTTTTCCTTTTTAAAAGTTTGATTAAATCTATCCTTATATACTTAGAGGGGTATTCAATATGGGAGCGAAAAGTCCGTCCTGGACTTTTCGCTCCACATCGGAGATTTTCCAGGGATAAAGTATCGCGCCGCGCCCGCTTTATCCCCGTATGCAATATAAAAGCTAAGAAATCGTGAACCTGCGAAGTGGGATCTGCGAAAAAAAACTAAATTTTCCTGGAATAAATTGTAGGACCCCCCTAAAGCTGTAAAAACATGCGGGATCACTATGAGTACCCCCGTTTTAGCCTGCAAATGATAGTCGGGGTTTTAAATAGCGGCTGCAGGTGTTTTTTTCCAGACATTGAAGAAGTGTTGCAGAAAAGCACTTAGGTTTTTTTTTTTTTAAGTGGTCCCATCAAATTTGGGGTACATGAAAATGGGTACTAGCATATTTTTAAGTCCCTAGTCTCTATTTAAAAATTCTGCAAATATGCACCTGCCGCTAATAGCCTATTCTAGAATACACCTGCCGCATACTCGCAGAATAGCCCTGAACCTATTTCCCTATTTTTAAACAATTTTTTCCCATTCTTTTTTCACCCCAAATTTTCAATAATTTTTTGGGGCGTCCCTATTTTTTTTAAAAACTTTTTTTGACACAGTTTATTTTAAAATGACATTCCCAGGGGTGCAGGCTATTTTTTTTAAGCCTGCACCCCTAAACCCCAATTCTGCACTTTTTTTCGCCTATTCAGTGGTGAAAAGTTATCCCCGTTTTTTTTCAAAGACTTTTCGAACCTGCGAAAAGTCTTTGAAATTGAATACTGTGTAAAACCTAAACCAGCGAAAATGACGTCATCGGTGCGAAATTATCGCAAAAACTGACTTTTCGCTCCAAATTGAATTGCCCTGTGTATGTAACAACTCAGACACAAAACAACCTCTAATCAGTGGTCGAAGTGGGAATTTTGAAGTGGGGGTATGGAGAACTAGTGTATGTGCATGCCTTAAAAATGGGTGTGGTCAATGCATCAGGGGGCATGGCTATGTGGAAATAGGGTTGTGGCCTCTCAAAATGAGGGCGTCATGCGTCCATCTCTCATTCTTTCCTTTTTCACTCAAGCTTTGCACCTCTCACTCCCTCCTTCCATTTCTCACCCTCTGCACTTCTCACTCCCTTCTTCCCTCTGTTTGTAACCTACTGCATCTCTTCTGTTCTCATCCCCTGTACCTCTTACGCTCTCCTTTCCTCTCCCACTCCATATAGACTGTCACTGAATGCTAAAGACAGGTCATACACCGCTCATAGTACATATGGGCCATACTCATTACCTGACTCACTGCAATATGCCTGGAACTGGAAGAGGGTGGATCTCACGGGCTGTACAGAGGCCATGCTCATATTATGACCAGTAGCCAGCAGCGCAGCGTTCTATTATCCTGCACAGGGCCGGCAGTGCCGCTGTATACAGGACAGCTCCAACTTCCTGCAGCTGCTGCTGCGCACACACTTGCTTCGGGCACACAACCAGTAGGAGGATGCTGTAAATAGGATGCAAATGCTCCCTGTTTTAGACTGGGGCTTCTGGGAGTTGTAGATAGTTGCTAGGCTCAATCTATGCACAGTCTATGTCTCACTTTAGTGGATGTTAGCATGATTGTGCATGCAGTGTGATTAAGCATAGTGCTGGCTTGTAGAATAGTTAAAAATGTAGGGGCGGACTAAGGTGGCACTATGCCATATTGTTGTATATCATCATACTTTGAGCCTTAAAGGCAATTCTTTCATGTATTAATCTAAGAATGAGAAAATTATCATGGATTTATGTATCCTTATATAGATAATAAAAGCACAACAGTAATTTTTAAATGTATATTTTATTTTAAAAAAATTCAGTCATCATTTCACAAATTACAAATCACTTGTTTTATATTTTACTCTATGACTGAGAATAAAAAGAACTGTGAAATATGAATGTTTCAATAATGATAAAACGGAGCAAACCAGGACGCCCTCTAAGTAACGCTATTAATAGAAACAGCTGCTAGCCTAGGGGTCCATCAACACCTTAAAATAGCAAAAGTAAGAATTTATTGTTGAAAGTGGCAGCGCCAAAGCCCTAAACTGGACAGAAGAGTAAAACACTCCAACAGCACTCAGGGCTTTATTCAGAGGCGGCCGTATGGTCTACGACCGCACGGCTGCCTCGATGTTTGTCTCGTGCGCATGCGCACGAGGGAGCCGGCTCCTTCGTGCGCATGCATGAGACCCGCTATGACCGACAGCGCCGGTCGTAGCGGGTCTCTTTCCAAAGGGGGCGAGCTGTCGATGTTGATTGACAGCTCGCCCCGTTTGGAAGGCGGGCCGGTGGGGTGGCAGCCCAAACGGAGGCGTTTCATGGGAACGTCTGCCATTTGGTGGAGGCCCCACTGACATCACTAGTGATGTCAGTGGAGAGCTTCCGGCTCTGACAGAGCCAGAAGCTCTCCGGGGCTTACGACAAGTGAGACTCTACCCTAGAGTCTCGTCGTAAGCCCCGGTTGTTAGAGCTGTGGGTGTTAACCCACAGCCTAACGACCGAAACAGAGGCGGTCGGTCAGGATGCAAGCGGCCGCCCAGTTTCTGAGCGACCACTTGCATCCTCCGACCGCCTCTGAATGAGGGCCTCAATTTTTAACCAAATGTTAATTGATTTGAATTGCATAAACACAGTATAACATCCACAAAAAAATATAAACCAACTGGCCAAGGTAATCTGGTTCAATAAAATTAACACATGCACATAACAGAACCAGTTAGATGAAAAATAAAATAAAAAAGTGAATACAAATTTTCTAATTTAATGTACAGGACAGTATTCACGATAAGTCTTTGATAATGGTCTCTGACCCGTAAATCACAGCAGCAGCTAAAAATTTACTGATAATGGAAGTTAGAACATTGTGGATATCCAGTATGGCAACCTAAGGTGAAAAATACACTGGCTGATGGGCCTGTATTTCTATGACAGGACAAACCTTTGGGTAAGTTATGTCTATATAGTGTAGGTAGGATGTCCTTAACATGCAAAACGTCAGAATCCCCAACAGGTCAGAGGGTCAAGAATGAGACACAAGGGTAGGAGACAAGTGAGTGTTGAGCTGTGTGAACGTCTCTGTTCTACACCTTATTTCTGCCAAATCCTGCAGGGGAGATTACTAATACCCCTTTTCCACCTAAATTCCGGGTCTGAGTTGGAACAAAGGCCCTCATTCAGAGCCGTTCGTTAGCATCAGTACGCTCGTTGCGTTCCGATGTTGTGAAACTACGCATGCGCCGGTGTTACACTGCGCATGTGCGTACGGCAGATTGCGAGTTTTTTTTGTCTCGTTCGTCAAATAGCGAACAGGAAGTGACATGTCAAATGTGATTGACAGAACAGGCCGTTTTTGGGCGTTGACGTGGGTGGAGATGGAAAAACGCAGGCGTGGCGAGGCGTTTTTGGGGCGTACATAAAATTTCAGATGCGTACGTCAAATGTGTTCGTACCAAGTCATACGTCACTGGCTGATCCTCTTTCCGTTCAACTTGCTCGCACAGCTTGGGGTGTGGATTACTCGACCACAATGGCGATGTCCTTGTCCTCCGGTCCGGGCCTCCTCGATGTTTCATCGATTTATCACGGCTTGTCAGAAAAACAATCAACTTTGAATTGAAAACCAGCTTGTAATGTGTTTTTAAAAGAGTTTTTTGGGTTAGCACAAAACCGTACGCAGGTGAAAATCTCAGCTGCTAATTTCAGGATTACACAATCAATTAGCGTACATTTGTTTGAATGTTTTTATTTTTGGATTTTGGTTTTGTGCTATTGTAACAATAATGTCATCATGTTTGTGTGTATTTTACCATTTTGCTTTGGCAAGGAGAATTTGCATCCTTTTTTTAATTTTACAGTGTTCCTTAAAGAAGCCTTTTTTAAAAACACATTTTTTTTATTTTTGGGAGGACGTCTTTGGCTTGTGGGCCAGGATTAACTCTAAACCATTTTTAAAATAATGTCACAATACAATGGAGAACATTTTTCAAATTTTTAATTTCAGACACAAATTTTTCAAGTTTTGGGGTGCATTTTGCAAATACACTTTTTGGGCAGTGTTAGGCAATAATAACGTAAATAAATCTGAAAAACATATTACCAGTGTTGGCCAACTTAAACAAACACATTAAAAACAATTCACAAGAAAGGAGAGGGAAGTTTTGGCCCTAAAGGAATATGGGGCAAGCACAGAAGGAGTGTGGGAAAAGTAGCCAGTGCTGTCACCGTTTTTTTCCCAGTTTGGCTGGGGTAGGGTGGGCGCCAGACCGGGTCCGGGATGTCCTCTGGCTGGCCTGTCCAGAGGCAGATGTTGTGGCCTCTGGACTAGGCACAGGGCTAGGCACATTTGGAGGAATGGCTGTTGTTGTGCCCGAGGTGGAGGATCCCGATGTTCCGGCAGGAAGGGAGGTCGGCTCCACCATGTGCTGGCGAATGAGCTGCTCCAGGGCATTGGCTATTCTGATGTTGGCCCTGGTATTTTCAGCCAGGGCCTGACCAATGGTCACGTTGGCCGCAGCAGTTTGCTCCAGGGCCTCAGCCACCCGTAGCAGACTGGTGTCCATCCTCTGTATGGTAATCCGATTTAAAATTGTGGTCTGTGAGGAGGGCCACTGCCTGCGAGGGGGATTGCCCTGGACTGGCTTCTGCAGGGTCCTCAGCCGGATGTACTGGTTGCTCCCCTGCAGAGCCAGCAGAAATTCTGAGGCCAAGGCTCCCCTCTGGAGCAGACTAATCCACCTGTGTCTCTGTGAGAATAAAGGAACATTAGAATCTACATATTGTCACAATAACATTTCAGAGTTGGTTACATCACAACATTTACCTGGGACAACATGAGGAGCCGCAAAGTCTGGCATGTCCGTATCCATGTTGGACACTCCAAACACCTCCACATCCTGCACACACCCCTGTGCCAGCTCTTCCAAATCATTCAGCTCCAATGACACAGGGGTGGGACCCCCACCTGTCCCCCTTGCATGCCTAGCCCTGTCAGCCAGTTTTTGCTTCAGGCGATATTTGAAGTCTTGCCATCTGTGGGTGAAAAAGTAGGCATTATTCCTGCATTATTTGACCCTGTTTTTTTTTTTTAAAGTTTTTACTTACTGGCGCTTGACATCCCGGGCTAGACGGACATAATCACCCACCCTATTGACAGCACTGGCTATCTCCTCCCACATTCTCCACTTCTGGCTTACACCCATATTCATGTCTGTCTGTGGCAGGTTGTCCACACACTTCTGAACCAAAACCACCATCTCCTTTCTTGTGAATTGTGGCTGCCTTTTCTTTTTGCCAGCTTTGGCCGGAATACTGGGCCCAGCAGCCTCTTCCATGTCATCCTCAACACCTATTTACATTAAATTAATTTTAATTTAGATGTCAATCTTTCACTATATTCTGGTTCAAAATAATCCTTGATTAGAAATGTGAGAAATACTTACCGGCCGCCTCTTGGCTATTGTTTGGCTGGTCTGTAGCCATTTTTCATGCAAAAACTTGAACTACACCAGACCGTTTTTTTTTTTCCGTAACGTATTTATACATGCGTCCTTATTATTCGGCCGCATCATTGATTGTGGGTTCCTATGATCCGTCCTTAATTTGAGCGGGAAAAGAAACACTATTTATGGCTTTTGGCGACTTGAGTCGAGGTGGCGGGTGTTGTTTGTTGGAGGTTACGTGGTTCGGAGTGTATTGTTGGAGGGAGTTGTGTTTGGAGGAGGTTTCTTGGATTGTGTTAGAGGCGTTTTTTTTTTTATAACTTTCCGTTCGCATTTTTTGGTGTGGTTCTTTTAGTTGTGGTGTTTTTTTTGTGTAAGTTTTTTCCCGTCATCCTTGTGTAAAATATGGATCTCCTTTTTTTTTTTTTTGGGCAAAAAATAATAATTTTTTTTTATTTTGTTTGTAGGTTTTTTTTGGCTGTGCCTCAACGATGTTTTTGTTCTGTGACTTATTTATTGTGTATTGGTAAGTTTTGTTTTTAACTTGTTTGTTAAATGTTCATGTATTGTTCTTCGCATATTTTGGGGTCATTAAGGTTTTTTTCAGGGTTTTTGGGGATGTTAAAAATGCGAACCATTTAGCGCACTTTTGTAGGCTTGATTCCCCTTGTAAAATTGCGAACCATTTAGCGCACTTTTCTAGGCTTAATTCCCCTTGTAAAAATGCGAACCAATTAGCGCACTTTTTTAGGCTTGATTTCCCTTGTAAAAATGCTAACCATTTAGTGCACTTTTGTAGGCTTAATTCCCCTTGTAAAAATGCGAACCAATTAGCGCTTTTTTAGGCTTGATTCCCCTTGTAAATATGCGAACCATTTAGCGTTCAAATTCTTGGTTGTTTTTTTTGGGCCAAATTGTGGAAGTCCTCTCAATGTAGGTTTACTATTGTTCGAAATGTGTGTTTACCCCCTTTATTTTTGTGCATTTTCAAAAAACAAGATTACAAAATGGCCACCCCAAATTCTAAACTTTTTTTCGTCTTTTGAAATGTAGGTTTTTGAAATCATGACAATACCCCGGCATGTAAGCATCTTTGGATTGTATCATAAAGATAAGTATTTTTTTGACTTTTTGGGGGGCAACATACCTTAACTACAATTCTTACCATTTCAGGTTGATGTTGGTCGTATTATTGTGGCCATGCTGCCGGGAGCCGACCAACCTCAATCTCGTCCCAGGCGTAGGCATCATAGGCGTGCTTGGCCCCAGATATATAGAACACGTGTCACCCTTTTTGGAATGCCCGATGATGAGGTGTTAAGGCGCTACCGTCTTCCGCCCCAAATCATCATAGACACTCTCTCATTAATAGAGAGTGATCTTGAGTGGCAAATTGACAGTCCTACAGCAATACCACCACTTACGCAATTTATGGCAGGGTTACATTTCTGTGCCTCAGGATCCTTTCAAACCATGGTGGGAATAGTTGCAAGAATCTCCCAATCCTCCTTTTCAAGGATCCTGAGGGCAGTGATGGAGGCCCTTTTCAAGCACCTCCATCATTTTATTAAAATGCCTTTGGATATGGGTTCCCTTAGTGTGGACAAAGGCCAATTTTTACCAAATTGCTGGCTTCCCACACATCATAGGGGTTGTGGATGGTACTCACATACCACTTCAGCCTCCAGCACGGCTGGAGGCCATTTTTCGGAACCGAAAACACTGTCACTCACTGAATGTAATGGTGGTATGTGATGCCTCCCTCCAGATCCTGTCCCTGAATGCAAAATTACCCGGGAGTGCACATGACTCATTCGTCATCCGTCAATCAGGAATTTGGCATAAATGAAACAAGCTACAAGCTGGTGATGCGTGGCTTCTGGGTAAGTGGAGACCTTTTTTAGATACCAATGCAAAGCTTAATACACAGTGATCCTGATTTTGTAACTTCTTGTTCACAGGAGACAGTGGCTACCCTTGCACGCCCTGGCTGCTCACTCCTTATTTGGCTCCCACACCAGGGCCACAAAGTGAGTATAATTCCACACTTACAGCCACCAGGCAAGTGGTGGAGCGCTGTATCGGCCTTTTAAAAGGCCAATTCAGATGCCTCCACCGCTCTGGTGGCGAGCTCATGTATTTGCCGGATATGGTTTCGAAAATTGTGGTCCTGTGTGGGATATTTCACAACATCGCCATAAGGAGTGGTGTGCCAATGCAGCCAGAGGATGCCTTGCCTGAGGATGGCCCCCCCGAGGTTGGTCGGAGGTCTGTATGTGGGGGGGCCATACGCGATGATGTTGTGGCCCGTTTATTCAGGTAATTATTGTCCCAAATGAAGTTAGATGACACAATGTAGAAATGTAATAATGTAATTACCAATTTTAATTTTTGTTTTGTTTGTGTGTTTTATTCCATAATATTTTTCATGAAAACCATGACTACTACCTGTTCGTAAAAAATGACTTTATGTGGACACATTGGATTTAACTTCTGGACCAAATTTGTTGTCAACTCATTTGTGGAATCATGTTGGCATGCTACTTCGTCAAACAGTTCTTCATTGTTTTGTTTTTGTATATTTTGGGTGTAGGCTGATTTTTGAAGAGTGTTTTCACTGTGTGTATTGATTGTCCTTAATCACTTTGTGTTTCTAAATTTTTATTAAATAAATTTTTTTTACGTTAAAAAAAACATTTCCATTCTAAATTACATGCAAGTGTAACCTGGTTCACAAAATGGAAACTTGATTAAGGACTAATCCAGTAATGATTTAAATTGTGCAGTATTTTACCATGCTTAGTGGCTCAAATCAAACACCCCAAGGTATTATGGGGAATCAGTATGTTTTGGATTCTCGGCCTAAACAGGTTTCATTTAATATTTACCTTACCCCCCCCCAAAATAAATTAAATTAAAATAAAAAATAAAAAACCTATTGGTATTGTTAGGTGTTGAATGTGTCAGCTTACCTAATTCAGCTTTCTAGAATCTAAGTTACATTACTTTAACAAACTTGCTGCAATAGTCGACTTAGGTAAGGTTAAACAATATAATATTTACAGAGAAGGAATGAGACTTCAAACGAAACTTTTTTTTTTATTTTTTTAAAATCTGACAAAATTTATGAAAACCGAAAAAATTAATGCCGCAGGATCCCTGCCATGTGATCGAGGACCACCAGCATGCCTATAACATGGCCCCTCAGCCTCTGCACACACGCTGCTGCCTCCGTCAGCCGCCTCTGGTCCTCTGTGGGTTAAAAAATTGAGGTTCTTAATAAAAAAAAACGTAATTTTGTTTGAGAAACAACTGCCAAAGGAAATGCAACTTTACAAAAAGTGTCAATTTGGACAAACATTACAATTCAAAGCCAACATTCTTTGCCCAAGTAAATTCGAAATAAACACTACAAAAACTAGAAATTGTAAAAAATGAGAAATACGCCGAAAAACTACTTTGGTGGGTACCGTAAACAAGAGATACAAGTATGAGTGTTTGGACATGTGTGATATGTGTAAGGGCCAAACATCATAGACATTTATAAAACAAGATATATATAACAAACATTAAAAAAAGTAAAATTTTAAAAATGCACAGGCAAAGGATAACATCCCCCCCAAAAATTAAAAAAAAAAGGTAAAAGGGAAACATACCGTTGACAATGCCGCCTGGACCTGTAGCCCCACCATCGTCCTCCTCGGAGGTAGGCCAATGCAGGTCTGTAGGAGGAGGGGTGATTTCCAATGCAGGTCTGTAGGAGGAGGGGTGTAGGGGGGAGGGGGTGGAAAAGAGAGGGGTGGTTGGAGGGGAGGGTGATGAAAAGAGAGAGGGGGGTTGAGGGGAGGGGGAATTTTGAGGGATGGGAAGTATACTAGAGGGAGGGGCGTCCGGGTCTGGCCATGTTGGGTTGGAGGGTGAATTAGGGGTAGGGTGGGGAGAGGAGGATTGGCTGGGAGTTGGGGATAGGGGACGTGGCCGATGGCGTCGCTGCCGATGACGGCATATTCTGCGCTCTGCCCCTAAATGATGGATAACAATTTAAGGTTGGATTAATTTTTAAACTTGAAAACATCCTCCAAAAATAATTAGAGCCGAAAAAAAAAAAAAAAAAAAACCATGCACACGCAGATATGTAGTAAATAAACAAACAGGGCAAGAAGGAAAACATGCACACGCAGATATGTAGTAAGTAAACAAACAGGGCAAGAAGGAAAACATGCACACGCAGATATGTAGTAAATAAACAAACAGGACAAGAAGGAAAACATGCACACGCAAATAGGGCCACAAAATAAAAAAGGAAAGCGAAAAAAAAAACTTACTTTCAGCTATCTGCTGTCTGAAACATGCCAGCAAGCGTGGCGTGCGGCGTTGAAGATCCGACCACCTGCGCTCCAGCTGGCCAATCTGTCGGCATGAGCCGAAGGAGCGCAGGCGGCGGCGAACCTCCGCATAGGCGGATCGCTTCTCTCTGTTGGTGATGGGGGGAGGCTGGCTGGTTATCCGCCGGTCCATTACCTCCGTCAGTACTAGAAGCTCCCGCCTGGTGAACGCAGAGGCTCTCATGATGGCAATGGTGGATTTAGGAAAAAACAGTTTTAATAAAGCCAAGAAAATTATTTTGATTGGCTAATGTATTTGGAAAATTAACAGGAAACATTCTATTGGTTAGTGTATGAGTCATGTGTTCGACAGGCTTAAAAATCTAATGTGAGTTATGATTAGCTTAATGCAGTGACATGCGTTAGCTAATTTAAATCAAAAAATGAAACAAGTAAAATATGCGTCAGACAAAACACGGAAAACAATATTAAAAATGACACAAACATGTATTTTGGATAAAGGAAACCATTGTTTAATCCGTACGTATTCTGCGTGAAAAAACAAACACGGACAAGAGTAAAGTTTATTGAAAATAAAAAAAAAAAACATGTGAAGAGCAATTAAGCTAATTGATCTCTTGATTGGCATGATACGATTAAAGGATGTATGCAGAATGAACGAGCGGGTAATCGAAAACTGACAGGCCCACTTCCGGTTTGGACTTGTGCGTGCGTTCCCTGCATGCAAAATTAGAGATGTACGGTCGCAATTTGGCTCGCTCGTTAGCTAGAGGAGGGGTTGGGAGACTATGGGGCGGAAGATTAGCTGCGTACGAAATTATGAGCGAGCGCCTGAATTTACATTTTTCTGCACGTACGCCGAACGTGCGACCGGCCACTTGCGTCCGAGTCTGAATCAGGGCCAAAGTTCCTATCCGGATCAGACCCGGAATTTTGCCGGCGCCGACTCGGGATATTTCCGAGTCAGCGCCGCTCACACCGCAGTCGGGTCTGCATAGACCTGGCTTTTGCGGAGTGAAAGTGGTTGCTTGGAGACGACGTCATCTCCAAGCGCCACTGAAGCCGGACCAATCGGCCGGCTAGCAGCGCACTCCAGGTCATCGTGACCCGGAGTGCGCTGTTCTCACAGCAGGGTTTCACTCGACCCGGCGATCCAACTCTCTCCCCTTTTACACCAGGGAGCTGCCCGGGTTAAACCTTCAAAAACCCGGGTTTTAGCTCCGGTGTAAATGGGGTATTACTTTACAGCCACTCTTGTCAGGAAATGTGATATTTATTTGGCTTACTTACTCAGATTTCCAATCACATTTACTGTGTATTCCATAAAAAGGATACTTAAAAGTATATATGCACACACCATTAGAACAGTATTCCATAAAAAGTGTAAATTTGTTTTTTTTTACTAAAAACAAGAAAAATAGATCTATACATGAGTGATCACTATGTTAACGAAGGTTAGTGTCATGTAGATCCCGGGGAACAAACTAGTAAATTTCTACAGTCGTAGCAGTCGCTGTAGCAATTTTAATAACTCAACACTGTGTGGATATGTATCCAGAAAAATTGATTGTTAATGCAAGTTCCACATCCAGACAGGGGTGTATCTAGGGGTCCGAGTGCCCCTGGCAAACTAAGGGAGTGGCGCCTCCCTCCAATGATTGCTCCCACAGGAAATAAAATAACACACTAATTAATTGCCCCCACAGCCAGAAAATAAATAAAAACAAACATTAATTCCCCCCAGCCCCCTACAAAAGACTGAGTAACCTCACCTGCTGGGCTGTCACAGCTGCAGAGCTAACTGCAGGAGACCAGCCTCCGGTCACTTCAGAAAAATCCAGACTAGTGAGTGTCTCCCTCCAGAGAGTCCAGATCAGGCCAGTGGGTTGGAACTTGGTCCCACTCCCTCCTTCAGCACCTCATCACCGTACTCAGCCCCTCATCACCATCCTCAAACCCTCTCATCTCCCCCATCAGCCCCTCATCACCTTCCTCAGCCCACACCACCTTCCTCAGTCAGCCCACTGCCACATTACCTTCCTCAACTCCCATCACCTTCCTCAGGCCACAACACCTTCTTCAGTCAGCCCGCAGCCCCACCACTTTCCTCAGCCCACAACACTTTCCTCAGCCACATCACCTTCCTCAGTCAGCCCAAATCACCTTCCTCAGTGAGATCACAACTCCTACCTCAGTCAGCCCACAGCCCCATCACCTTCCTCAGCCCCCATGACCTTCCTCAGGCCACAACACCTACCTCAGTAAGCCCACAGCCCCATCACCTTCCTCAGCCCACAACACCTTCCTAAGCCCACATCACCTTCCTCAGGCCACATCACCTTCCTCAGTCAGCCCACAACACCTACGTCAGTCAGCCCACAGTCCCATCACCTTCCTCAGCCCCCATGACCTTCCTCAGCCCACACCACCTTCCTCAGGCTACAACACCTACCTCAGTCAGCCCACAGCCCCATCACCTTCCTCAGCCCACATCCCCTTCCCACAACACCTTCCTCAGGCCACAACACCTTCCTCAGTCAGCCCACAGACCCATCACCTTCCTCAGCCCACAACACCTTCCTCAGCCCACATCACATTCCTCAGCCCACATCACATTCCTCAGCCCACATCACCTTCCTCAGCCCACATCACCTTCCTCAGTCAGCCCACTGCCCCATTATCTTACTCAACTTCCATCACCTTCCTCAGCCCCATCACCTTCCTCAGGCCACAACACCTTCCTCAGGCCACAACACCTTCCTCAGTCAGCCCAAAGCCCCACCACCTTCCTCAGCCCACAACACCTTCCTCAGCCCACATCATCTTCCTCAGCCCGCATCACCTTCCTCAGCCCACATTACATTCCTCAGTCAGCCCACAACACCTACCTCAGTCAGCCCACAGCCCCATCACCTTCCTCAGGCCACATCACCTTCCTCAGTCAGCCCACTGCCCAATTACCTACCTCAGCTTCCATCACCTTCCTCAGCCCCCATCACTTTCCTCAGACCACAACACCTTCCTCAGTCAGCCCACAGCCCCACCACCTTCCTCAGGCCACAACACCTTCCTCAGCCCACATCACCTTCCTCAGGCCACATCACCTTCCTCAGTCAGCCCACTGCCCCATTACCTTCCTCAGCTCCCATCACCTTCCTCAGCCCGCATCACCTTCCTCAGTCAGCCTACTGCCCCATTACCTTCCTCAGCTCCCATCACCTTCCTCAGCCCCCATGACCTTCCTCAGCCCACACCACCTTCCTCAGTCAGCCCACAGCCCAACCACCTTCCTCAGCCCACAACACCTTGCTCAGGCCACATCACCTTTCTCAGGCCACATCACCTTCCTCAGTCAGCCCACTGCCCCATTACCTTCCTCAGCTCCCATCACCTTCCTCAGCCCCCATCACCTTACTCAGGATAGAACAACTTCCTCAGCCCACATCACCTTCCTCAGTCAGCCCAATGCCCCATTACCTTCCTCAGCTCCCATTCAACTTCCTCAGCCCCCATCACCTTCCTCAGCTTCCATCACTTTCCTCAGGCCACAACACCTTCCTCAGTCAGCTCACAGCCCCACCACCTTCCTCAGGCCACAACACCTTCCTCAGCCCACATCACCTTCCTCAGGCCACATCACCTTCCTCAGTCAGCCCACTGCCCCGTTACCTAACTCAGCTTCCATCACCTTCCTCAGCCCCCATCACCTTCCTCAGTCAACCCACAGCCCCATTACCTTCCTCAGCTCCCATCACCTTCCTCAGCCCCCATGACCTTCCTAAGCCCACACCACCTTCCTCAGTCAGCCCACAGCCCCACCACCTTCCTCAGCCCACAACACCTTCCTCAGTCCACATCACCTTTCTCAGGCCACATCACCTTCCTCAGTAAGCCCACTGCCCCACCACCTTCCTCAGCCCACAACACCTTCCTCAGCCCACATCAACTTCCTCAGGACACATCAACTTCCTCAGTCAGCCCACTGCCCCATTACCTTCCTCAGCTCCCATCACCTTCCTCAGCCCCCATCACCTTACTCAGGCCACAACACCTTTCTCAACCCACATCACCTTCCTCAGGCCACATCACCGTCCTCAGTCAGCCCACTGTCCCATTACCTTCCTCAGCTCCCATTCAACTACCTCAGCCCCCATTACCTTCCTCAGCTCCAATTCAACTTCCTCAGCCCCTATCACCTTCCTCAGCCCCATCACCATCCTCAGTCAGCCCACTGCCCCACCACCTTCCTCAACCCACATCACCTTCCTCAGTCAGCCCACTGCCCCATTACCTTCCTCAGATCCCATCATCTTCCTCAGCCCCCATTACCTTCTTCAGCCCACATCGCCTTCCTCAGTCAGCCCACTGCCTCACCACCTTCCTCAGCCCACAACACCTACCTCGGTCAGCCCACAACACCTACCTCAGTCAGCCCACAGCCCCATCACCTTCCTCAGCCCCCATGACCTTACTCAGCCCACACCACCTTCCTCAGGCTACAACACCTACCTCAGATCCCACATCCCACAATACCTTTCTCAACCCACAACACCTTCCTCAGCCCACATAACCTTCATCAGCCCACATCACCTTCCTCAGTCCACATCACCTTCCTCGGTCAGCCCACAACACCTACCTCAGTCATCCCACAGTCCCATCACCTTCCTCAGACCCCATGATCTTCCTCAACCCACACCACCTTCCTCAGGCTACAACACCTACCTCAGTCAGCCCACAGCCCCATCAACTTCCCCAGCCCACATCCCCTTCCCACAACACATTCCTCAGGCCCCATCACCTTCCTCAGCCCACAACACCTTCCTCAGCCCACATCACCTTCCTCAGGCCACAACACCTTCCTCAGCCCACATCACCTTCCTCAGGCCACAACAACTTCCTCAGTCAGACTACAGCCCCACCACCTTCTTCAGCCCACAACACCTTCCTCAGCCCACATCATCTTCCTCAGCCCACATCACCTTCCTCAGCCACATTACATTCCTCAGTCAGCCCACAACACCTACCTCAGTCAGCCCACAGCCCCATCACCATCCTCAGCCCCCATGAACTTCCTCAGCCCACACCACCTTCCTCCGGCAACAACAACTTCCTCAGTCAGCCCAAAGCACCATCACCTTCCTCAGCTCCCATGACCTTCCTCAGCCCACACCACCTTCCTCAGGCTACAACACCTACCTCAGTCAGCGCACAGCCCCATCACCTTTCTCAGGCCACATCACCTTCCTCAGTCAGCCAATGCCCCATTACCTTCCTCAGCTCCCATTCAACTTCCTCAGCCCCCATCACCTTCCTCAGCCCCCATCACCTTCCTCAGCCCACACCACCTTTCTCAGGCTACAACACCTACCTAAGTCAGCCCACAGCCCCATCACCTTCCTCAGGCCCCATCACCTTCCTCAGTCAGCCCACTGCCCCATTACCTTCCTCAGCTTCCATCACCTTCCTCAGCTTCCATCACCTTCCTCAGCCCCCATCACTTTCCTCAGGCCACAACACCTTCCTCAGTCAGCTCACAGCCCCACCACCTTCCTCAGGCCACAACACCTTCCTCAGGCCACATCACCTTTCTCAGGCCACATCACCTTCCTCAGTAGGCCCACTGCCCCACCCCCTTCCTCAGCCCACAACACCTTCCTCAGCCCACATCACCTTCCTCAGCTCCCATCACCTTCCTCAGCCCCCATCACCTTACTCAGTCCACAACACCTTCCTCAGCCCACATCACCTTCCTCAGGCCACATCACCTTCCTCAGTCAGCCCACTGTCCCATTACCTTCCTCAGCTCCCATTCAAATTCCTCAGCCCCCATTACCTTCCTCAGCTCCGATTCAACTTCCTCAGCCCCTATCACCTTCCTCAGCCCCATCACCATCCTAAGTCAGCCCACTGCCCCACCACCTTCCTCAGCCCACATCACCTTCCTCAGTCAGCCCACTGCCCCATTACCTTCCTCAGCTCCCATCACCTTCCTCAGCCCCCATCATCTTCCTCAGCTCTCATCACCTTCCTCAGCCCACATCCCCTTCCTCAGTCAGCCCACAGCCTCACCACCTTCCTCAGCCCACAACACCTACCTCGGTCAGCCTACAACACCTACCTCAGTCAGCCCACAGCCCCTTCACCTTCCTCAGCCCCCATGACCTTCCTCAGCCCACACCACCTTCCTCAGGCTTCAACACCTACCTCAGATCCCACATCCCACAACACCTTTCTCAACCCACAACACCTTCCTCAGCCCACATAACCTTCCTCAGCCCACATCACCTTCCTCAGTCCACATCACCTTCCTCGGTCAGCCCACGACACCTACCTCAGTCAGCCCACAGCCCCATCACCTTCCTCAGCCCACAACACCTTCCTCAGCCCACATCACCTTCCTCACCCCACATTACCTTCCTCAGGCCACAACACCTTCCTCAGTCAGCCCACAGCCCCACCACCTTCCTCAGCCCACACCTTCCTCAGCCCACATCATCTTCCTCAGCCCACATCACCTTCCTCAGCCCACATTACATTCCTCAGTCAGCCCACAACACATACCTCAGTCAGCCCACAGCCCCATCACCTTCCTCAGCCCCCTTGAACTTCCTCTGCCCACACCACCTTCCTCAGGCTACAACACCTACCTCAGACAGCGCACAGCCCCATCACCTTTCTCAGGCCACATCACCTTCCTCAGTCATCCCACTGCCCCATTACCTTCCTCAGCTTCCATCACCTTCCTCAGGCCCCATCACCTTCCTCAGCCCACATCACCTTCCTCAGTCAGCCCACTGCCCCACCACCTTCCTCAGCCCACAAAACCTACCTTGGTCAGCCCACAATACCTACCTCAGTCAGCCCACAACACCTACCACAGCCCCCATCACCTTCCTCAGCCCCATCACCTTCCTCAGTCAGCCCACTGCCCCATTACCTTCCTCAGCTTTCATCACCTTCCTCAGCCCCATGACCTTCCTCAGCACACACCACCTTCCTCAGGCCACATCACTTTTCTCAGGCCACAACACTTTCCTCATTAAGCCCACTGCCCCACCACCTTCCTCAGCCCACAACACCTTCCTCAGCCCACATCACCTTCCTCAGGCTACATCACCTTTCTCAGTAAGCCCACTGCCCCATTACCTTCCTCAGCTCCCACCACCTTCCTCAGCCCCCATCACCTTACTCAGGCCACAACACCTTCCTCAGCCCACATCACCTTCCTCAGTCAGCCCACTGCCCCATTGCCTTCCTCAGCTCCCATTCAACTTCCTCAGCCCCCATCACCTTCCTCAGACCCCATCACCTTCCTCAGCCCACACCACCTTCCTCAGGCTACAACACCTACCTAAGTCAGCCCACAGCCCCATCACCTTCCTCAGGCCACATCACTTTCCTCAGTCAGCCCACTGCCCCATTACCTTCCTCAGCTTCCATCACCTTCCTCAGCTTCCATCACCTTCCTCAGCCCCCATCACTTTCCTCAGGCCACAACACCTTCCTCAGTCAGCTCACAGCCCCACCACCTTCCTCAGTCAGCTCACAGCCCCACCACCTTCCTCAGGCCACAACACCTTCCTCAGCCCACATCACCTTCCTCAGGCCACATCACCTTGCTCAGTCAGCCCACTGCCCCATTACCTTCCTCAGCTCCCATCACCTTCCTCAGCCCCCATCACCTTCCTCAGTCAGCCCACAGCCCCATTACCTTCCTCAGCTCCCATCACCTTCCTCAGCCCCCATGATCTTCCTCAGCCCACACCACCTTCCTCAGTCAGCCCACAACCTCACCACCTTCTTCAGCCCACAACACCTTCCTCAGGCCACATCACCTTTCTCAGGCCACATCACCTTCCTCAGTAAGCCCACTGCCCCACCACCTTCCTCAGCCCACCACACCTTCCTCAGCCCACATCACCTTCCTCAGGCCACATCACCTTCCTCAGTCAGCCCACTGCCCCATTACCTTCCTCAGCTCCCATCACCTTCCTCGGCCCCCATCACCTTACTCAAGCCACAACACCTTCCTCAGCCCACATCACCTTCCTCAGGCCACATCACCTTACTCAAGCCACAACACCTTCCTCAGCTTCCATCACCTTCCTCAGGCCCCATCACCTTCCTCAGCCCACATCACCTTCCTCAGTCAGCCCACTGCCCCACCACCTTCCTCAGCCCACAAAACCTACCTTGGTCAGCCCACAATACCTACCTCAGTCAGCCCACAACACCTACCTCAGCCCCCATCACCTTCCTCAGCCCCATCACCTTCCTCAGTCAGCCCACTGCCCCATTACCTTCCTCAGCTCCCATCACCTTCCTCAGCCCCATGACCTTCCTCAGCACACACCACCTTCCTCAGTCAGCCCACAGCCCCACCACCTTCCTCAGCCCACAACACCTTCCTCAGGCCACATCACCTTTCTCAGGCCACATCACTTTCCTCAGTAAGCCCACTGCCCCACCTCCTTCCTCAGCCCACAACACCTTCCTCAGCCCACATCACCTTCCTCAGGCCACATCACCTTTCTCAGTAAGCCCACTGCCCCATTACCTTCCTCAGCTCCCACCACCTTCCTCAGCCCCCATCACCTTACTCAGGCCACAACACCTTCCTCAGCCCACATTAACTTCATCAGTCAGCCCACTGCCCCATTACCTTCCTCAGCTCCCATTCAACTTCCTCAGCCCCCATCACCTTCCTCAGCCCCCATCACCTTCCTCAGCCCACACCACCTTCCTCAGGCTACAACACCTACCTAAGTCAGCCCACAGCCCCATTACCTTCCTCAGGCCACATCACCTTCCTCAGTCAGCCCACTGCCCCATTACCTTCCTCAGCTTCCATCACCTTCCTCAGCTTCCATCACCTTCCTCAGCCCCCATCACTTTCCTCAGGCCACAACACCTTCCTCAGTCAGCTCACAGCCCCACCACCTTCCTCAGTCAGCTCACAGCCCCACCACCTTCCTCAGGCCACAACACCTTCCTCAGCCCACATCACCTTCCTCAGGCTACATCACCTTCCTCAGTCAGCCCACTGCCCCATTACCTTCCTCAGCTCCCATCACCTTCCTCAGCCCCCATCACCTTCCTCAGTCAGCCCACAGCCCCATTACCTTCCTCAGCTCCCATCACCTTCCTCAGCCCCCATGATCTTCCTCAGCCCACACCACCTTCCACAGTCAGCCCACAGCCTCACCACCTTCCTCATCCCACGACACCTTCCTCAGGCCACATCACCTTTCTCAGGCCACATCACCTTCCTCAGTAAGCCCACTGCCCCACCACCTTCCTCAGCCCACCACACCTTCCTCAGTCCACATCACCTTCCTCAGGCCACATCACCTTCCTCAGTCAGCCCACTGCCCCATTACCTTCCTCAGCTCCCATCACCTTCCTCGGCCCCCATCACCTTACTCAGGCCACAACACCTTCCTC
Source organism: Taudactylus pleione (assembly GCA_031769625.1). NCBI lineage: Eukaryota > Metazoa > Chordata > Amphibia > Anura > Myobatrachidae > Taudactylus > Taudactylus pleione. The sequence goes on from JAUIMM010001859.1 coordinate 208,286, forward strand.
TGTCAGCCCACTGTCCCATTACCTTCCTCAGCTCCCATTCAACTTCCTCAGCCCCCATTAACTTCATCAGCTCCCATTCAACTTCCTCAGCCCCCATCACCTTCCTCAGCCCCATCACCATCCTCAGTCAGTCCACTGCTCCACCACCTTCCTCAGCCAACATCACCTCCTCAGTCAGCCCACTGCCCCATTACCTCCCTCAGCTCCCATCACCTTCCTCAGCCCCCATCATCTTCCTCAGCCCCCATCACCTTCATCAGCCCACATCCCCTTCCTCAGTCAGCCCACTGCCTCACCACCTTCCTCAGCCCACATAACCTTCCTCAGCCCACATCACCTTCCTCAGTGCACATCACCTTCCTCGGTCAGCCCACAACACCTACCTCAGTCAGCCCACAGTCCCATCACCTTCCTCAGCCCCCATGATCTTCCTCAACCCACACCACCTTCCTCAGTCTACAACACCTACCTCAGTCAGCCCACAGCCCCATCACCTTCCTCAGCCCACATCCCCTTCCCACAACACCTTCCTCAGGCCACAACACCTACCTCAGTCAGCCCACAGACCCATCACCTTCCTCAGCCCACAACACCTTCCTCAGCCCACATCACCTTCCTCAGCCCACATCACCTTCCTGAGGCCACATCACCTTCCTCAGTCAGCCCACAACACCTACCTCAGTCAGCCCACAGCCCCATCACCTTCCTCTGCCCCCATGAACTTTCTCAGCCCACACCACCTTCCTCCGGCTACAACAACTACCTCAGTCAGCCCACAGCCCCATCACCTTCCTCAGCTCCCATGACCTTCCTCAGCCCACACCACCTTCCTCTGCCCACACCACCTTCCTCAGGCTACAGCACCTACCTCATTCAGCGCACAGCCCCACCACCTTCCTCAGCCCACAAACCTTCCTCAGGCCACATCACCTTTCTCAGGCCACATCAACTTCCTCAGTAAGCCCACTGCCCCACCTCCTTCCTCAGCCCACAACACCTTCCTCAGCCCACATCACCTTCCTCAGGCCACATCACCTTCCTCAGTCAGCCCACTGCCCCAATACCATCCTCAGCTCCCATCACCTTCCTCAGCCCTCATCACCTTACTCAGGCCACAACACCTTCCTCAGCCCCCATCACCTTCCTCAGGCCACATCACCTTCCTCAGTCAGCCCACTGCCCCATAACCTTCCTCAGCTCCCATTCAACTTCCTCAGCCCCCATCACCTTCCTCAGCCCCCATCACCTTCCTCAGCCCACACCACCTTCCTCAGGCTACACCTACCTCAGTCAGCTCACAGCCCCATCACTTTCCTCAGGCCACATCACCTTCTTCAGTCAGCCCACTGCCCCATTACCTTCCTCAGCTTCCATCACCTTCCTCAGCCCCCATCTTTTTCCTCAGGCCACAACACCTTCCTCAGTCAGCCCACAGCCCCACCACCTTCCTCAGGCCTCAACACCTTCCTCAGCCCACATCACCTTCCTCAGGCCACATCACCTTCCTCAGTCAGCCCACTGCCCCATAACCTTCCTCAGCTCCCATTCAACTTCCTCAGCCCCCATCACCTTCCTCAGCCCCCATCACCTTCCTCAGCCCACACCACCTTCCTCAGGCTACACCTACCTCAGTCAGCTCACAGCCCCATCACTTTCCTCAGGCCACATCACCTTCTTCAGTCAGCCCACTGCCCCATTACCTTCCTCAGCTTCCATCACCTTCCTCAGGCCCCATCACCTTCCTCAGCCCCCATCACCTTCCTCAGTCAGCCCACTGCCCCACCACCTTCCTCAGCCCACAAAACCTACCTCGGTCAGCCCACAATACCTACCTCAGTCAGCCCACAACACCTACCACAGCCCCCATCACCTTCCTCAGCCCCATCACCTTCCTCAGTCAGCCCACTGCCCCATTACCTTCCTCAGCTTTCATCACCTTCCTCAGCCCCATGACCTTCCTCAGCACACACCACCTTCCTCAGGCCACATCACTTTTCTCAGGCCACAACACTTTCCTCATTAAGCCCACTGCCCCACCACCTTCCTCAGCCCACAACACCTTCCTCAGCCCACATCACCTTCCTCAGCCCACATCACCTTCCTCAGTCAGCCCACTGCCCCATTGCCTTCCTCAGCTCCCATTCAACTTCCTCAGCCCCCATCACCTTCCTCAGCCCCCATCACCTTCCTCAGCCCACACCACCTTCCTCAGGCTACAACACCTACCTAAGTCAGCCCACAGCCCCATCACCTTCCTCAGGCCACATCACTTTCCTCAGTCAGCCCACTGCCCCATTACCTTCCTCAGCTTCCATCACCTTCCTCAGCTTCCATCACCTTCCTCAGCCCCCATCACTTTCCTCAGGCCACAACACCTTCCTCAGTCAGCTCACAGCCCCACCACCTTCCTCAGTCAGCTCACAGCCCCACCACCTTCCTCAGGCCACAACACCTACCACAGCCCCCATCACCTTCCTCAGCCCCATCACCTTCCTCAGTCAGCCCACTGCCCCATTACCTTCCTCAGCTTTCATCACCTTCCTCAGCCCCATGACCTTCCTCAGCACACACCACCTTCCTCAGGCCACATCACTTTTCTCAGGCCACAACACTTTCCTCATTAAGCCCACTGCCCCACCACCTTCCTCAGCCCACAACACCTTCCTCAGCCCACATCACCTTCCTCAGGCTACATCACCTTTCTCAGTAAGCCCACTGCCCCATTACCTTCCTCAGCTCCCACCACCTTCCTCAGCCCCCATCACCTTACTCAGGCCACAACACCTTCCTCAGCCCACATCACCTTCCTCAGTCAGCCCACTGCCCCATTGCCTTCCTCAGCTCCCATTCAACTTCCTCAGCCCCCATCACCTTCCTCAGCCCCCATCACCTTCCTCAGCCCACACCACCTTCCTCAGGCTACAACACCTACCTAAGTCAGCCCACAGCCCCATCACCTTCCTCAGGCCACATCACTTTCCTCAGTCAGCTCACTGCCCCATTACCTTCCTCAGCTTCCATCACCTTCCTCAGCTTCCATCACCTTCCTCAGCCCCCATCACTTTCCTCAGGCCACAACACCTTCCTCAGTCAGCTCACAGCCCCACCACCTTCCTCAGTCAGCTCACAGCCCCACCACCTTCCTCAGGCCACAACACCTTCCTCAGCCCACATCACCTTCCTCAGGCCACATCACCTTGCTCAGTCAGCCCACTGCCCCATTACCTTCCTCAGCTCCCATCACCTTCCTCAGCCCCCATCACCTTCCTCAGTCAGCCCACAGCCCCATTACCTTCCTCAGCTCCCATCACCTTCCTCAGCCCCCATGATCTTCCTCAGCCCACACCACCTTCCTCAGTCAGCCCACAACCTCACCACCTTCCTCAGCCCACAACACCTTCCTCAGGCCACATCACCTTTCTCAGGCCACATCACCTTCCTCAGTAAGCCCACTGCCCCACCACCTTCCTCAGCCCACCACACCTTCCTCAGCCCACATCACCTTCCTCAGGCCACATCACCTTCCTCAGTCAGCCCACTGCCCCATTACCTTCCTCAGCTCCCATCACCTTCCTCGGCCCCCATCACCTTACTCAAGCCACAACACCTTCCTCAGCCCACATCACCTTCCTCAGGCCACATCACCTTCCTCCGTCAGCCCACTGTCCCACTACCTTCCTCAGCTCCCATTCAACTTCCTCAGCCCCCATTAACTTCATCAGCTCCCATTCAACTTCCTCAGCCCCCATCACCTTCCTCAGCCCCATCACCATCCTCAGTCAGTCCACTGCTCCTCCACCTTCCTCAGCCCACATCACCTCCTCAGTCAGCCCACTGCCTCATTACCTTCCTCAGCTCCCATGAACTTCCTCAGCCCACACCACCTTCCTACGGCTACAACAACTACCTCAGTCAGCCCACAGCACCATCACCTTCCTCAGCTCCCATGACCTTCCTCAGCCCACACCACCTTCCTCAGGCTACAACACCTAGCTCAGACAGCGCACAGCCCCATCACCTTTCTCAGGTACCATCACCTTCCTCAGTCAGCCCACTGCCCCATTACCTTCCTCAGCTTCCATCACCTTCCTCAGGCCCCATCACCTTCCTCAGCCCACATCACCTTCCTCAGTCAGCCCACTGCCCCACCACCTTCCTCAGCCCACAAAACCTACCTTGGTCAGCCCACAATACCTACCTCAGTCAGCCCACAACACCTACCTCAGCCCCCATCACCTTCCTCAGCCCCATCACCTTCCTCAGTCAGCCCACTGCCCCATTACCTTCCTCAGCTCCCATCACCTTCCTCAGCCCCATGACCTTCCTCAGCACACACCACCTTCCTCAGTCAGCCCACAGCCCCACCACCTTCCTCAGCCCACAACACCTTCCTCAGGCCACATCACCTTTCTCAGGCCACATCACTTTCCTCAGTAAGCCCACTGCCCCACCTCCTTCCTCAGCCCACAACACCTTCCTCAGCCCACATCACCTTCCTCAGGCCACATCACCTTTCTCAGTAAGCCCACTGCCCCATTACCTTCCTCAGCTCCCACCACCTTCCTCAGCCCCCATCACCTTACTCAGGCCACAACACCTTCCTCAGCCCACATCAACTTCATCAGTCAGCCCACTGCCCCATTACCTTCCTCAGCTCCCATTCAACTTCCTCAGCCCCCATCACCTTCCTCAGCCCCCATCACCTTCCTCAGCCCACACCACCTTCCTCAGGCTACAACACCTACCTAAGTCAGCCCACAGCCCCATCACCTTCCTCAGGCCACATCACCTTCCTCAGTCAGCCCACTGCCCCATTACCTTCCTCAGCTTCCATCACTTTCCTCAGCTTCCATCACCTTCCTCAGCCCCCATCACTTTCCTCAGGCCACAACACCTTCCTCAGTCAGCTCACAGCCCCACCACCTTCCTCAGTCAGCTCACAGCCCCACCACCTTCCTCAGGCCACAACACCTTCCTCAGCCCACATCACCTTCCTCAGGCTACATCACCTTCCTCAGTCAGCCCACTGCCCCATTACCTTCCTCAGCTCCCATCACCTTCCTCAGCCCCCATCACCTTCCTCAGTCAGCCCACAGCCCCATTACCTTCCTCAGCTCCCATCACCTTCCTCAGCCCCCATGATCTTCCTCAGCCCACACCACCTTCCACAGTCAGCCCACAGACTCACCACCTTCCTCATCCCACGACACCTTCCTCAGGCCACATCACCTTTCTCAGGCCACATCACCTTCCTCAGTAAGCCCACTGCCCCACCACCTTCCTCAGCCCACCACACCTTCCTCAGTCCACATCACCTTCCTCAGGCCACATCACCTTCCTCAGTCAGCCCACTGCCCCATTACCTTCCTCAGCTCCCATCACCTTCCTCGGCCCCCATCACCTTACTCAGGCCACAACACCTTCCTCAGCCCACATCACCTTCCTCAGGCCACATCACCTTCCTCTGTCAGCCCACTGTCCCATTACCTTCCTCAGCTCCCATTCAACTTCCTCAGCCCCCATTAACTTCATCAGCTCCCATTCAACTTCCTCAGCCCCCATCACCTTCCTCAGCCCCATCACCATCCTCAGTCAGTCCACTGCTCCACCACCTTCCTCAGCCAACATCACCTCCTCAGTCAGCCCACTGCCCCATTACCTTCCTCAGCTCCCATCACCTTCCTCAGCCCCCATCATCTTCCTCAGCCCCCATCACCTTCATCAGCCCACATCCCCTTCCTCAGTCAGCCCACTGCCTCACCACCTTCCTCAGCCCACATAACCTTCCTCAGCCCACATCACCTTCCTCAGTGCACATCACCTTCCTCGGTCAGCCCACAACACCTACCTCAGTCAGCCCACAGTCCCATCACCTTCCTCAGCCCCCATGATCTTCCTCAACCCACACCACCTTCCTCAGTCTACAACACCTACCTCAGTCAGCCCACAGCCCCATCACCTTCCTCAGCCCACATCCCCTTCCCACAACACCTTCCTCAGGCCACAACACCTACCTCAGTCAGCCCACAGACCCATCACCTTCCTCAGCCCACAACACCTTCCTCAGCCCACATCACCTTCCTCAGCCCACATCACCTTCCTGAGGCCACATCACCTTCCTCAGTCAGCCCACAACACCTACCTCAGTCAGCCCACAGCCCCATCACCTTCCTCTGCCCCCATGAACTTTCTCAGCCCACACCACCTTCCTCCGGCTACAACAACTACCTCAGTCAGCCCACAGCCCCATCACCTTCCTCAGCTCCCATGACCTTCCTCAGCCCACACCACCTTCCTCTGCCCACACCACCTTCCTCAGGCTACAGCACCTACCTCATTCAGCGCACAGCCCCACCACCTTCCTCAGCCCACAAACCTTCCTCAGGCCACATCACCTTTCTCAGGCCACATCAACTTCCTCAGTAAGCCCACTGCCCCACCTCCTTCCTCAGCCCACAACACCTTCCTCAGCCCACATCACCTTCCTCAGGCCACATCACCTTCCTCAGTCAGCCCACTGCCCCAATACCATCCTCAGCTCCCACCACCTTCCTCAGCCCTCATCACCTTACTCAGGCCACAACACCTTCCTCAGCCCCCATCACCTTCCTCAGCCCACACCACCTTCCTCAGGCTACACCTACCTCAGTCAGCTCACAGCCCCATCACTTTCCTCAGGCCACATCACCTTCTTCAGTCAGCCCACTGCCCCATTACCTTCCTCAGCTTCCATCACCTTCCTCAGCCCCCATCTTTTTCCTCAGGCCACAACACCTTCCTCAGTCAGCCCACAGCCCCACCACCTTCCTCAGGCCTCAACACCTTCCTCAGCCCACATCACCTTCCTCAGGCCACATCACCTTCCTCAGTCAGCCCATTGCCCCATAACCTTCCTCAGCTCCCATTCAACTTCCTCAGCCCCCATCACCTTCCTCAGCCCCCATCACCTTCCTCAGCCCACACCACCTTCCTCAGGCTACACCTACCTCAGTCAGCTCACAGCCCCATCACTTTCCTCAGGCCACATCACCTTCTTCAGTCAGCCCACTGCCCCATTACCTTCCTCAGCTTCCATCACCTTCCTCAGGCCCCATCACCTTCCTCAGCCCCCATCACCTTCCTCAGTCAGCCCACTGCCCCACCACCTTCCTCAGCCCACAAAACCTACCTCGGTCAGCCCACAATACCTACCTCAGTCAGCCCACAACACCTACCACAGCCCCCATCACCTTCCTCAGCCCCATCACCTTCCTCAGTCAGCCCACTGCCCCATTACCTTCCTCAGCTTTCATCACCTTCCTCAGCCCCATGACCTTCCTCAGCACACACCACCTTCCTCAGGCCACATCACTTTTCTCAGGCCACAACACTTTCCTCATTAAGCCCACTGCCCCACCACCTTCCTCAGCCCACAACACCTTCCTCAGCCCACATCACCTTCCTCAGCCCACATCACCTTCCTCAGTCAGCCCACTGCCCCATTGCCTTCCTCAGCTCCCATTCAACTTCCTCAGCCCCCATCACCTTCCTCAGCCCCCATCACCTTCCTCAGCCCACACCACCTTCCTCAGGCTACAACACCTACCTAAGTCAGCCCACAGCCCCATCACCTTCCTCAGGCCACATCACTTTCCTCAGTCAGCCCACTGCCCCATTACCTTCCTCAGCTTCCATCACCTTCCTCAGCTTCCATCACCTTCCTCAGCCCCCATCACTTTCCTCAGGCCACAACACCTTCCTCAGTCAGCTCACAGCCCCACCACCTTCCTCAGTCAGCTCACAGCCCCACCACCTTCCTCAGGCCACAACACCTACCACAGCCCCCATCACCTTCCTCAGCCCCATCACCTTCCTCAGTCAGCCCACTGCCCCATTACCTTCCTCAGCTTTCATCACCTTCCTCAGCCCCATGACCTTCCTCAGCACACACCACCTTCCTCAGGCCACATCACTTTTCTCAGGCCACAACACTTTCCTCATTAAGCCCACTGCCCCACCACCTTCCTCAGCCCACAACACCTTCCTCAGCCCACATCACCTTCCTCAGGCTACATCACCTTTCTCAGTAAGCCCACTGCCCCATTACCTTCCCCAGCTCCCACCACCTTCCTCAGCCCCCATCACCTTACTCAGGCCACAACACCTTCCTCAGCCCACATCACCTTCCTCAGTCAGCCCACTGCCCCATTGCCTTCCTCAGCTCCCATTCAACTTCCTCAGCCCCCATCACCTTCCTCAGCCCCCATCACCTTCCTCAGCCCACACCACCTTCCTCAGGCTACAACACCTACCTAAGTCAGCCCACAGCCCCATCACCTTCCTCAGGCCACATCACTTTCCTCAGTCAGCTCACTGCCCCATTACCTTCCTCAGCTTCCATCACCTTCCTCAGCTTCCATCACCTTCCTCAGCCCCCATCACTTTCCTCAGGCCACAACACCTTCCTCAGTCAGCTCACAGCCCCACCACCTTCCTCAGTCAGCTCACAGCCCCACCACCTTCCTCAGGCCACAACACCTTCCTCAGCCCACATCACCTTCCTCAGGCCACATCACCTTGCTCAGTCAGCCCACTGCCCCATTACCTTCCTCAGCTCCCATCACCTTCCTCAGCCCCCATCACCTTCCTCAGTCAGCCCACAGCCCCATTACCTTCCTCAGCTCCCATCACCTTCCTCAGCCCCCATGATCTTCCTCAGCCCACACCACCTTCCTCAGTCAGCCCACAACCTCACCACCTTCCTCAGCCCACAACACCTTCCTCAGGCCACATCACCTTTCTCAGGCCACATCACCTTCCTCAGTAAGCCCACTGCCCCACCACCTTCCTCAGCCCACCACACCTTCCTCAGCCCACATCACCTTCCTCAGGCCACATCACCTTCCTCAGTCAGCCCACTGCCCCATTACCTTCCTCAGCTCCCATCACCTTCCTCGGCCCCCATCACCTTACTCAAGCCACAACACCTTCCTCAGCCCACATCACCTTCCTCAGGCCACATCACCTTCCTCCGTTAGCCCACTGTCCCACTACCTTCCTCAGCTCCCATTCAACTTCCTCAGCCCCCATTAACTTCATCAGCTCCCATTCAACTTCCTCAGCCCCCATCACCTTCCTCAGCCCCATCACCATCCTCAGTCAGTCCACTGCTCCTCCACCTTCCTCAGCCCACATCACCTCCTCAGTCAGCCCACTGCCTCATTACCTTCCTCAGCTCCCATGAACTTCCTCAGCCCACACCACCTTCCTACGGCTACAACAACTACCTCAGTCAGCCCACAGCACCATCACCTTCCTCAGCTCCCATGACCTTCCTCAGCCCACACCACCTTCCTCAGGCTACAACACCTACCTCAGACAGCGCACAGCCCCATCACCTTTCTCAGGTACCATCACCTTCCTCAGTCAGTCCACTGCCCCATTACCTTCCTCAGCTTCCATCACCTTCCTCAGGCCCCATCACCTTCCTCAGCCCACATCACCTTCCTCAGTCAGCCCACTGCCCCACCACCTTCCTCAGCCCACAAAACCTACCTTGGTCAGCCCACAATACCTACCTCAGTCAGCCCACAACACCTACCTCAGCCCCCATCACCTTCCTCAGCCCCATCACCTTCCTCAGTCAGCCCACTGCCCCATTACCTTCCTCAGCTCCCATCACCTTCCTCAGCCCCATGACCTTCCTCAGCACACACCACCTTCCTCAGTCAGCCCACAGCCCCACCACCTTCCTCAGCCCACAACACCTTCCTCAGGCCACATCACCTTTCTCAGGCCACATCACTTTCCTCAGTAAGCCCACTGCCCCACCTCCTTCCTCAGCCCACAACACCTTCCTCAGCCCACATCACCTTCCTCAGGCCACATCACCTTTCTCAGTAAGCCCACTGCCCCATTACCTTCCTCAGCTCCCACCACCTTCCTCAGCCCCCATCACCTTACTCAGGCCACAACACCTTCCTCAGCCCACATCAACTTCATCAGTCAGCCCACTGCCCCATTACCTTCCTCAGCTCCCATTCAACTTCCTCAGCCCCCATCACCTTCCTCAGCCCCCATCACCTTCCTCAGCCCACACCACCTTCCTCAGGCTACAACACCTACCTAAGTCAGCCCACAGCCCCATCACCTTCCTCAGGCCACATCACCTTCCTCAGTCAGCCCACTGCCCCATTACCTTCCTCAGCTTCCATCACTTTCCTCAGCTTCCATCACCTTCCTCAGCCCCCATCACTTTCCTCAGGCCACAACACCTTCCTCAGTCAGCTCACAGCCCCACCACCTTCCTCAGTCAGCTCACAGCCCCACCACCTTCCTCAGGCCACAACACCTTCCTCAGCCCACATCACCTTCCTCAGGCTACATCACCTTCCTCAGTCAGCCCACTGCCCCATTACCTTCCTCAGCTCCCATCACCTTCCTCAGCCCCCATCACCTTCCTCAGTCAGCCCACAGCCCCATTACCTTCCTCAGCTCCCATCACCTTCCTCAGCCCCCATGATCTTCCTCAGCCCACACCACCTTCCACAGTCAGCCCACAGCCTCACCACCTTCCTCATCCCATGACACCTTCCTCAGGCCACATCACCTTTCTCAGGCCACATCACCTTCCTCAGTAAGCCCACTGCCCCACCACCTTCCTCAGCCCACCACACCTTCCTCAGTCCACATCACCTTCCTCAGGCCACATCACCTTCCTCAGTCAGCCCACTGCCCCATTACCTTCCTCAGCTCCCATCACCTTCCTCGGCCCCCATCACCTTACTCAGGCCACAACACCTTCCTCAGCCCACATCACCTTCCTCAGGCCACATCACCTTCCTCTGTCAGCCCACTGTCCCATTACCTTCCTCAGCTCCCATTCAACTTCCTCAGCCCCCATTAACTTCATCAGCTCCCATTCAACTTCCTCAGCCCCCATCACCTTCCTCAGCCCCATCACCATCCTCAGTCAGTCCACTGCTCCACCACCTTCCTCAGCCAACATCACCTCCTCAGTCAGCCCACTGCCCCATTACCTTCCTCAGCTCCCATCACCTTCCTCAGCCCCCATCATCTTCCTCAACCCCCATCACCTTCATCAGCCCACATCCCCTTCCTCAGTCAGCCCACTGCCTCACCACCTTCCTCAGCCCACATAACCTTCCTCAGCCCACATCACCTTCCTCAGTGCACATCACCTTCCTCGGTCAGCCCACAACACCTACCTCAGTCAGCCCACAGTCCCATCACCTTCCTCAGCCCCCATGATCTTCCTCAACCCACACCACCTTCCTCAGTCTACAACACCTACCTCAGTCAGCCCACAGCCCCATCACCTTCCTCAGCCCACATCCCCTTCCCACAACACCTTCCTCAGGCCACAACACCTACCTCAGTCAGCCCACAGACCCATCACCTTCCTCAGCCCACAACACCTTCCTCAGCCCACATCACCTTCCTCAGCCCACATCACCTTCCTGAGGCCACATCACCTTCCTCAGTCAGCCCACAACACCTACCTCAGTCAGCCCACAGCCCCATCACCTTCCTCTGCCCCCATGAACTTTCTCAGCCCACACCACCTTCCTCCGGCTACAACTACCTCAGTCAGCCCACAGCCCCATCACCTTCCTCAGCTCCCATGACCTTCCTCAGCCCACACCACCTTCCTCTGCCCACACCACCTTCCTCAGGCTACAGCACCTACCTCATTCAGCGCACAGCCCCACCACCTTCCTCAGCCCACAAACCTTCCTCAGGCCACATCACCTTTCTCAGGCCACATCAACTTCCTCAGTAAGCCCACTGCCCCACCTCCTTCCTCAGCCCACAACACCTTCCTCAGCCCACATCACCTTCCTCAGGCCACATCACCTTCCTCAGTCAGCCCACTGCCCCAATACCATCCTCAGCTCCCATCACCTTCCTCAGCCCTCATCACCTTACTCGGGCCACAACACCTTCCTCAGCCCCCATCACCTTCCTCAGGCCACATCACCTTCCTCAGTCAGCCCACTGCCCCATAACCTTCCTCAGCTCCCATTCAACTTCCTCAGCCCCCATCACCTTCCTCAGTCAGCCCACAGCCCCATTACCTTCCTCAGCTCCCATCACCTTCCTCAGCCCCCATGATCTTCCTCAGCCCACACCACCTTCCACAGTCAGCCCACAGCCTCACCACCTTCCTCATCCCACGACACCTTCCTCAGGCCACATCACCTTTCTCAGGCCACATCACCTTCCTCAGTAAGCCCACTGCCCCACCACCTTCCTCAGCCCACCACACCTTCCTCAGTCCACATCACCTTCCTCAGGCCACATCACCTTCCTCAGTCAGCCCACTGCCCCATTACCTTCCTCAGCTCCCATCACCTTCCTCGGCCCCCATCACCTTACTCAGGCCACAACACCTTCCTCAGCCCACATCACCTTCCTCAGGCCACATCACCTTCCTCTGTCAGCCCACTGTCCCATTACCTTCCTCAGCTCCCATTCAACTTCCTCAGCCCCCATTAACTTCATCAGCTCCCATTCAACTTCCTCAGCCCCCATCACCTTCCTCAGCCCCATCACCATCCTCAGTCAGTCCACTGCTCCACCACCTTCCTCAGCCAACATCACCTCCTCAGTCAGCCCACTGCCCCATTACCTTCCTCAGCTCCCATCACCTTCCTCAGCCCCCATCATCTTCCTCAGCCCCCATCACCTTCATCAGCCCACATCCCCTTCCTCAGTCAGCCCACTGCCTCACCACCTTCCTCAGCCCACATAACCTTCCTCAGCCCCCATCACCTTCCTCAGCCCTCATCACCTTACTCAGGCCACAACACCTTCCTCAGCCCCATCACCATCCTCAGTCAGTCCACTGCTCCACCACCTTCCTCAGCCAACATCACCTCCTCAGTCAGCCCACTGCCCCATTACCTTCCTCAGCTCCCATCACCTTCCTCAGCCCCCATCATCTTCCTCAGCCCCCATCACCTTCCTCAGGCCACATCACCTTCCTCAGTCAGCCCACTGCCCCATAACCTTCCTCAGCCCCCATCACCTTCCTCAGCCCCCATCACCTTCCTCAGCCCACACCACCTTCCTCAGGCTACACCTACCTCAGTCAGCTCACAGCCCCATCACTTTCCTCAGGCCACATCACCTTCTTCAGTCAGCCCACTGCCCCATTACCTTCCTCAGCTTCCATCACCTTCCTCAGCCCCCATCTTTTTCCTCAGGCCACAACACCTTCCTCAGTCAGCCCACAGCCCCACCACCTTCCTCAGGCCTCAACACCTTCCTCAGCCCACATCACCTTCCTCAGGCCACATCACCTTCCTCAGTCAGCCCACTGCCCCATAACCTTCCTCAGCTCCTATTCAACTTCCTCAGCCCCCATCACCTTCCTCAGCCCCATCACCTTCCTCAGCCCACACCACCTTCCTCAGGCTACACCTACCTCAGTCAGCTCACAGCCCCATCACTTTCCTCAGGCCACATCACCTTCTTCAGTCAGCCCACTGCCCCATTACCTTCCTCAGCTTCCATCACCTTCCTCAGGCCCCATCACCTTCCTCAGCCCACATCACCTTCCTCAGTCAGCCCACTGCCCCACCACCTTCCTCAGCCCACAAAACCTACCTCGGTCAGCCCACAATACCTACCTCAGTCAGCCCACAACACCTACCACAGCCCCCATCACCTTCCTCAGCCCCATCACCTTCCTCAGTCAGCCCACTGCCCCATTACCTTCCTCAGCTTTCATCACCTTCCTCAGCCCCATGACCTTCCTCAGCACACACCACCTTCCTCAGGCCACATCACTTTTCTCAGGCCACAACACTTTCCTCATTAAGCCCACTGCCCCACCACCTTCCTCAGCCCACAACACCTTCCTCAGCCCACATCACCTTCCTCAGCCCACATCACCTTCCTCAGTCAGCCCACTGCCCCATTGCCTTCCTCAGCTCCCATTCAACTTCCTCAGCCCCCATCACCTTCCTCAGCCCCCATCACCTTCCTCAGCCCACACCACCTTCCTCAGGCTACAACACCTACCTAAGTCAGCCCACAGCCCCATCACCTTCCTCAGGCCACATCACTTTCCTCAGTCAGCCCACTGCCCCATTACCTTCCTCAGCTTCCATCACCTTCCTCAGCTTCCATCACCTTCCTCAGCCCCCATCACTTTCCTCAGGCCACAACACCTTCCTCAGCCCACATCACCTTCCTCAGGCCACATCACCTTGCTCAGTCAGCCCACTGCCCCATTACCTTCCTCAGCTCCCATCACCTTCCTCAGCCCCCATCACCTTCCTCAGTCAGCCCACAGCCCCATTACCTTCCTCAGCTCCCATCACCTTCCTCAGCCCCCATGATCTTCCTCAGCCCACACCACCTTCCTCAGTCAGCCCACAACCTCACCACCTTCCTCAGCCCACAACACCTTCCTCAGCCCACAACACCTTCCTCAGGCCACATCACCTTTCTCAGGCCACATCACCTTCCTCAGTAAGCCCACTGCCCCACCACCTTCCTCAGCCCACCACACCTTCCTCAGCCCACATCACCTTCCTCAGGCCACATCACCTTCCTCAGTCAGCCCACTGCCCCATTACCTTCCTCAGCTCCCATCACCTTCCTCGGCCCCCATCACCTTACTCAAGCCACAACACCTTCCTCAGCCCACATCACCTTCCTCAGGCCACATCACCTTCCTCAGTCAGCCCACTCTCCCACTACCTTCCTCAGCTCCCATTCAACTTCCTCAGCCCCCATTAACTTCATCAGCTCCCATTCAACTTCCTCAGCCCCCATCACCTTCCTCAGCCCCATCACCATCCTCAGTCAGTCCACTGCTCCTCCACCTTCCTCAGCCCACATCACCTCCTCAGTCAGCCCACTGCCCCATTACCTTCCTCAGCTCCCATGAACTTCCTCAGCCCACACCACCTTCCTACGGCTACAACAACTACCTCAGTCAGCCCACAGCACCATCACCTTCCTCAACTCCCATGACCTTCCTCAGCCCACACCACCTTCCTCAGGCTACAACACCTACCTCAGACAGCGCACAGCCCCATCACCTTTCTCAGGTAACATCACCTTCCTCAGTCAGCCCACTGCCCCATTACCTTCCTCAGCTTCCATCACCTTCCTCAGGCCCCATCACCTTCCTCAGCCCACATCACCTTCCTCAGTCAGCCCACTGCCCCACCACCTTCCTCAGCCCACAAAACCTACCTCGGTCAGCCCACAATACCTACCTCAGTCAGCCCACAACACCTACCTCAGCCCCCATCACCTTCCTCAGCCCCATCACCTTCCTCAGTCAGCCCACTGCCCCATTACCTTCCTCAGCTCCCATCACCTTCCTCAGCCCCATGACCTTCCTCAGCACACCACCTTCCTCAGTCAGCCCACAGCCCCACCACCTTCCTCAGCCCACAACACCTTCCTCAGGCCACATCACCTTTCTCAGGCCACATCACTTTCCTCAGTAAGCCCACTGCCCCACCTCCTTCCTCAGCCCACAACACCTTCCTCAGCCCACATCACCTTCCTCAGGCCACATCACCTTTCTCAGTAAGCCCACTGCCCCATTACCTTCCTCAGCTCCCACCACCTTCCTCAGCCCCCATCACCTTACTCAGGCCACAACACCTTCCTCAGCCCACATCAACTTCATCAGTCAGCCCACTGCCCCATTACCTTCCTCAGCTCCCATTCAACTTCCTCAGCCCCCATCACCTTCCTCAGCCCCCATCACCTTCCTCAGCCCACACCACCTTCCTCAGGCTACAACACCTACCTAAGTCAGCCCACAGCCCCATCACCTTCCTCAGGCCACATCACCTTCCTCAGTCAGCCCACTGCCCCATTACCTTCCTCAGCTTCCATCACCTTCCTCAGCTTCCATCACCTTCCTCAGCCCCCATCACTTTCCTCAGGCCACAACACCTTCCTCAGTCAGCTCACAGCCCCACCACCTTCCTCAGTCAGCTCACAGCCCCACCACCTTCCTCAGGCCACAACACCTTCCTCAGCCCACATCACCTTCCTCAGGCTACATCACCTTCCTCAGTCAGCCCACTGCCCCATTACCTTCCTCAGCTCCCATCACCTTCCTCAGCCCCCATCACCTTCCTCAGTCAGCCCACAGCCCCATTACCTTCCTCAGCTCCCATCACCTTCCTCAGCCCCCATGATCTTCCTCAGCCCACACCACCTTCCTCAGTCAGCCCACAGCCTCACCACCTTCCTCATCCCACGACACCTTCCTCAGGCCACATCACCTTTCTCAGGCCACATCACCTTCCTCAGTAAGCCCACTGCCCCACCACCTTCCTCAGCCCACCACACCTTCCTCAGTCCACATCACCTTCCTCAGTCAGCCCACTGCCCCATTACCTTCCTCAGCTCCCATCACCTTCCTCGGCCCCCATCACCTTACTCAGGCCACAACACCTTCCTCAGCCCACATCACCTTCCTCAGGCCACATCACCTTCCTCTGTCAGCCCACTGTCCCATTACCTTCCTCAGCTCCCATTCAACTTCCTCAGCCCCCATTAACTTCATCAGCTCCCATTCAACTTCCTCAGCCCCCATCACCTTCCTCAGCCCCATCACCATCCTCAGTCAGTCCACTACTCCACCACCTTCCTCAACCAACATCACCTCCTCAGTCAGCCCACTGCCCCATTACCTTCCTCAGCTCCCATCACCTTCCTCAGCGCCCATCATCTTCCTCAGCCCCCATCACCTTCATCAGCCCACATCCCCTTCCTCAGTCAGCCCACTGCCTCACCACCTTCCTCAGCCCACAACACCTACCTCGGTCAGCCCACAACACCTACCTCAGTCAGCCCACAGCCCCGTCACCTACCTCAGCCCACATAACCTTCCTCAGCCCACATCACCTTCCTCAGTGCACATCACCTTCCTCGGTCAGCCCACAACACCTACCTCAGTCAGCCCACAGTCCCATCACCTTCCTCAGCCCCCATGATCTTCCTCAACCCACACCACCTTCCTCAGTCTACAACACCTACCTCAGTCAGCCCACAGCCCCATCACCTTCCTCAGCCCACATCCCCTTCCCACAACACCTTCCTCAGGCCACAACACCTACCTCAGTCAGCCCACAGACCCATCACCTTCCTCAGCCCACAACACCTTCCTCAGCCCACATCACATTCCTCAGCCCACATCACCTTCCTCAGCCCACATCACCTTCCTGAGGCCACATCACCTTCCTCAGTCAGCCCACAACACCTACCTCAGTCAGCCCACAGCCCCATCACCTTCCTCTGCCCCCATGAACTTTCTCAGCCCACACCACCTTCCTCCGGCTACAACAACTACCTCAGTCAGCCCACAGCCCCATCACCTTCCTCAGCTCCCATGACCTTCCTCAGCCCACACCACCTTCCTCTGCCCACACCACCTTCCTCAGGCTACAGCACCTACCTCATTCAGCGCACAGCCCCACCACCTTCCTCAGCCCACAAACCTTCCTCAGGCCACATCACCTTTCTCAGGCCACATCAACTTCCTCAGTAAGCCCACTGCCCCACCTCCTTCCTCAGCCCACAACACCTTCCTCAGCCCACATCACCTTCCTCAGTCAGCCCACTGCCCCAATACCTTCCTCAGCCCTCATCACCTTCCTCAGCCCTCATCACCTTACTCAGGCCACAACACCTTCCTCAGCCCCCATCACCTTCCTCAGGCCACATCACCTTCCTCAGTCAGCCCACTGCCCCATAACCTTCCTCAGCTCCCATTCAACTTCCTCAGCCCCCATCACCTTCCTCAGCCCCCATCACCTTCCTCAGCCCAAACCACCTTCCTCAGGCTACACCTACCTCAGTCAGCTCACAGCCCCTTCACTTTCCTCAGGCCACATCACCTTCTTCAGTCAGCCCACTGCCCCATTACCTTCCTCAGCTTCCATCACCTTCCTCAGCCCCCATCACTTTCCTCAGGCCACAACACCTTCCTCAGTCAGCCCACAGCCCCACCACCTTCCTCAGGCCTCAACACCTTCCTCAGCCCACATCACCTTCCTCAGGCCACATCACCTTCCTCAGTCAGCCCGCTGCCCCATTACCTTCCTCAGCTCCCATCACCTTCCTCAGCCCCCATCACCTTCCTCAGTCAGCCCACTGCCCCATTACCTTCCTCAGCTCCCATCACCTTCCTCAGCCCCCATGACCTTCCTCAGCCCACACCACCTTCCTCTGTCAGCCTACAGCCCCACCACCTTCCTCAGCCCACAACACCTTCCTCAGGCTACATCACCTTTCTCAGTCCACATCACCTTCCTCTGTAAGCCCACTGCCCCACCACCTTCCTCAGCCCACAACACCTTCCTCAGCCCACATCACATTCCTCAGGCCACATCACCTTCCTCAGTCAGCACACTGCCCCATTACCTTCCTCAGCTCCCATCACCTTCCTCCGCCCCATCACCTTACTCAGGCCACAACACCTTCCTTAGCCCACATCACCTTCCTCAGGCCACATCACATTCCTCAGCCCACAACACCTACCTCAGTCAGCCCACAACACCTACCTCAGTCAGCCCACAGCCCCACCACCTTCCTCAGCCCCCATGACCTTCCTCAGCCCACACCACCTTCCTCAGGCTACAACACCTACCTCAGTCATCCCACAGCCCCCAACACCTTCCTCAACCCACATAACCTTCCTCAGCCCACATCACCTTCCTCAGCCCACATCACCTTCCTCAGGCCACATCACCTTCCTCAGTCAGCCCACTGCCCCAATACCTTCCTCAGCTCCCATCACCTTCCTCAGCCCCATCACCTTACTCAGTCCACAACACCTTCCTCAGCCCACATCACCTTCCTCAGGCCACATCACCTTCCTCAGTCAGCCCACTGCCCCATTACCTTCCTCAGCTCCCATTCAACTTCCTCAGCCCCCATCACCTTCCTCAGCCCCCATCACCTTCCTCAGCCCACACCACCTTCCTCAGGCTACAACACCTACCTAAGTCAGCCCACAGCCCCATCACCTTCCTCAGGCCACATCACCTTCCTCAGTCAGCCCACTGCCCCATTACCTTCCTCAGCTTCCATCACCTTCCTCAGCTTCCATCACCTTCCTCAGCCCCCATCACTTTCCTCAGGCCACAACACCTTCCTCAGTCAGCTCACAGCCCCACCACCTTCCTCAGTCAGCTCACAGCCCCACCACCTTCCTCAGGCCACAACACCTTCCTCAGCCCACATCACCTTCCTCAGGCTACATCACCTTCCTCAGTCAGCCCACTGCCCCATTACCTTCCTCAGCTCCCATCACCTTCCTCAGCCCCCATCACCTTCCTCAGTCAGCCCACAGCCCCATTACCTTCCTCAGCTCCCATCACCTTCCTCAGCCCCCATGATCTTCCTCAGCCCACACCACCTTCCTCAGTCAGCCCACAGCCTCACCACCTTCCTCATCCCACGACACCTTCCTCAGGCCACATCACCTTTCTCAGGCCACATCACCTTCCTCAGTAAGCCCACTGCCCCACCACCTTCCTCAGCCCACCACACCTTCCTCAGTCCACATCACCTTCCTCAGGCCACATCACCTTCCTCAGTCAGCCCACTGCCCCATTACCTTCCTCAGCTCCCATCAACTTCCTCGGCCCCCATCACCTTACTCAGGCCACAACACCTTCCTCAGCCCACATCACCTTCCTCAGGCCACATCACCTTCCTCTGTCAGCCCACTGTCCCATTACCTTCCTCAGCTCCCATTCAACTTCCTCAGCCCCCATTAACTTCATCAGCTCCCATTCAACTTCCTCAGCCCCCATCACCTTCCTCAGCCCCATCACCATCCTCAGTCAGTCCACTGCTCCACCACTTTCCTCAGCCAACATCACCTCCTCAGTCAGCCCACTGCCCCATTACTTTCCTCAGCTCCCATCACCTTCCTCAGCCCCCATCATCTTCCTCAGCCCCCATCACCTTCATCAGCCCACATCCCCTTCCTCAGTCAGCCCACTGCCTCACCACCTTCCTCAGCCCACAACACCTACCTCGGTCAGCCCACAACACCTACCTCAGTCAGCCCACAGCCCCGTCACCTACCTCAGCCCACATAACCTTCCTCAGCCCACATCACCTTCCTCAGTGCACATCACCTTCCTCGGTCAGCCCACAGCACCTACCTCAGTCAGCCCACAGTCCCATCACCTTCCTCAGCCCCCATGATCTTCCTCAACCCACACCACCTTCCTCAGTCTACAACACCTACCTCAGTCAGCCCACAGCCCCATCACCTTCCTCAGCCCACATCCCCTTCCCACAACACCTTCCTCAGGCCACAACACCTACCTCAGTCAGCCCACAGACCCATCACCTTCCTCAGCCCACAACACCTTCCTCAGCCCACATCACATTCCTCAGCCCACATCACCTTCCTCAGCCCACATCACCTTCCTGAGGCCACATCACCTTCCTCAGTCAGCCCACAACACCTACCTCAGTCAGCCCACAGCCCCATCACCTTCCTCTGCCCCCATGAACTTTCTCAGCCCACACCACCTTCCTCCGGCTACAACAACTACCTCAGTCAGCCCACAGCCCCATCACCTTCCTCAGCTCCCATGACCTTCCTCAGCCCACACCACCTTCCTCTGCCCACACCACCTTCCTCAGGCTACAGCACCTACCTCATTCAGCGCACAGCCCCACCACCTTCCTCAGCCCACAAACCTTCCTCAGGCCACATCACCTTTCTCAGGCCACATCACCTTCCTCAGTAAGCCCACTGCCCCACCTCCTTCCTCAGCCCACAACACCTTCCTCAGCCCACATCACCTTCCTCAGGCCACATCACCTTCCTCAGTCAGCCCACTGCCCCAATACCTTCCTCAGCTCCCATCACCTTCCTCAGCCCTCATCACCTTACTCAGGCCACAACACCTTCCTCAGCCCCCATCACCTTCCTCAGGCCACATCACCTTCCTCAGTCAGCCCACTGCCCCATAACCTTCCTCAGCTCCCATTCAACTTCCTCAGCCCCCATCACCTTCCTCAGCCCCCATCACCTTCCTCAGCCCACACCACCTTCCTCAGGCTACACCTACCTCAGTCAGCTCACAGCCCCATCACTTTCCTCAGGCCACATCACCTTCTTCAGTCAGCCCACTGCCCCATTACCTTCCTCAGCTTCCATCACCTTCCTCAGCCCCCATCACTTTCCTCAGGCCACAACACCTTCCTCAGTCAGCCCACAGCCCCACCACCTTCCTCAGGCCTCAACACCTTCCTCAGCCCACATCACCTTCCTCAGGCCACATCACCTTCCTCAGTCAGCCCGCTGCCCCATTACCTTCCTCAGCTCCCATCACCTTCCTCAGCCCCCATCACCTTCCTCAGTCAGCCCACTGCCCCATTACCTTCCTCAGCTCCCATCACCTTCCTCAGCCCCCATGACCTTCCTCAGCCCACACCACCTTCCTCTGTCAGCCCACAGCCCCACCACCTTCCTCAGCCCACAACACCTTCCTCAGGCTACATCACCTTTCTCTGTCCACATCACCTTCCTCTGTAAGCCCACTGCCCCACCACCTTCCTCAGCCCACAACATCTTCCTCAGCCCACATCACATTCCTCAGGCCACATCACCTTCCTCAGTCAGCCCACTGCCCCATTACCTTCCTCAGCTCCCATCACCTTCCTCCGCCCCCATCACCTTACTCAGGCCACAACACCTTCCTCAGCCCACATCACCTTCCTCAGGCCACATCACATTCCTCAGCCCACAACACCTACCTCGGTCAGCCCACAACACCTACCTCAGTCAGCCCACAGCCCCATCACCTTCCTCAGCCCCCATGACCTTCCTCAGCCCACACCACCTTCCTCAGGCTACAACACCTACTTTAGTCATCCCACAGCCCCCAACACCTTCCTCAACCCACATAACCTTCCTCAGCCCACATAACCTTCCTCAGCCCACATCACCTTCCTCAGGCCACATCACCTTCCTCAGTCAGCCCACTGCCCCAATACCTTCCTCAGCTCCCATCACCTTCCTCAGCCCCATCACCTTACTCAGTCCACAACACCTTCCTCAGCCCACATCACCTTCCTCAGGCCACATCACCTTCCTCAGTCAGCCCACTGCCCCATTACCTTCCTCAGCTCCCATTCAACTTCCTCAGCCCCTATCACCTTCCTCAGCCCCCATCACCTTCCTCAGCCCACACCACCTTCCTCAGGCTACAACACCTACCTCAGTCAGCTCACAGCCCCATCACCTTCCTCAGGCCCCAACACCTTCCTCAGCCCACATCACCTTCCTCAGGCCACATCACCTTCCTCAGCCCACATCACCTTCCTAGGAGAATAATCATCTTCTTGCACCCAGCTGCAGACCAGAAGCCAGACACGTGCCTGAGTATGCCGACTTGAGCTTTGGCGTGCAATACCTGGCAGAGGTAACTTGTCAGTCGCCCTGGCATTCTGTGAGCAGGCCACAGACTCGCAGATATGTGTGTATACACATCACATATTGCACAGATGACCACAGTCTAGCCCTCATTACTTATATTATTAATGTATTGAACATTGTATCTGGTGTCTAGATGTGGTACTTGAATTTAGGTAGAAATGTTGAGTTGTCAACATTGCTAAGACTGTAGGAATTTACTATTATTTTTTCCAGGGATCTACATGACACTAAGGGGTATTATTTACTAGAGTGAGTTTTTAGAAGTGGAGATGTTGCCCATAGCAACCAATCAGATTCTAGCCAATATCTTCTAGAAGGTGCTAGTTAAGAATCTGATTGGTTGCTATGGGCAACATGTCCACTTCTAAAAACGCTCAGTTTAGTAAATATACCCCTAAGCCTTTGCAAGGCCTCTTATTCTATTGGGGTTGTTTTATTGGGACCATTAGAGAGGACTGTCCTTATGGTGTGTCCATATATACTTTAAAGTATCCTTTTCATTACATAAATATAAAAAAAATTTTTTAAGTTTATTAGGCTTACTTACTCAGATTTCCTATTCATAACAAGTGCAGCTTAAAAGTAAAATATTCTTCCTCGCAGAATTTGGCAGAAATAAGGTGTAGAACAGGGGAGTGCCGACAGCTCACTACTCACCTGTTGCCTCCCCCGGTCTATAATTCGTGACCCTGTGACCTGCTTGGGATTCTGAGGATTGCAGGGGAAGGACAGCCTATGGTCTAAACCTGGATCAATTTAATATTTATTGTAAACTTTAAGACAGTAGCCTTAAAGTTGCATCAATTTTACAGTTTGTCACTTATGGATCTATTCAATTCAGCAAGAGTTAAATAGCGATGGGAGGTAGGTCCCAAAGCTAATCAATTGACTACGCTGTTAGTATGACTATATGATTTCTTCTCGCACCCTCCTGAGGGTGTAAGGAGAAATCCAAATAAAGTGCCATTTGCGAGGCTGTTTTGCGGCTTAGCATGGCGCTAACAGCCTTGTGCTAGACTCTTGGGATTAAACACCCAGGTTAAGTCGCTAGAATTGGCATTCTCCGACTTAACTTGTAAGTGTTGGACTAAACAGTGCGCTGAATTAAGTAGCTCTGGGACCAACTTCTCGGTGCTATTCAACTCCCGCTGAATTGAACTGCCCATAAAGTGTATCAACCCATCAACTCCCACACAAATTTCATGCCTGTTGTGACATCTGATGCCTTGTTTCTCTGGCGTGAGCAACAACCAGTGAAGTCTGCATGTCGCCGTCCTTTTCCCAGCCATGAGCGAACGTAGTTTACTGGTTTAAACAGCTCAAGTGGAGGTCCGACAGTTTTTATGAATATAAGCTTGGAGGTTGTTTCCACAGACAATGAATTTCTGATATTTGTCAGAATGTCATTCATAACGCTGAAAGAGCGCTCACATTCAGCAGTGGATATTATTATTGTGTTCAAGACTTCCACTAATTTTTGGAGTCTCTCTGGTCTTGTGTCATCTTTGTTTGATAAGTCGCTGACATACTCCCGAAATCCTCCTACTACTCCCTGGACTTCTGGAATTTTGAAAAAAGTACAAAGGTGTTTGATTGAATTGTCGCCAAAACAAATATCTGCTTTGGAAGGCCATTTTGACTTATCAATCACTTCCATATGTTTTATTAGGTCTTGGTATTTTCTTTTGTCTTCATCATGTTGGGATGAACCTAATGCACAATGTGACGAACGAGTTGTGAGCATACGCTGTTCCATTTTTTTAGAGAGACGATTGAAAAAATGACTTGAGTTGATGGCTGTCATTCTTCCTTTATGCAAAACAACTCCCTTAAACTCTCCATCAAGAACTGCTTGTCGAGATACTGGAAAGTGCTCTCCAGGATTTTGTGACATGGATTCGAAAACCAGGCACTTTTGCTCAATTAACTTATGAGCCCGCACGAGTGTAATAGATCGTCTCTGTAGCTCCAAGGAAAGCTCTTCTAATTCAACCAGTACATCAAAGAGTAAACCTAAGTTTAACACAAAGGAGTTGTCGGTGAGACGATCTTTGAGCCCTTTGTATGTTGCACGTTCTTTCGAATCTCGACTGTTGTCTTTAGAAGCTTTTTCAAAATGATTTACTAAGGCTGCATAATTTTGCCACACAGCTCGTACAGATCTTGCACTGGATGATACCCAACGAGTACCAAGTATTCGGCCAATAGCGTTTAATCGTAGACACAAAGCACTGGCACATTCCTGAAGTTCAGCTTGGTTTTTGGGAGAAACAGAGTATAAACTATACAGTTTATCAACAATGATTTCATGTCGAATGTTTCACTCACTTCTTCCACAGCATCTGCAACTGCTATTTCAAGTCGGTGGTTACTGCAATGCCATACTTTGACATCTGGAAACATGCCTAAGAGCAGAGACGTTACGCCAGATTTTCTTCCAAGCATATTGGAGGCTCCATCTGTCACAAATGAAACTAAATTAAGTAAAAGAAACTCACGATTAAACCCATTATCATACAGTGTCTTTAAGAAGGTATCAAGTATCGTATTAGCATTGGTATCTGGCAGTTGTGCTAAGTCAAAAAACATGCTGCAAGCATCTTCACAGTTTGGAAAAACTACTTTCATGCAGATGACTAGAGCAACTTTATTGCTTGCTGTATTAGATTCATCGTTCATGAATCCAATTTTAAGATCCCTACTGATTACCGAATCAAACAACTTTCATCTCATACATTTTGCAATGTGGTCTGTAATATCAGCACATGAATGATCAGATTGTAAGATACGACCAACATCTAAACCATTTAGTTTTTGTAAACTTAAGAGAACTGGCAAATCAGTAAAAGGTTCTGCTTTGCCAGCATGTATACTGTACGAAATACTCGGCATGTATTTTCTTGAAAAACTGACTCTTGACGTGCTGTTGCTTGATCAAATTGTTCTTTTTTGGCTGCTGCACATATATCTAAGCACCTTTTGTGAGCCGTGCTGGTTTTGTGGTCAAATATTTTTTTCTAATGGACTGCCTTTTTTTTCATCAGTGTCACCAAAACAAGTCACTTTGCACTCTATCCACTCTTTTGACACTTTTAGTCCCCGTGATTTTAAAGTACCTAATGAACCTGCTGATTTACATGCTCTACATCCAATTCCATTTTTGTCCACTATTAACCACTTGTGTTTCTTCACTAAAATCAACATCTACAGGAGCTGCAAACTTTTTGGACGCTTAATAATAAATCGATCCATATTTCGTGTATTGGCGTCTGACTATTGGAATCAAATTATACACGTTTGCAGTATGAGATGACTATGCAGGTAGCTAAAGGAAAAGAATCATTAAGACTAATCACACTCCACTCTTCCCCTCCTAAATCACTGCCACCTCATCTTCTCAAAATCCATGTAAAAAAATCCGCCCATGCCTTTGTTAAATGGTGAGGGACAGGGAGCTTCCAGCAGAAGGTCACCCAATAGGTTTGCAGGATAAGGACCAGGTCGGCTGAGAAGATGAAGGCTGACAAGCAGCAGGAACACAGACTGTGCAGTATGAGATGACTATACAGGTAGCTAAAGGAAAAGAATCATTAAGATAAATTACACTCCACTCTTCCCCTCCTAAATCACTGCCACCTCATCTTCTCAAAATCCATGTCAGCCAACCCATCCATACCTTTGTTAAATGGTGAGGGACAGAGTGTCACCAGCAGAAGGTCACCCAATAGGTTTGCAGAACAAGGACCAGGTCGGCTGAGAAGATGAAGGCTGACAACCAGCAGGAACGCAGACTGTACAGTATGAGATGACTATGCAGGTAGCTAAAGGAAAAGAATCATTAAGATTAATCACACTCTACTCTTCCCCTCCTAAATCACTGCCACCTCATCTTCTCAAAATCCATGTAAAAAAATCCGTCCATACCTTTGTTAAATGGTGAGGGACAGGGAGCTTCCAGCAGAAGGTCACCCAATAGGTTTACAGGATAAGGACCAGGTCGGCTGAGAAGATGAAGGCTTCTAAACGTCAATGGTTCTAACACAGACTTGACAGGCAGGGCGGGCTCAAACCTTATTTTTTTGTTGTACAAATACAGGGGGCGATTCAATTCACTGCACTGTTTGCTTAGTCGGGAAGCAGTTAAGTCGTAGAATGTCGGTTCTGACGACTTAACCTGCGTGCTTAGTTGTAAGAACTGGCATTCTACTTTAAAAGTGCCGTGGCCATTAGCGGCGCTCTAAACAGGAAAGAGCAGCGCGGCCAGCACTTTAGTCGGATTTCTCCTCGCACCCTCGGGGGTGCTAGAAGAAAATCTTTGAGTTTGACCAAACAGCGCAGTGAATTGAATCGCCCCCATAGATTTTGGTGCAACTTGGTGCAGTAAATCTTATACATACTGTATATGTATAAATAATCTCATTTTATATAAATTTGGGGCTGGAACTGGACTTTTGTCATGCATAACCAAAATAAATAGTTGTAGATGTATAGTTTATAATAATCTAGTTCTAGATGTAATAGTAATATCAATTCAGGCTCCCTTTTCTAAAGATTTGTAACATACACTAGACAATGCAGAAACTTTAGATAAAAAAACACAATGGAACCTTTAAAGAAATAAAGTAAAGACAATACCATGGCCCACACAGTAAATAAAACACAAGCTCTGCATTAAAAAAAACTTGCATTGGAATCAATAGAAAATAAAAAACAAAAACACATAGGCCCCACAGAAATAAATACATCACACATTTTGCATGAACAAAAAATACACGCACACATTGGCACTCATAGGGAAAAAACAAATACAAGCCCCTGCCACAGAAAATAAATCACATAAGCTTTGCATAAAAAAAAAAAACACCACCACATTGGCACACACAGGAGAAAAAACAAACATATAGGCCCGTATTCAATTAGGCAGCAAACAGTCCAGCATGGACTCCACATCGGAGCTTTTCTGGGAATAAAGTATCGGGCACGTGCCTGCTTTATCCGCATATTCAATTTAAAATTAGCGAAAAATAGGATCTAAGAAAAAAATTGGGATCTAAGAAAAAAAATGGGAATTTGTGGGAAATGTGTCTGTGACACCCCTAAAGATGTCCAGACATGGGGGATCACTATGGGTACCCCCATTTTTGCCTGCAGAAGAAAGTCGGGTTTTTCAATAGCTACGGCAGGTGTTTTTTTCCCGACATTGAAGAAGTGATGCAGAAGAGCAATTACATTTTTTTTTTTTTTTTTTTTAAGTGGTCCCACCAAATTTGGGGTACATGAAAATGGGTACTAGCATTTTTTTAAGTCCCTAAAGTCATTTTTTTTAAATTCTGCAAAAATGCACCTGCCGCTAATAGCCTATTATAGAAATCACCTGCCGCATACTTAAGGTGCCCATACACGGTGTGATGCACCATGTAGGGCAGTGGTCGCCAACCTTAATTGAGGTGTGAGCTACTTGAGAAAAATTAAACCTCCTGAAGAGCTACTAAAATTTTAGAAAAAAAAATCTGATATATAACCGAAGGTTATTTAATGAAAATGTTTTAAAAAAGTTTAAGAACAGGCACATTTCACTGTTAATTACCGGATCCAAGCAGGTAAGTGCAGTAGAGGAGCAAAAGATATAGGCAGGGCTGAGAGAGAGTCTCTTGCTCCGCCATGGCGTAGACGCCGTTGGTGGAACCACGGGGAAGCACAGTCTGCAGCAATCACCTGAAGTGCTTGCCTGTGGTTCCACCCATGGCATTGAAGCCATGAGGGAGCGATCATCAGAGGTCACTTCTTCCTAGTTGACTCTGCGGTACTGCAGCTAGGTGAGCTACAAAAAATTAAGACCGCGAGCTACCGGTAGCTCGCGAGCTACAGGTTGGAAACCACTGGTGTAGGGCGACTGCCGATCTGTTGGAAGACGGATCGTGCTGTCACCGCCGGCAATCGTGCGGTCCCCGTAGACCGCATAATATGCGGATTTCCACCTCCTTCATCTGAATGGGATCGTACATCGCATCCCAGATCAGATGGTTTTGCAGGAAGATCTGGGGATGCGATGTACGACTCCGCGGGAGCGCGCAGCACAATATCAGGTACAATATCATGCCCATACACGGCACAAAACAGCAGCTATATCGTGCTGATCCGTCGGTGCCGCGTATGGGGCCTTTACAGAATACCCCTGAACCTGTTTCCCTATTTTTAAACACTGTTTCCCCTTCTTTTATTTTTTCACCCCAGTTTATTTTTAAATGACATTCCCAGGGATGCAGGCTATTTTTTTTAAGCCTGCACCCCTAAACCCCATATCTGCACTTTTTTTTCGCCATGTAAAACATGGTGAAAAGTTATCCCCATTTTTTTTCAAAGACTTTTCGAACCTGCAAAAAGTCTTTGAAATTAAATATGGGGATCATTGAAAGAGGCGAAAATAGGCGACTCTTCGCAGCCAAATTGAATACACCCCATTGGCTCCCACAAGGAAATAAATAAATCATGTAAGCTTTGCATGATAAAAAAAAAGGATCACATTGGCACCGTACAGAAGAAAATAAACACCTTTTCAAATTCGCATGGACCGCAGCTGCAATAATATGCTACTGCTTGACAGCCAGCATAAATACGCCCACTGCTTTCTCACATCTGTTTACTGTTGTTCTCCTGCGTAAACATCGGTACCATCTACGCACATCAACCACTCACGCAGCATTTACAGGAGGTCTGTCCTGCCACAGACACCAATTCTCTTCACATGCAATCAGGGCCGGATTACTAATGGGGCGGGTGGAGCTACAGCTCCAGGCCCACCTTGAAAATAGGCCCACAGGATCCATTGCAGTGCAGGCAGTTTTGAAAGGGAATTTAAAAAAAAAAATCCCTGTCACCACTGTCTGCACTGCAGTGGAGGGAAGCCCCAGGCCCCGGCCAGTCACCCCCTCTCTACCCCCGGCCAGTCACCCCCTCTCTACCCACCCCACATCGGCAATCCGAAGCTCCGTCATTCGAGGCTCCACCCCCAGACTGTCTGAAGCCCCGCCCCTGTGTTATCCGAGTATCCTCTCCTTGCAGGGTCTCCTTGCAGTGTTAAGCTCCGCCCCCATACCAGCCGAAGCTCCGCCCCCATACCGGCCGAAGCTCCGCCCCCAATTCGTGCTAGGGGTCCCATCTGCATCTGCAGTTATGTCCCCTTTCATCTGAAGCACGGTCCATTCATCCCCACCCACCTCCATTGATTGAGCTGACTGCTGGCATAGAAATTATGAGATGTCAGCCCTGCACAGGAGGGAGGGAGCTGTCACCAGCCATTAGGAGCAAGCAACCCACAGGTAGGTATACTGGCTGGCACCTATGTATGTGTGTATATATAATTATGTGTATATATAATTATATATATATATATATATATATTATTATTATTATTTTTTTCCCATTGTCTGGCACTACCAACAATAAAGAACCTAGGCCCTGATTCAGAGCCGGATGCTCTGACCAGAGCGCTCGCTCTGAATCAGGGCCCTCCTCCATTAAAATGGAGCGTCCTCCTGGACGCTCGTATAGCTGTGGGTCACCGCCCACAGCATATACGAGTGTTCAAAAAGATGGTCGCGATGGTCTTGACCATCGCGACCATCGGACTTGCGACGGAAACCCTGCGGTAGGGTTTCCCAGCCACAAGCCCTGGAGTGATTTTGGCTCTATCAGAGCCAAAATCACTCCCACTGACATCACTAGTGATGTCAGTGGGGCCGGCTTCAGACTGTAGGCGTTCCCATGGGAACGCCTCCGTCTGGCAGGCATGCCCACCAAAGGGGGCGTGCTGTCAGTCACCATCGACAGCACGCCCCCTTTGGTGCGAGACCCGGAGCGACAGCTTGGCTGTCGCAGTCCGGGTCTTGCGCATGCGCACGACGGAGCTCCCTCCGTCGTGCGCATGCGCAGTGGGGAACATCGACCCACTTGCGAGCGTACTGCCGCTTGCGAGTGGGTCTGAATGACCCCCCTAGTCCTCACAGTCAGAAAAATCTACATAGCAGAGTTGGGGCACTCTAATGCCGGGTGCACACTAGACGATATTTTGCCCGATCCGGCGGATCGGGCCAACATATCGTCCGCATCAACCAGCGTGTACCAGCTATGTCGTTGATGACGTGCGCTCCCGTGCGTTGTCAGCGACATTGCTTGTCGGACCTGCATGCAGGTCCGACAGGCTATATTGTTAGCGGGGCCCATGCTGTCGAATGCTCCTGGCATCGTCTAGTGTGTACCAGCCTTTAGCTTAAATAAACGTTTTCTGAGACTGAATGCATTATCAACATTTCAGTCATTGAGTCACACTGATACTGCATCCAGTCTCAGAAAATGTTTAAGCTAAAGGCCCCCATAAACGGTGCAATATGCACCTTGCGAAGCGATGGGGGATCCGACGTCCGACATATTGGATGGTCCCCACACACGCTGTGATCGGGTTGCTGACCGCCCCATATGCCGGCACCCCCCTCCCCCACCCGCATAGCGCTGTGTGGGATCGTACATCGCATCTCCAGATCAATTGAACTTGCAGTAAGATCTGGGGGTGCGATGTACGACCCCACGAGAGCGCGCTCTGGCCGATATCATACCCACACATGGCACGATATAGCAGCGATATCAAACCAATCATTCGGGTCGGCTGCTATATCGCACCGTGTATGGGCACCTTAAGAGTGCCACACCTCTGCTCTGTATAGAGAGAGAAAGAGAGATAATGTGTATATATAGAGTAATTATATGCCTCTCTCTCTCTCTCTCTCTCTCTGTATATATATATATATATATATATATATATAATATATTCGGTTAGTATGCAGAGCCACGGTATGTGGCAGAACACAGTGCGTCACTCCAGGATTTGGTACAAAGTAATATTTCTGTTTCAATGTTTCAAGGCCCCTGCGGCCCCTTCGTCAGGATAACAAAAGTGTGAGCACCCATGTCATTGTCACAATTGAGAAGTATTGAGTGCTGGTCCGAGTGGTTTGTGTGTGTGTTTATATAGATACATATATTTATATATATATTCTCTCGGGGCCGTAACTAGGGTAGTACAACACAGGGTACAGGGCACTGCAGGGCAGGGGGCGCTGTTTGGGCCTGTCAATTTTCCTGTTTATTATAATTCTTACTTTTAGCCTCCTCTTCTTTTACCCCCAGCATCTGCTGGCCTCCCCTATCTCTTCCCTGGCCTTTCCCCATGAGGCCATGGCCCTTTTTCAGGGGCATTATCTTACGTCCCTATTTGAAAAATTAGGGGGTGTGGGCGGCACTGCTCCTTTTGGCACAGGGCTCCAAAATGTCTAGTTACGGCTCTGATATATATATATATATATAATATATATATGTGTGTTTGTATGTGTATCTATGTCGGCCTCCTGCCTTGGCTCTGCTTTACTACAGCACAGCCGCAGGCTCAGTGTGTCTGTGTTGACACACTAGCTGCGGTGCACACAGTATAGAGGGCGGCAGTAGTGACGGATGGAGGCGTTAGGCAGCTGTGGGGCTGTGCTGTATTATAGACCTCTATCTGCCAACAACTTGTTATCTGGTTTATCCCATATTTCAGGGGCCATAGTCTGTGGCTGTGGTGTCCTCTGTATTTTGTGGTGGCCGTTGGAGCTCTCTGTATTATATGGCACTCACTGCAATGGTTTTTTTTGTAAAGTGTATGGCGGTCACTTATGCTTAGTGTAGTATATCTATCATGATGCCCTGTATTGGAACAAGTATGTATGACCGCCGGACGTGAGCCCGGCGGTTCAAATCCCGACACCGGCAGCCCGATGGGTGAAGATCCCAACAGCGCAGGTAAGTATACTATCTCTACCCCTCTCCCTCCCCTAACCCTCCCTTAGGGGTGCCTAACCCTAACCTCCCTCCCAGTGCCTAAACCTAGCCCCCCTCCCCGCACCCTAATCCTAACCCTCACTTGGGGGTGTCTAACCCTAACCTTCCCCCAGTGCCTAAACCTGACCCTCCCTTCCCCTGGCCCCTAGCCTTCCCCGGGGGGGGGTGCCTAGCCCTAAGTTCCCCCGGGAGTCCCTAAACCTAACCCCCCCCATCCCCGGCTACGTGTATACTTACCCCCAGCAGAGAACGATCGGTCCAGCGTCCTCTCGGCGTTCCGGCATTGGGACTAACATAGGCGTTGGTAATTTGACGCCCTATGTTAAATCCCTTACCGGGATTACAGTGTTAGGGTTGAGACATCCCCCTGTATTATATGGCACTTACTGCGGTGCTCTCTGTATAATATGACGTCACTGTAATGATCTCTGTATTATCTGTTGGTCACTGAGACGCTCTCTGTTTCATATGGCACTCATTGCAATGTTCTCTGTATTATATGGCACTCACTGCAATGTTCTCTGTATTATATGGAACTCACTGCAATGTTCTCTGTATTATATGGCACTCACTGCAATGTTCTCTGTATTATATGGCACTCACTGCAATGTTCACTGTATTATATGGCACTCACTGCAATGCTCTTTATGTTATATTGTGGTCACTGCTATGTTCTTTGTAGTGGTCACTTGAATGCTTGGTGTATTATGGCAGGCACCGATGCTCTGTATTGTATGGCAGTCACGATCTTATATGTCAGTCACTGCAATGCTCTATGTATTATATGGCAGTCACGACAATGTTTTCTACATATTATGTTGGTCACTGCAATGCTTTCTATATTATATGGCAGTCACTGTGATGTTCTCTGCATTATATGGAGGTCACTGTGATGTTCTCTGTACTCTATGAGAGTCACTGTCGTGTCCTCTGCATTATATGGAGGTGAATGTGATGTCCTCTGTACTATATGGCAGTCTCTGCAATGTTCTCTGTATTATATGTCAGTAACTGAGATGTTCTCAGTATTATCTGTGACCACTGCGATGCTCTCTATATTATATGGCAGTCACTGCACTGTTATTTGCATTATCTATCTAACTATATATATATATATATATATATATATATATATATATATATATATATTCTCTGTATATTTACACACACCGATGTAGAGGAATCCTTTTGGATAGCTAATAAAATAGATCATGTAACTACTACTGCAGATAAGGATGTAATTGATTTAAGTTTCTTGCCAGAGTGGGGATGCACCAAATCGTCCTCTGTCAAAGTTAACCCTTACTGTCCTGGTCCAGTATTGCCATTGTTTTTTTTTTATTAAAAGGCAACACCTAAGAAGGCAGTTCACTAATTATTTTACTACAGTGGTTACGAATGTGGGATGAAAACGTACATAAATATGGCAATTTGCAGTGAACAATTTTAAGAATTTTTTGTTCTTTTCTTATTAATCTAAATCAGGGCTTGACAAATTTTTCTAAAATCTAGGAGCCAGGATGAAAGTGTAGGAGCCAGACCACAGTCCCCTCAAAAAAAATTACAGGAGTGAGGAGCACAGCTCTGTGTGCTATGCAATTGTTATACACACTATACTAGTCCACAAAATGGTCACAGTTGAATGGATGCAGTAAAATGGAGGCCCCCTCATTGCTCTGCACAGCTCCCCTGCTCCACCCCCCCCACCCTCCAGTAATAACACACCACATTTCACATAAAATAATGGTGCCAGAAAGTACAACAAAACCCCCTTCCCATCGTGGTCACACCGTAGACCCTACTACTGGAGAGCTCTATGCAGCCGGAGATAGGAGACAGTAGACAGCCGGGACGTACAGGAAGATCAGCATAGACTGGGACAGACAGCAGGGATCAGAGCAGGCCAAGATGGAGAGGAGTCATCAGCGCAGGCCGGGACGGACAGAGGCACAGCAGTCACCGCAGGCGACACTCAGCACATGCACTCCTGTGCATGATATGAACACCGCAATACTATAGGCACGAATCTCCGCCAGAGTTGATGAGGATCTGCTTTCTCCCTCACTGCAAAATCTAGTAGCCAGGCAGCAAAATCTGGTAGCCATGGCGACCTGGCCCCCGGGATTTGTCGAGCCCTGATCTAAACTATTCTAGGGGGTTAAGAAAAAGCATACCATACAGTTTTCACCATTTTACAAAAAAACCTCCATCAATTTATTTAGGAGCTCCACTATAAAGTGGTTCAAGACAGTTGCCAATGCTGGTCATACCTGCAGCGGCACACAATAGGCCCTTCATGAAGTTCAGCTACAGGCCCATGCAGACCTTAATCTGGCACTGCATGCAATGGTCTCTGAAGCTGAATATGTAATCCCAATGACCAATTTATACACACCGAAGTAACGACGTTCAAACGGTCAGGGACACCTGCGGTTTTTCCAACCACTCCCCGATCACCACCTCCAAATGCTAACAGCCTGTCACTCACTCTGCGACCACAGCGCACGTGCATTGCGGCTTATACACATGCGCAATGTCAAACAATCACTCAATCTGTGTATGCAGTTGCACTTTCAATTGCTGCTGAATCAAGCCCATAGGCCACACAGGAAATTAAACACATACAGAAGAATTCAGTTATTCTGGGTGGTGCCTAATGCATACTTGCCAACTCTCCCTCATTGTCAGGGAGACTCCCTTAAATAGCAGCAATCTCCCTGACTCCCTGAAGAGTCTACCAATCTCCCTCATTTCACCTTACCCCCATTATGACACTGTTCTATAAAAGAAAAAAACAGAGATATATACATTTAAATGGGATAATTAGTATAATTTCCCTGCATTGGTTATAAGGCACAATGATCCCTATGGTTACATGTATTTTCTGAGAAGTATCAGTGTGTTTTCATCAACAAGTAGATCTTACTAACTGCTTTGGGGCTCATTTACATGTGGATGTAAATCAATGTTATGACACGCCTCTCAGATGTAGCAGTACACGCCCACTTTACCACCGCGCTCATAGGTGATGCTTTCACAATCTCCCTGAAATACTTTTTCAAAAGTAGGCAAGTATGGCCTAATGTAATAGGCACCCAATGGATTAATTCAAATGCTGCTCACTCGGGCAAGCATTATTGTGGGTGACACATTGATTCTCGCATCCTCCAGAATTGGCGAGAAAAAAAAAACCTGTCAAAAGTCCAAGTTCGGATGCCAAACGGCAGTTTGGGTGCTGATACCATGAGTTTAGCCAGGTTTAGCCGCTATGCGTGGCTAAACCCAGTGCTTCTGGATGCTTCAAAAGTAATGGATACCCGAATAAATATAATTAATTTGTTGGGCGCCCATTACTTTATACATCTCCCAGTGGAATTGAATTAGCCCCATAGGTTTTGCAAGAAGAATTCTAAAAAAAACCCACATAAGCCGTGCATGAAAATAAATAAAAAATACAGTCCACATTGGTGGCAATTCAATTAAACATGATGTGAATAGCACCAAGAAACAGGAGCTATTTAAACAATTCCCTCGCACCCTACACTTAGTAGGGAAATGCCAGTTAGTGCGCCTTAAGCCAGGTGTTTAGGTTCGCTAACCAGCATTTTCAAAATAAAGTGCCTGTTGCAATGGTGTCCGCGCCTTACTAAATTGAAAAACAGCATCGTGGACACCACTGTAGTTGGATTTCTGCTTGCAGCCTCTGGAGAGTGCAAGCATAAATCTTTTAGTTAGGTTTAATAGTGATGTCAATAGAATAGCTCTGGGACCAAATTCCTGGCGCAATTCAACATCACACTTAACTGAATTGCCCCCAGTAGCACCAATTGGAAAATAAAGAGAGACACACACACATTGGCACGGATAAGAAAATGTTGTGGGCATTCGGGGTATAATGACGCACAGGATACGGTTAATATCCTGGCAAAACGGATGCCAGCGCTTAGAATACTGGCACCGGTACCCAACCCTGAGACAAACTGGAGTAGCAAGGCACACACTATATCCAAGATTTTGTATTACTCACCGGTTGTTGCTGTCACATAGCTGAGGGATCCTTCCAGACCAATGAAGCAGGGATAAGTGCAGTGGCACCAACAGCTGTACTAGGGAGGGGGGAGGCCTTCCCCCTGCAGTTGAACCAGGCTTCAGGACTCCTTCAGTAAGCTAAGCTTACTAAGCTGACAATCCCCCTCACCGCGGAGGCCAGTATGAGATGCTCTGAGGCTGTGACTCCTGTGGCTGTCACAGAAACCAGCGGGGGATGGGCACATAAGCCTAACACATGCAGCGTGTAATGGATGCTGCTGCAGACACCTTCAGGTGGGGGCAGGCAACTGGCAACACGGGCGGGCAGGAGGGTGGCAGTGGTAACTACACCCGGCACTAACCTGTTGGACTCTGCAGCTTGGATGCTGCAGAGACCTTGAGAAAGAGGATGGCTGCGGGGGACCGGCGCATGCAGGGGCTGTTCTAGCGGGCGGAGACCCGCGCGGCCCAAACTACTCCCGGCACAGCACAAGCCTTGTTAGACTCTGCAGCTTGGATGCTGCAGAGACCTTGAGAAAGAGGATGGCTGCGGGGGACCGGCGCATGCAGGCTGCGGGCGGTCACTCGGCAGACGCAAGCAGCAGGCACTGGCAGGGGCCAGAAGTCCAAACACGGAGTCACACGGCCAGACTCTTCCAGCGGGGGATGGACAGAACACGCGGGCGGATGGGCGGGAGCTGCAAAGACTGACAGCCCAGTGTTTTCAATGAGCCAGCCGCATACACACTGCGGCTGGCTTAGGGGGCTGTCCTAGCGGGCGGAGACCCGCGCAGCCCTCTCTCCTTTCAATTAGGGAAAAAAAAATCTTATTTGCTTGAAGTGGCGGTATGCCATACCGTCGCATACCGTCATACTTCGAGTACTGCCTCCAATTACGATTTTGTTACCAACGATTTTATGAACGATTATATGTCAGATTTTTTAAAGTGTAATGAACGATTTTTTGAACTACAAACGATTTTTGCATATTCCTTTAATGAAAATCGTTGAGTTGGTCAGTCTGACTGAACTACAAACTACAAACGTAATGCGAATGAACGAGAATCGTTAATCGTTTTAACTCAGAAAGTGAACGATTTTTTAAACGATTGAACGATAAACGATGTCGTTATCGATAATCATTAAAAAAATCGTGTGTGTACGCACCTTTACACAGTACAGCATCTACTAGTGTACACTCTTCCCATGTTCCTCAGTACTTAACCACACACCTAGGAGAAGTTGTCATACTCTAGCACCTGCTGTACTCCTGTATAGGAAATGCAGATGCCCAGATGCCTACTATATGATTGTACATTTTTGCAAATTTAATTAAAAAAAAAAAACCCACTAAAGCTGCATACACACACACAACGATTTTTTGAACGATAATCGTTTGAAAAAATCGTTCACTTTTTGAGTCAGACGATGAACGATAATCGTTCATGTGCGTTCACGTTTGTAGTTTGCAGTTTGTAGTTCAGTCAGACTTGTCAACTCAACGATTTTCATTAAGGGAATATGCAAAAATCATTTGTAGTTCAAAAAAATTGTTCATTACACTTTAAAAAATCTGACAGATAATCTGACAGAAAATCGTTCATAAAATCGTTGGTAACAAAATTGTTGTGTGTATGCAGCTTAAAAATTCACATGTACATAAGTATTCACGGCCTTTGCCATGAAAGTCAAAATTGAGCTCAGGTGCATCCTGTTTCCACTGATCATCCTTGAGATGTTCCTACAGCTTAATTGGAGTCCACCTGTGGTAAAATCAGTTTATTGGGCATGATTTTGAAAGGCATACACCTGTCTATATAAGGTCCCACACTTGACAGTGCATATCAGAGCACAAACCAAGCATGAAGTCCAAGGAATTGTCTGTAGACCACCGAGACAGGATTGTTCTCGAGGCACAAATCTGAGGAAGGGTACAGAAAAATATCTGCTGCTTTGAAGGTCCCAATGAGCACAGTGGCCTCCATCTGTAAATGGAAGAAGTTCGGAACCACCAGGACTCTTCCTAGAGTTGGTCGTCCGTCTAAACTGAGTGATCGGGGGAGAAGGGCCCTAGTCAGGGAGGTGACCAAGAACCCGATGGTCACTCTGTCAGAGGTACAGCATTCCTCTGTGGAGAGAGGAGAACCTTCCAGAAGGACAACCATCTCTGCAGCAATCCACCAATCAGGTCTGTATGGTAGAGTGGCCAGACGGAAGCCACTCCTTAGTAAAAAGCACATGGCAGCCCACCTGGAGTTTGCCAAAATGCACCTGAAGGACTCTCAAGACCATAATGAGACAAAGATTGAACTCTTTGGCATGAATGCCAGGCGTTATGTTTGGAGGAAACCAGGCACTGCTTATCACCAGGCCAATACCATCCCTACAGTGAAGCCTGGTGGTGGTAGCATCATGCTGTGGGGATGTTTTTCAGAGGCAGGAACTGGGAGACTAGTCAGGATAGAAGGAAAGATGAATGCAACAATGTATA
Organism: Taudactylus pleione; assembly: GCA_031769625.1. Taxonomy (NCBI): domain Eukaryota; kingdom Metazoa; phylum Chordata; class Amphibia; order Anura; family Myobatrachidae; genus Taudactylus; species Taudactylus pleione. The sequence continues at coordinate 247,132 of JAUIMM010001859.1, forward strand.
GAGACATCCTGGATGAAAACCTGCTCCAGAGCGCTCTTGACCTCAGACTGGGGCGACAGTTCATCTTTCAGCAGGGCAGCGGCCCTAAGCACACAGCCAAGATATCAAAGGAGTTACTTTAGGACAACTCTGTGAATGTCCTTGAGTGGCCCAGCCAGAGCCCAGACTTCAATCCGATTGAACATCTCTGGGGGAGATCTGAAAACGGCTGTGCACCGACACTTCCCATCCAACCTAAGGGAGCTTGAGAGCTGCCACAAAGAGGAATGGGAGAAATTGCCCAAAGATAGGTGTGCCAAGCTTGTGGCATCATATTCAAAAATACTTGAGGCTGTACTTGCTGCCAAAGGTGCATCAACAAAGTATTGAGCAAAGGCTGTGAATACTTATGTACATTATTATTATTATTATCCTTTATTGATTTGGCGCCACAAGTGTTCTGCAGCGCTTTACATAGTGCATAGAACTAATAGGTGAACAAGAAACAAGTAACTTACAGTGCAGGACAAGGACACGATTTATATACATTGCTGCAATAGCGATTAAAACACTCACAATAAGCAGCCGGGAGTTGACAGTCACGTGTTAGGTGCCCTAATGGGGAGTAAAGAGTAGAAGAAAATGTAAAGAGAAGCACATGAGGGAAGAGGTCCCTGCTCATGAGAGCTTACATTCTAAAGGGGAGGGGCTGACAGACAGGCATTACACAGAAGGGGAAGATAGGGAGGAAAGAGCATGAGGTTTGTTAGGATGAGTGCTGGAAGGCCTTGATGAAGTAGTGGGTCTTGAGAGCCCATTTGAAGATTTGTAGAGAGGTGGAGAGTCTGATGGGGAGAGGGAGAGCATTCCAAAGGTAGGGAGCAGCACGGGCAAAATCTTGGATGTGTTAGTGGGAGGAAGTAATCAGTTGGCAAGAGAGGTGGCATGCATTTGTTGAGCGAAGTGGACGGGCGGGAGTGTGAAGGGAGAAAAGGTCAGAAATGTATGCGGGAGAGGATTTGGTGAGGGCTTTGTAGGCGAGTGTAAGAACCTTGAATTGGCATCTGAAGGGGAAGAGGAGCCAGTGTAGGGCTTGAAGGAGAGGGGAAGCAGATGTAGAACGTCTGGAGAGGAAGATGAGCCGAGCAGCAGCATTGAGAACTGATTGTAGTGGAGAGAGGTGAGAGACTGGGAGGCCAGCTAGGAGATGGTTACAGTAGCCCAATCTGGAGATGACCAGTGAGTGGATGAGGGTTTTAGTGGCATCCTGGGTGAGGAAAGGTCTAATCCTGGAGATATTTTTTAGGTGGAAATGGCAGGACTGCGAGAGGTGCTGAATGTGTGGTTTAAAGGAGAGGGAGGAGTCTAGGATAACTCTAAGACAGCGCACTTTGGGACTAGAGGAGATAGTTGTGCCATAAATAGATAATGAAATTGTGGGAAGTGATGTAGTGGAAGAGGGTGGGAAGATGATCAGCTCAGTCTTAGACATGTTAAGTTTAAGAAAGCACTGGGACATCCATGAAGAGACAGCAGAGAGACAGTTGGAGATACGGGTAAGGAGCGAGGGGGAGAGCTCAGGGGTGGAAAGGTAAATTTGAGTGTCATCAGCATAGAGATGATATTGGAGGTCAAAGGAGTTAATGAGTTCACCTAAAGAGGATGTATATAGGGAGAAAAGGAGAGGTCCAAGAACAGAACCTTGGGGAACTCCTACTGTTAGTGGAAGTGGGGGGGGGGAGAAGTCATGAGAGGACACAGAGAAGGAACGATCAGAGAGGTAGGAGGAAAGCCAGGAGAGGGCAGTGCCACGTAAACCGAGAGAGTAATGGATTTGCAGGAGGAGAGGTTGGTCTACAGTGTCAAATGCAGCAGAGAGGTCAAGGAGAATGAGCAGAGAGTAGTGGCCCTTGGATTTGGCAGCAAGGAGGTCATTGCTGACTTTCGTGAGGGCAGTTTCAGTGGAGTGGAGAGAATGGAAGCCAGATTGAAATGAGTCAAGGAGGGAGTGGAGGAAAGAAAGGTGGTAAGGCGGTTGTAGACAATATGCTCAAGGAGTTTGGAAGCAAAAGAGAGAAGAGAGATGGGTCAATAGTTGGAAAGTATGTAAGGATCAAGGGTAGGTTTTTTAAGAATGGGGGAGACAAGGGCATGTTTGAATGCAGAAGGGACAGTGCCAGATGATAGGGAGAGATTAAGGAGGTGAGCCAGATGGGAACAGGCAGAAGGAGACAGGTAGTAGAGGAGACGCGAAGGGATAGGGCCAAGAGGGGAGGTGGAAGGAGGGCCATGACTTCATCTCCAGAAGCAGGGGAGAAGGATGTCAGAGTTGGTGAGACAGAAGGGGAGGAGTGGTCAGGGCAAGGAGGGGGAGCAGTGCTGAGGGTCTGATGGGATATGATGTCCTTACATATGGAGTAAATTTTAGATGTAAAGTAGGTGGCAAAGTCAAGGGCAGAGAACGAGGAGGGGAGGCGAGGAGGGGAAAGGCAGAGGAAGGAGTTGAAAGTGGCAAAGAGACGCCAGGCGTTTGAAGACTGGGAGGAGATGAGGTTCTTGAAATATGTTTGTTTGGAGAGAGACAGGGCATCACTGTAGGAAGAGAGAATACATTTGAAATGGAGGAAGTCAGCCTTAGAGCGTGATTTTCTCCACTGACGCTCGGCAATTCGTGAACACTTTTGCAGGTATCTGGTGCATTTGGAATGCCAGGGTTGTGGTGTGGATATGCGAGGGTGAGTAGATATTGTACACGTGATTTCTTAGTGTATTTTTAATTAAATTTGCAAAAATCTCAAAAAACTTTTTACACGTTGTCATTATGGGGTACTGTGTGTAGAATTTGGAGGACAAAAATTAATTTATTCCATTTTGGAATAAGGCTATAACATAACAAAATGTGGAAAAAGTGAAGCGTTGTGAATACTTTCCGAATGCACTATATATATATATATATATATATATATATATTTATATATAATTTTGAAGGCAGGGTATACTTTGAGGGGTGGAGCTTGCTCCTGTTTTACCAGGCTCTAGCAGGGCTGGGGGAGGGAGAGGAGCACTGTTTCCTCCGAAAGCACTGTGTTGGTGTCACCAGCTGCCGCTTATTAGGCAGGGGGGAGGGAAGCAGCTAGGAGAGGGTACAGTGCCTGAGCGCTGTGCTGTGATGATTTTCCGGCGGCTACTGTGACCTGTGCAGCTGTCAGAGGTGGGTGTCGCCGGGCTGCCGCTTATTGGTGCAGGGGAGTGGGAGAGGGTGACAGCACCTGAGCACTGTGCTGTGTACATTTTCCAGGCGGCTGCTGTGACGTGTGCAGCCACCGGAGGTGGGTGTCACCGGGCTGCCGCTTATTGGTGCGAGGGAGAGGGTGACAGCGCAGAGATCGCGCTGTTGGTATTTATATCCCCGGCGGCTGCTCTTTCCTCTCTGCAGCCATCGTGTTGGTGCTGTGGGAGTCGGGCTGCCTGATCGATCAGGCACATGGGGATGTCTGAAATGTGCAGAGGGACCGGGAGGTCCCTCTGAGATAGGCGGCTGCTAGAAGATCATTGTCCAGGAAAGTGGTTAATTGATGATTGCTGTCACCTGTGGTGAAACACTTTTCTCATCTATTAGCTTGCTCAACACAGGTGATTGCAATCATTATTTAGGTGGGAAGTCCAGGAGCAGAACATTTTGTACCGAGTGGAAGGGATCATGTTGGAGGGTAGGGTACAGTCGTCTGCGATACATGAGAGATGAGTTTTACAGTCACCTGCGATACATGTAAGGGGAGTTTTACAGTCACCTGCGATACATGTAAGGTGAGCTTTACAGTCATCTGCGATACATGTGAGGTGAGCTTTATAGTCACCTGCGATACATGTAAGGTGAGTTTTACAGTCACCTGCGATACATGTGAGGTGAGCTTTATAGTCACCTGCGATACATGTAAGGTGAGCTTTACAGTCATCTGCGATACATGTGAGGTGAGCTTTACAGTCACCTGCGATACATGTAAGGTGAGCTTTACAGTCACCTGCGATACATGTAAGGTGAGCTTTACAGTCATCTGCGATACATGTGAGGTGAGCTTTACAGTCACCTGCGATACATGTAAGGTGAGCTTTACAGTCATCTGCGATACATGTGAGGTGAGCTTTACAGTCACCTGCGATACATGTGAGGTGAGCTTTATAGTCACCTGCGATACATGTAAGGTGAGCTTTACAGTCATCTGCGATACATGTGAGGTGAGCTTTATAGTCACCTGCGATACATGTAAGGTGAGCTTTACAGTCACCTGCAATACATGTAAGGTGAGCTTTACAGTCACCTGTGATACATGTAAGGTGAGCTTTACAGTCACCTGTGATACATGTAAGGTGAGCTTTACAATTGAATTGTATGTGATGCCACAAAACAAAAATAAAAAATCAAATGTGAAAGACTTCTACAAAATGGCGAAGATGTAACTCACAGGCACAGAGGTTATCACGCATGCAAAGGGAAAAAGGTAAAGGGAAACTCTAATCACTGGTACCAAAATAGCTCTATAGATATAAGATAAAGGCAGATATGACTCCACTTATTGGAAAAATCACTAAAGGGATTGTATATCCACGAGAATGGTAGAGAAAAGGAGGTGCACCCTTGAGAGTAAAATATAGCTATAAGGAGAAAAGAAAAGTACTCTCTGGAAGGGATCATGTTGGAGGGTAGGGTACAGTCGTCTGCGATACATGAGAGATGAGTTTTACAGTCACCTGCAATACATGTAAGGTGAGCTTTACAGTCACCTGCGATACATGTAAGGAGAGCTTTACAGTCACCTGCGATACATGTAAGGTGAGCTTTACAGTCACCTGCGATACATGTAAGGTGAGCTTTACAGTCACCTGCGATACATGTAAGGTGAGCTTTACAGTCACCTGCAATACATGTAAGGTGAGCTTTACAGTCACCTGCGATACATGTAATGTGAGCTTTACAGTCACCCGCGATACATGTAAGGTGAGCTTTACAGTCACCTGCGATACATGTAAGGTGAGCTTTACAGTCACCTGCGATACATGTGAGGTGAGCTTTACAGTCACCTGCGATACATGTGAGGTGAGCTTTACAGTCACCTGCGATACATGTGAGGTGAGCTTTACAGTCACCTGCGATACATGTAATGTGAGCTTTACAGTCACCTGCGATACATGTAAGGTGAGCTTTACAGTCACCTGCGATACATGTGAGGTGAGCTTTACAGTCACCTGCGATACATGTGAGGTGAGCTTTACAGTCACCTGCGATACATGTAAGGTGAGCTTTACAGTCACCTGCGATACATGTGAGGTGAGCTTTACAGTCACCTGCGATACATGTGAGGTGAGCTTTATAGTCACCTGCGATACATGTGAGGTGAGCTTTACAGTCACCTGCGATACATGTGAGGTGAGCTTTACAGTCATCTGTGATACATGTAATGTGAGCTTTACAGTCACCTGCGATACATGTGAGGTGAGCTTTACAGTCACCTGCGATACAAGTGAGGTGAGCTTTACAGTCACCTGCGATACATGTGAGGTGAGCTTTACAGTCACCTGCGATACATGTAAGGTGAGCTTTACAGTCACCTGCGATACATGTGAGGTGAGCTTTACAGTCACCTGCGATACATGTGAGGTGAGCTTTACAGTCACCTGCGATACATGTAATGTGAGCTTTACAGTCACCTGCGATACATGTAAGGTGAGCTTTACAGTCATCTGCGATACATGTAAGGTGAGCTTTACAGTCACCTGCGATACATGTAAGGTGAGCTTTACAGTCACCTGCGATACATGTGAGGTGAGCTTTACAGTCACCTGCGATACATGTAATGTGAGCTTTACAGTCACCCGCGATACATGTAAGGTGAGCTTTACAGTCACCTGCGATACATGTAAGGTGAGCTTTACAGTCACCTGCGATACATGTGAGGTGAGCTTTACAGTCATCTGCGATACATGTAATGTGAGCTTTACAGTCACCTGCGATACATGTAAGGTGAGCTTTACAGTCATCTGCGATACATGTAAGGTGAGCTTTACAGTCACCTGCGATACATGTGAGGTGAGCTTTATAGTCACCTGTGATACATGTAAGGTGAGCTTTATAGTCATCTGCGATACATGTAATGTGAGCTTTACAGTCACCTGCGATACATGTAAGGTGAGCTTTACAGTCACCTGCGATACATGTAAGGTGAGCTTTACAGTCACCTGCGATACATGTAAGGTGAGCTTTACAGTCACCTGCAATACATGTAATGTGAGCTTTACAGTCACCTGCGATACATGTAAGGTGAGCTTTACAGTCACCTGCGATACATGTAAGGTGAGCTTTACAGTCACCTGCGATACATGTGAGGTGAGCTTTACAGTCACCTGCGATACATGTGAGGTGAGCTTTACAGTCACCTGCGATACATGTGAGGTGAGCTTTACAGTCACCTGCGATACATGTGAGGTGAGCTTTACAGTCACCTGCGATACATGTAAGGTGAGCTTTACAGTCACCTGCGATACATGTGAGGTGAGCTTTACAGTCACCTGCGATACATGTGAGGTGAGCTTTACAGTCACCTGCGATACATGTAAGGTGAGCTTTACAGTCACCTGCGATACATGTGAGGTGAGCTTTACAGTCACCTGCGATACATGTGAGGTGAGCTTTATAGTCACCTGCGATACATGTGAGGTGAGCTTTACAGTCACCTGCGATACATGTGAGGTGAGCTTTACAGTCATCTGCGATACATGTAATGTGAGCTTTACAGTCACCTGCGATACATGTGAGGTGAGCTTTACAGTCACCTGCGATACAAGTGAGGTGAGCTTTACAGTCACCTGCGATACATGTGAGGTGAGCTTTACAGTCACCTGCGATACATGTAAGGTGAGCTTTACAGTCACCTGCGATACATGTGAGGTGAGCTTTACAGTCACCTGCGATACATGTGAGGTGAGCTTTACAGTCACCTGCGATACATGTAATGTGAGCTTTACAGTCACCTGCGATACATGTAATGTGAGCTTTACAGTCATCTGCGATACATGTAAGGTGAGCTTTACAGTCACCTGCGATACATGTAAGGTGAGCTTTACAGTCACCTGCGATACATGTGAGGTGAGCTTTACAGTCACCTGCGATACATGTAATGTGAGCTTTACAGTCACCCGCGATACATGTAAGGTGAGCTTTACAGTCACCTGCGATACATGTAAGATGAGCTTTACAGTCACCTGTGATACATGTGAGGTGAGCTTTACAGTCACCTGCGATACATGTAATGTGAGCTTTACAGTCACCTGCGATACATGTAAGGTGAGCTTTACAGTCACCTGCGATACATGTAAGGTGAGCTTTACAGTCACCTGCGATACGTGTAAGGTGAGCTTTACAGTCACCTGCGATACATGTGTGGTGAGCTTTATAGTCACCTGCGATACATGTAAGGTGAGCTTTATAGTCATCTGCGATACATGTAATGTGAGCTTTACAGTCACCTGCGATACATGTGAGGTGAGCTTTACAGTCACCTGCGATACATGTAAGGTGAGTTTTGGTACATGGGATACAGAAGCCACTAATCCCCTTACCTTAAGTGAGAGGTATCTTTACCTTTATTTATATTTTTATATGTGATAGATACTGTACTAACCACTCATGTGGTCCGTTATTTGACTGTTTCACTGATTGTCTGATATGCACTTTGTTTTAAGGGGTCATTAGCATCTAGACCCATGTGTGGATTTCCATTTTTTAACCTCACACGGTGTGCACAATTGCACACATAATATCTGGTCACCAGTATTTCTCCTTGTTTGCAGTGATTGATATTTTGTGTCTTACTAACGATTGTATATTTATTTTGCATACTAAGGGTCAATACTGTTTAGACCCATGTGATGGTTCTATATTTATTCCACATAGTGTGCACATATTTAGTGTCTTACCAACGATTGTATATTTGTTTTGCATACTAAGGGTCAATACTGTTTAGACCTATGTGATGGTTCTATATTTATTCCACACAGTGTGCACGCATAAGCTTTGTTCACATTTTGTTCTCTCATTTACAGTGAGAGATTCGGTGCTTGTTATTCAGATTTATTGTGCTTGATTTAAACCATCTTTCCATTTACTTGTGTGTTACATGCTCATTAGTATCAGCTTATATCATCAGTATTTCTGATAGAATGTATATTGATATATAACGCTGATACTACATCTGGACCCAGTACATCATTATCTGGTCATCAATACCAATACGGCGGTAGTTTGGTCCAGTCCTTATTCCAGAAATTATCTGTTGATTTATTTTTGTATTTTTCAGACATATATATTCACCTTTCAAATTACATACAGCAATGATAACATTATATATTAATGACTATCTTTACAGTCTGCTTATAATAATCCATTTCTTCATGCTGTAAATGCTTTCAATTAACACCTAATTGTTGTACTATTCTACATTTTCACACAGGATGGTCATTGACTACCGTCTCCTGTACATAATGGATATCTATTCTATATTTGTTTTATGTTGTTAAAGTCTTGTTAGTCCTTGTCTTACGATACATTATATATTAAAAGTTAAGTTTTAACTTATACAGGTGGATATTGTGCCCCTACACAAGAGAGTACTTTTCTTTTCTCCTTACAGCGGTTATCACAACTGGTTCCCCCGCCAGTTTCCCTTAGTACACAGCAGGGATATCTACAATATAAAATGGATACTTAATAATCGCGGCAGTTCTGCAATTTTATTTATTTTTTTTATAATATTTTATTTATAGTTTTGGTCACTAAATTATATGGTCACTATGGACAGCAGTGTTTAGATTAAGGCATAGGACCCAAAAAGTATACTTTGAGCAGGGTTACTTAACACTGGCAAGTTGTGTGTATATTGAAGGACATTTCATAATGCATGAGCACAGCTATAAAAGTCAGCTTCTAACTAATACCCCTTTCACACACAGCCTAAATACCCGGGTTTTTGTCAGTGCACGCGCACCGACCTGGTTCTAAACTATGAGGGTGATTCAGTATCAGACGGAGATGCTGTCGCAGCTGCTAACATGGTAGCAGCTGTGTTAGCACTATTATAGTAATGCAGCAGCATCACGCCTCCTGCATGCATTACTGATCCAAACTGCATCCATGGATGCAGCATCGGATCATCTGCGTGATTCTTGAATGGCTCTAGCAGACTGATGCAGATGCACAAAAGAGGACATGAAATCTCCATCAGCCGACAGAGATATTGGCCTCTTCCCTCCCTCCCAACGGCGGTGACACGCCTCCATTTGGGAAAATAGAGGCCGTCGCCACCACCTCCCCACCCAGAAACGGCAGCAGACTGTCAATTACTGACAGTCTGCTGCCGCTCTGCGTGCGGGATCACAGACCCATACTGCACATGTGCAGTACAAGTTGTGCGCATTGCGTAAAGGAGGCACAATTGGAGGTGTGCGCTAACCATCGGTAACCGGGTTATTCCCGGGTTTGACCTGGGTCGCCTGTAGTGTGAATGACATAACCTCGTGATGACCCGGGTCATTCTTAAATGCTCTGACTGGCCAACTCAGTGGCGCTTGAAGATGACATCAACTCCAAGCGTCCACTGCCTGACAGAAGACCCGGTGTGAAAGGTGATAACTTGGGACTAATCCGGGTCGTCACCCATGTATGAACGGGGATATGTCCTGGGTCTGAGCCAGGTTAAAGCCGGAGTTTATGTTTGAAATGTGTATAAGAAAGTTTGTATCTCTAATAATACCTACTTTATATGATGCATTTACTTAAAGCTGCTTCTCTCTAGAAAGACAAATAAAGTTTATTCACTGATACAAACAACAGCCCATGAGAATATTGATCTATATGGCGAGCTTTTGAAATATTTTAGTATGAATACCCCTGTGCACCAACAGGAGATAAGGGAAACCTGTTAGACACCTTGGGGGAAAAAGTCTAAGCACAAATGTGGATTTGTCTATTTCGTAGCTGTACAAAATAAAATGGCTAATTAATAGTATTATTGTAGCTCTTATACTGCGACTGCAGAGCTAGATATACAGTACAATAAATGGAGGTCTTATATTGAAATATTGAATTCAGGAACACAGTCACATATCATGAAGCTCTTTGGATCCACTGATCGGTACCTTTACAGAAGGAGTTTGATGTTGTAGAACATTTCTTGTTGCATAATAAAGAGTTGTACGTATCTCTCTCCTTCCTTGGAATGACCTCATTTGGGCTGTGCCGTGTCACTCCCAACTCTCATTTCCTTTCTTCCTCCACTCCCGTACGTCCATGCCCTCCTTCCTTTTCTTCTCTCCTCATTCATATCAGCTTACAGTATATCTGCCGCAAAAGTATATGTCCAACCAAATATATCAGCCTGGCGCTAATAAAGCTAAAATTGAATGATATACCACAGCTGCAAACACCTATGGGTCTGTGTAAACGCAATTAAAAATCACCTACTGATGATCACAAACAAAAACTACAATAATGGTGTTGCGCTAATTGATATTGTAGTTAATCATAAGCAAATGGCAGAAAATAAATCTACTACTACTAAGTGATACAGTTGCTCTATTGACATTGGACATTGCTTTGTTTCCATGGAGAGCCACGAGCGCTACTCAAATATGCTGTGACGTTGCCCGCAGGTTGGAATAAAGACGGAGAAAGGTAATAGGTGGTCACATGTTGACTTTATTATAGCCTTAGGATCACCCCATTTGAGGATAACCTTATCCATCAGCCTGTCTGTTGAGAGACACCATCAACTGCTAAACCTGTTGGACAATACAGGTTGGATTAAAAGTGCGTTCCATTACCGCGGAGACTGTTGTTTCAACACCTTCTCATATTATACATCTGGAGATCAATTAAAAGCTACCCCACGTTAAGACCCGGAGGTCAGAATAAAGGAGGTTTTAAGGACTCACATATGTGGATTTTGGTCCGGTGAGAACTGTCAGTTTTTAGATTGATCACAATTTACATGATCTTTTCTTATTCAGTGAATCTGCTACTGCAGGTTTTTTTTTATTAGGGATCAGTAGGTTCTTTGCAATGTATGTAGATTAGTCTGTACAGACTTCTTAATTATATAGGTTGTATTTTCTATGTTATATTCATTATTTTATTGACATGTTTACCATACATATATAAAATTTATGTCAGATATATTTATTTGGTGTCTTGAATTTATTTTCTGCCATGCTAAGTATTTGCTTATAATTAATTACAATATCAATTAGCGCAACACCATTATTGTAGCAAACTTATATGTGGTATTAATCTCTTTAGGAGCCAGATAAAATTCTCTTTGAGTTTATTTTAGTTGAACAGTTCAGTTAGATACAGTTATTCATTGTAGTGTTGTGATTTATTGTTCAATAATTATCATTGTATATCATGCCATATATTTGTCAGACATTTTATTGCTATGTAATATCCCGGTGATCCCCATTTTGTGTTACACATGCTACGACACTAGTTGTTCTCGCGTTGTTGTTCTGTTCTTTTTGCTGTAATGTTTGTGTAAAAATTAATAAAATAGAATTATAAAAAATGGCTACTCAATCAAATCATTTACATCAATTCATTAATTGAGCCAAGGTCAGTTCAATCACAAAGTGGGATAAATTGAATCACACAAATGTAACAGACTGAACTTGTCCTAACATTCACCTGGCAATGACAGGTGCGTGCAGTGTATGAGGCCAGGGGCAGAACTATGGGAGACAATGGAGGCGCCTGCCGCGGGGCTCCAGCTCTGAAGGGGCACCTCCTCCATTGTCCACAACATATTCACTCCCTTAGGGCTGTAATTATGCACCCGGAGTGTACTGTCACGGCCGCCCAATTCATGGCACCTCTTCCAGGCACCTGAGAAGCCACAAAATACTAGTGGAGAGCTCCATGTCAGACCATCAGCTGCTGCCTTCGTCTATCTATAGCCTGTCTACATTACAGTGTCAGCGGCTGCGACGGGGGGGGGCGCACCAAATTATAACTTGCCTCCGGGCGTCTGGGATGAACTTACGCCACTGTATGAGGCAGCTGATTGGATAAAAAGCTACAATCAATCCAATAGGCTGCGCTTACACGACAAGAAGTTTAAATCTCATGCCCATCCACACAAACTGACTTCTACTCCAGTCTTGAAAAGTTGTTAGGACAAAGCTGAAAGCAACCAACTTTTGCACGTTTCAATCTTATTTGCAGTTAATGGCAGTGATGTGCGGTCAGGTGAGGCAGAGCCTTTAATGTCATAATTAGGTTTACTCCAGTTTTTACTATAAAAATGATAACAAAAATGTAAAGAAAATATTATAAATATCTTCTTTGTATTATACTAATCATTTTTATAGTAAAAACTCTGGTCTAAAAAGTATATGGCAGGTGAGGCACTGCCTCCCCTGTCTACCTTATCCGCACATCCTGGTCAAAACTCACCAAATTTCCAGCACTATTTACTGCTGCACCTTTGTATAATGCCCACTTTAACCCTCCGGTTCATAAATGTATCTGTAAATCTGGCTCTGATCCTAGTAAGTGCCTCCCCAGTCATTTATCTCACCGCACGTCACTGGTTAATGGTCTCAATCCTATTAGGTGCAGGTTTGCAAATGAGAGATTGTTTCATGAAACTTGCAGACATCAGACGAATGTGCACACCCGAGAAATGTGAGATTTTCTACAAATACGACCTCGGAGAAGTGCATAAAAAAGTGGGGAAAGCACCCCAAAAAAGTGCCAACTGAAATTGCAGGACCACATAGAATGTTACTGGCCATAAGGAAAGAACTGGAGGTTTTTAAATAGCAGACATATAGTACCATATCATTTGCAATATAATATATACTGTTACAATAAACTAACCAAATAAAGACAACTGGATATAGATGAGATTTACTAAAACAAAGAAACTACAGCCTTTAAATAGTTTTCCCTTTTTCACTATATTTTATTAAATATTTTGCAGGCCAAGTATTTTAAAGAAATGAATAAAGGTACATTTTTTATTTACTGGATCCCTAGAAGATATGTAGTTGTGACATACTGTACAATGATCAGTTTGTGAGCGCCCTTTATGCTCTGCAATTCTGTTTAGTCCTTGGTGCTACACGAATTCAATATACTGTACTAACTATAAGGAAGAACGATCATAATATAATTGAATTCTAGGTGGGTCATGTGTTCCATATTTTTTTATCTTGTTCCATCCTCCACAATTTTTGGAAATAACTTTTTCTACTGATTAATAAGGTGCTAAATTTATCCTTAACTTAATTGGGTTTGTTACATATATACCCTGTTATGGTTCAACCTCATCAAAGATACGCACTCGGCCATATTTGTATTGCAGCGTGTGCCGCGCTAACTCAATTCTGGAAACAACTTCTCCCCCCTTCTATTCTTAAGGTTTTCCACAAGATTCAATTCCACTTTACCATGGAGCCTGAATATATGCCACTCTCTTCAGAATGGGTATGTAATGCCAGGTGTCGGAATACAGACACCGGCATCCCGATGGTTGGTATCTCGACAGGGGTCGGTAAGTATACTTCCCCTCCCCCTCCCTTATTGTAGCCTAACCCTTCCCGTTAGTGCCTGTCGAAGCCGGATGGTTGGCTGAGATCTAAATTGTAACAATAATATCTGCACAACGCCATTTTGCGCTGTCCGCACAATGCCATTTTGCGTTGTCTACACGATATCTCCGTATACAGTGCTGTATTATGATTATTAGCATTGTGCGTCTGCCACTGCCACAGGTTAAAAGTCCTCATTATACAAATACGTACAATTATTAATATATATAAAATGAGCAACCCCGCAAAGCACGTTTCATAATGTACTCCACAAACACGTAGACGCACAACGCAGACTAGCGTATTTTCTTAATATCCCCACACCGACACATTGCATACTTACACTGTAAGGGTCCCTAGCATTAAGGTTAATATTAGAGGTTTTATTCGTTATCAATTATGTTGTGAAATGCAGGTATTTGATATCTAGGGTTTAGTACATGATAAGCAGACCATGTTTGGTGCCATTCTAAGCCACTGTTTATTTGCAGATCTCTGGTTCCATCAGTAAGGAGATCGCAACATGCATCTGCAAGTTATGAATTTAAGAGAGTTAGGTATTGAAATGTACTCTGTAATGTAATGTTTATTAGCCAGTTTAGACTTGTTCTTTGGCGGGAAAAAACAAACAAAGAGCCATTGGAGGGCTGAACCATTACTGTACAAATTGACCTATGAACTACATCGTAACAGAAGAACCAAGAAGAAGAAACAATGGGATTATGCCAACTCATTTCAATTGTATTGCCTACTCACTGTAAGGGTATATATTCAGGCGCTCTATTTCCAGTAGTCAGTCATCATATTCTTTCTTTTGACGGAGGCTTCACCTTTGATGCCGGGAATCTGGATCCAGAGTGCCTGCGTATGTATTGACTGTACCTTGTGATTGTATAATCTTTGCGCTAATTGTATTTAGATCAAGGCATGTAACTAAATGCTTTTATGTGAATAATAATTTTTTTGTGCTTGGAACCACACTCAAAGTCTGGAAAGCAATTATTTCTTGTGCGACTTGCAATGCTAAATAGCGACATTAAGGTATATAGATCATTAGGTATTCATAGTTGGGGGCTCATAGAAGTGAAGTCACGTTACCACAATTTACATCGTAACACATGGTTATCGATCTCTCACCAAAGGGTGGACGGCGCCATACACAGGAAAGGACCCACTGTGTCCAAAAACGTGCTACCACTTGATGTTGAGAGACCGATATCCATTATTGTGTGAGGTCAAGGAGCGCTGATTAGAATCCAGGGACAAGGAAGGAAAAGTTTGTTTTCTTTCGTTGATAAAGTTTTGTATTAAAAGGGTAAGTTGCACAATAGCGTACACATATTTCCTGTATTTCTGCCATGTGTTCAAACGGTCATTGTGTTCCTAGTGTGATTGCTTGGTAAACCTCTGAATTACACTACTATATTTGGGGAAAAGGTTAAATTTTTTTCTGTGCAGAAAAGGTGTATGTAATTGAAACGTGTGATTGTAAACTAGAGGCTACTGTCTGGTTAAGCCTAATTGTAAAGTGGAAGCTACTGTTTGGTTAAGCCTAGGTTGAAACTCAGTAGGTGCCTGACGGGGCTGTACAAACTACTGGGCCAGTGTACAAAGCAGGTACATTGTGGTTATCGAGAAACTAAGGGGTTTCTTGGTCCGACACCCATTATTCGCAAAGTCCATTGATCAGTTAGGTTCTTTGGGCAATGCGATTGAACCACATGGTTATATAAACTGTGATTGTGAGGTGGGTTGTTGTGGGAGTGAAACTGCTGGTAAGGTTAGGAGTTATTGGAACTCCTAGATGCTACCAGCTTGGAGTAAACTTAAAGTAGGAAGCGAGTGGTGAAGCTTGACATGAATTCACCACAAGTAAAATAATCAGCTAGGCGGTTATTTTACTCCTCGTTTATGCACACGGACGTTATCGCTTATCAGGAAAGTGGTGCATAGCGAGATGAAGCGAGCGGCTGAAGCTTGATTTGAATTCGCCGCAGGTAGAATAATTTACAATAGGTGATTATTCTGCTCCTCATTGTGCTAGCTGATTGTAACGCCCTGCGGGCCAGCTGTGTATAACGGGAGGGAGTGCGTGAACGTAGCTCACTGGAAATCGTTTACCAATCGAAATTCTCTAGAAATTGCTAAGCGTTTTCTCAAATCGGTGCGAAGCAATCTCTGGAAATGGTCGATGATGTGCTGCTGGTGGAAGGGCCGGTTGGTTTGACCAGGTATGTCATGTTTAAAAAGTATGGTGGTAACGCTACGGCGTACTGTAACATATGGGTCAAAATTACCAAGGAATGTAGAAAACCTTTTCCTAAGATTGGTAGCTTTGATTCGGAGGTACTGGCTAATGTTGGAGATAGTATATGTTTAATGAAATCTCTAAAGAAAAGGATAAGTTTTATTGATTGTTTAAAGTTATGGCAGCACGAGGGGAACATGTGGCTTAGTGGTGTGCATGCGACACAAACTAGCATCATGCTCACGCTGCAAGGGAGCGCGTACGCAATGCTAAATAGCGTGTGCGCGCCGCAAGAGAGCACACACGCACGGCAAGATAGCGTTGCCGGAGGGAATATTAGTAACGCATGCGCTCCACCTCTGCCCTATGCGGATGGGGGTGAAGGTACAGTCGATCTCTAAAATCATAAAAATTTAACAAGTAACTTGTACCCACTCCTGAGTAACTATAAGGAACATGTTTATAATGCAGATGATGAACCTGTTATAATGTCAGCTCTTTCCCATGTTGTCCAAATGTTAAATATACCATCACCGCAAGCAGAGGTAACTGACCCACTAGTACCAGTGATGGAGGTAGCCCCACCAGTGCAGGAAGTATTAACACCCGCTGTAACAGTAGCGGAGGTTGTTAATACCATACGTAGTAGTAATAGGCTGAACCCCCAACCAGGTAGCAAGGCCAAAGGTAGCAGTGTAGCAGGCATCCATCCTGTCCGGACAATAACTGTTCTCAATGGGAATCCGGATGCAAATGGAATAGTGACCACCAGGGATGTAGCGATGCATTGTCCATGGACAAGAGCAGAACTACATTCCATAATGACAGATTTCCCTGACCCTAAGAAAGAACTAGCAAAGTGCCAGAGATTTGTAAAGGATTTAGGTAATGCTTATGAGCCAACCAATAAAGACTGGTGAGTGGTATTACGGGCATGTCTTCCACACAATACCGACGTGAAAAAGTTTATCATGGCCTGTGTATTGGATGGAGATGGTCCCATAACTGATGAAGGTAATCAGGACAACATAACCCGCATTGTCACCCAATTGGCCGTTTATTTCCCAGTAGTAGTTAACTGGAGTAAAATTTTTACAATTAAGCAGAAAGAGAGTGAGTCTGCAGCAGATTATTTCACTAGCGCGCTGCAGACTATTACCCAATACACAGGTATAGAAAATATAAAAGACAACACATACCACAGGGAAATGACAATCACTGTGTTTATGGATGATCTTAAAGACACTCTAAAGGCCAGGGTTCAGACCTCACTTCCCGGATTGAGGGGAATTACAGTAAACACACTCAGGGAATCTGCAATTGAACATGATAAAAACATCTTTAGGAAGAGAGAAATGCAGAGCGAGAAACTAATGGTTGTTAGATACATCCAAGATCTTGCTAAATTAATAGATAATATCACCGAGATGTATGATGACACATTCAGATATACAGGTAAAGAGTTACAGGCCTATAAGAAAGAACTTGTGCAACATAGACTAGTGTTAAATTATTTAACAGCTGTCACTGCAGGGTACTGTGTGTAAAGTGTTGGTGTAAAGTGTTGTACTTACATTACAAATAATACTAGTGACCCCAAGGAGGTGATAGTCCGGAAGATGGACGAAATTCTGCAGCTAAAATGGGAATTTCGGAAAAACCATAATGCTTCAGTGGCTGAAGTAGAGGAAAAGGTAGAAGAGTGGTTCTCTGGTCTCTGAGAGTGGGTCCAGGAAATGGTTGCTAGTGTAGGTAAACTCCTGATCCTCATATTGGTCGTCATCCTAGTAATTGGCTTATGTGTCAGATGTGTTCCTGCTGTGTTGAAATGTGGAAAATGTAATGCTAAAGTAAACCGAGAGAATGAAATTATGAGTGGTTAGTAGTAATAGTATGCATACTAAGGTAAATGAAGAACTGCATTACAATCCTGAACTAGAATGTACCATCAGATGATGTATAGATTTAGCCATGTATGAAATGTATTATTAAATGTTATTTTAGATATCCTAAATAATGTAAGTCCCTATCCCCTTCAAGACTTCCTTTACATGTTAGGTGCATCCCCACATCTTTCCCATGATCTTCCTAGATCCGAGGTGTGCGTATAAGGGTAGTTTTATGTCCCTCCCAGGGACATATTATTGATGGTTTAATGACCACATTGTGCCATCCCATAATATAATATTAAATAATATTTCATAATGTAAGCCTGAATAAACTTTGAGACCAGAGTGTGATAGCGTATTGTCTGCTATCAAAGGATGGACTGTCAAAGCCGGATGGTTGGCTGAGACCTAAATTGTAACAATAATATCCACACAACGCCATTTTGTGTTGTCTACATGATACCTCCGTGTACAGCGCTATATTATGATTATTAGCGTCGTGCGTCTGACACTGCCCCAGGTTAAAAGTCCTCATTATCCAAATATGTACATTTATTAATATATATAAAATGAGAAACCCCGCAAAGCAAATTTCATAATGTACTCCACAAACACGTAGACGCACAACGCATACTAAAAACCAGAAAACATGTGAGGTGCTAAATAGCGCTTATAATACAAGATATGAACACTCCAAAATGTTAGCCGTTTAATAGTAAATACATAGAGTCACAATTGAATAACTCCCGAGAGTGAAAAATAAGAAATATGATAACATACATAAACAGATAAAAGTATATTAGTAGGTCTAAAAATGAGAATATCAATAAAAAATAATAATTAGCACAAAAATAAAAGTTTCTAGTATCAATAGGAAAACATGTTACTTAGAAATTGTGTCTTTAATCTTCGTAACAAATAGTGTGGTGTAAGGACACACTGTATCAAAGTCTCTGAGTTATGCCCACTTGATGAAAATAGGGGATACTCACAAAATAGGAGTGGATGAATTCCAAGCTCTACCTGAAACTCTGGCTGCAAATAAACCACGTGAAATGGGAGCTACAATGAACTTGCACTGCCAAATGTATCTAAATGGGGAGCTGCAGACTCACCCAATAGTAGCAGCTCAGTAGGTGGCTCAAATGACTGTATTTAACGGACACCAAGCTCTGATTCAGCAATCCCGTCAGCAGTGGATATGAACAGGTCAGTAGCCCACTAAGGCAGGGTATCCTCCGCAGGTGGCTGGCTGTATAATGGCTGGCCAGACGATATGTAACAGACCAGTGGGTACCTCAATGGCTGTTATTAGCGGACACCAAGCTCCAATTCACGGATCCCGTCAGCAGTGGATAGAACAGGCCAATAAGCCGCTATAAGCAGGATGTCCTCCACAGGTGGCTGGTTGTATAATAGTTTAGCCGGACAGCACACCGCAACACATGAGCTGGCTAGCGGTGATGGATAGATTAGGGCAAAAAAATGGCAGTCATCTACCAGTCCAAAGGGGATACATGTTGATATAAATCCAAGTTTAATAGCAGATCCGAGAAACAGCCAGAGTAGAAGGATCAATCAATGATGTGTAGCACAGTGTAACAGGAATACACCTGTACCTTCAACGCGTTTCTCCGTGTACCACGGCTTTCTCAAGAAGCAGGTGTATCCAGGCAGAGGGCTAATGGTCTCCATTTATTCGCTCCTCTTAATTAGGAAGCAGGTGTTTAATTTTTAAATAATTTGTTTAATAAAGAGCTTTTCACAATGGCCATTATATATATATATATATATAGAGAGAGAGAGAGAGAGAGAGAGAGAGAGAGAGAGTGTAAAAGAAAAATCATGGATCAATGTAGAAATCTTTAAAGAAACCATACCACAATTAAATATTTGTAAAAACAAATTATACACAAATATAGACACATAGGAAGAAATATGCAATCATATAAAATAAAATAAAAATAAAAATAAGAAAAGTATAAAACACATATAAAAAAAATATATATATAATGTAGTAATTATCATATCCACATAGAATTAATGTAAATATTATCAATTATAGAATACATGTTCATATAACTATGCATAAAAATACACACATATATATACACATGTGCATATATATACACTCACATACACAAAATACATATACGTGTGTACAGACAAAAAAGTACACATGTGCGCACACCATAAAAAATATATATATGCGCACATATGAACCACATAATAAACATAGTTTATAATGTAGCCAAATGGCCATAAGCTAAACAACATTAATAGTCACTTCACTGTAAAGAATAATAATAATAATACTACATAATAAATATTAACTAATAACTAATAACTGAATAGACAAGGAGGAGATGGATAAATGGTAAACTGAGAACTAAAAATATAAATAAAAAAAAATAAATAAATAAACCCTCAATCTAATTTTGAGTGAATGGATGAAAACGAAGGAGGAGAAAGAAACTTCCAATAGTTCAGTGAGAAGCTAATAAGACCCCCACTCATATTTAGTATGAGTACAAAATTATCAATAGGAAAGAGAAAATAGCTCCCAGAGCTAGATATGAATACACAAAGAGATATTAGAATGGTACAAACACATGAACACACATGCAAAAATATGCGCATACATAAATTATTTATGCACACGCACATATACATGAGGATTCCTCAGCATATTGAGATGAAAAATACTTTCAAACATACATAAAAATGTGTACGCGTGAATCCATAATAGTGGAAAGATGTACATATAATAAGTATATATATAGATATAAAAAAATACATACATATATTTAAAAAGAGAGATATGTAGAGAGAGGAAGAAACACTACATGTAGATCAATAAGTTAACACATATACCAGATGGATATAATGTATAGTGCTCATACATGTATGACCCATTCAAATAAATTCAAGGTCAATATTTTCATTGAGGCCTTTAGGTTTAAGAGTATGCAGCTTGAGGATCCAAGCAGCCTCTTGCCTACATAGAGCACTAAACCTATCCCCACCTCTGCAAGTATATGGAACCTGTTCAACTGCAGTAACTTTCAAATCTCTTGGATTTTTATCATGATACTCCAAAAAGTGTCTGGAAACGCTATGGTTGACAGGGAGGCAATCGGGAAGCCGACTGCCTATATACCGGCAGCCGGCTTCCCGACTGTCTTATCCCGGCAAGGGTGAAATTCCGGGCGTCTAGATGTAGACGCCCGCATTTCCCCGACGCCGGGAGACCGGCGCCCAGCTTCACGATCGTAGTGATGCCGGGCGCCGCAAGTGGACAACCACGGGGGGGAGGGTTAGGTTTAGGGCTCCCGGGGGGACTTAGGGTTAGGCAGCCCCCCGGGAGGGTTAAGGTTAGGCTAGGGGGAGGGAGGGTTAGGCACCCCCGGGGGGGCTTAGGGTTAGGCACCCCCCCGGGGGACTTAGGTTTAGGCAGCGGGGAAGGGGGTGGTTAGGGTTAGGCACTTAGAGGGGGGATTAGGGTTAGGCACTTGGGGGGGAAGTTAGGGTTAGGCACCCCTAAGGAGGGTTAGGGTTAAGGGGGTTAGGTTAGTGGATAGTTACCTATCCACGATCGGGATTTCCAGTGCTGTCGGGCTTCCGCTGCGTTGCACTCTGCTCCTGTCGGGCTGCCGCTGACGGGTATTGAACCGCCGGCCATGCAGCTGGTGGTATTTCATACCAATTCCGGTTGACAACCCACTTAATGATAGTCCTCCTATGTTCCAGAAACCTAAATTTTAGGGGGCGTGTAGTTCTACCTATATACTGGAGTTTACATGAGCAATGTAAGAGATAAATAACATAACTAGAGTTACAATTCATATAGGAATTAATGGTAAATTCTTTATCAGATTCAGATATGTGGACAGCTTTCGTCTTGTTTATAACATGAGTACATGTAATGCATCTTGTTTTATTACACCTATAGAACCCGTATACCGGTTGTTTAGTTAATGTTGTTTGTATACATGCATTGTTTGTGGTGGGATTTTTAAAAAAGCTCGGGGCAAGAATATTCCTCAGATTTCTTGCTCTTTTAAAGATAACACTAGGTTTAGGGTCTAAATTGTTTTTTAATATAGGATCTGTAAAGAGTAAACCATAATTTTTTCTTACAATGGTATTGATCTTAGAAGCGGCAACATTGTACTTTGAAACAAAACTCAGACTCAAATCTCTATTCTTTTTATTATTAGATCTACTTTTCCCATCTGTTGATATATTATCTCTATTTTCCAAAAGTTTAGACCTGTCTAGTATCCTTGTTTCTTCTAACGCTTGAGTAAGTATCTGTGTAGGATAGTCTCTCTCATTGAATGCATCTAGTAATTCAGATGCTTGTCTCTCAAAAACATCATACGAAGAACAATTTCTCCGTATTCAATATAGTTGGCTCTTTGGCACATTATTGAGCCAACTTTTCTTGTGGTTATTAGAAAATGGTATAAAACCAAGAGTGTCTACTGGTTTTTTATATTTGGATGAACATATAACTCCCTCTATCACATCTAAATAAATATCTAAATAATCAATATGTGTATGATTGTGTGTGCTTGTGAAGGATAACCCAAAATCATTGTGATTAAAAAAAACAATAAAATTAGCAGCTGAAAAAGTGTCTCCTTCCCAAATAAAGAACAGGTCATCGATATAGCGTCCATAGAGGACCAGGTTCGCAGCGAAAGGTCCATTCCAAATAAACTCCTCCTCTAAATGTCCCATATAAATATTGGCAAAACTCGGTGCGAACCTGGTCCCCATCGCTGTACCGAGGATCTGTAAAAAGTGCACGTGATCAAAAAGAAAATAATTATGTGTTAAAATAAAAGTGATTGAAGCCAAAATAAATTCACGCTGTCCCTCTGTCATTCCTCCCTCAGTAAGGTATCTTCTCACTGTCTTGACACGCTTAATATGTGGGATGTTAGTATATAATGCCGGTGCATCACAGGTCAAAAAAAGATAATTACTACTCCATTTGATTCCTTCCACTAAGGAGAGGAAATGTTTAGAGTCTCTGATATGGGAACGCAGAGAGACAGCGTATGGTTGTAAGAACGAATCAACATAAAATGACAAATTTGTAGTGAGACCCCCAATACCCGAAATAATAGGGCGCCCCGGTGGATTGTGATATATATATATATAATATGTGTTTTATACTTTTCTTATTTTTATTTTATATTATTGCATATTTCTTCCTATGTCTCTATATTTGTGTATAATTTGTTTTTACAAATATTTAATTGTGGTATGGTTTCTTTAAAGATTTCTACATTGATCCATGATTTTTCTTTTACTCTCTCTCTCTATATATATTGTGACACAGTTAGGTTAGGGGGTCCCTCTCCTGGGTAGAGGACTCCTTCCTTTCTCACACAGCAGCTGGGAAACAGTACGCCAGACTGGATGCAAGTACAAGCTGGTCGGCGCCAGTCTTTATTGTACAATGTCAGAAACAACATAAAGAAAACATAAACAAAAATCCTAGCCCTGTCGGGGCACTAACTTCACAGGTAGTTCCCTCACTACCAGAACCTGGCAGGGCCTAATGCCCTCACCAGCAACAAGGGCACAGCACAACACTTACAGTTAGGTTTCCAAGTGTCTCTGAGCAAACTCCCTTTCTGCTCTCCCAGGTGAGACAATCAGCCCTCAACACACTAGGCTTATATTGGCCACTCTCAGGTGGAAACCCTAGCAAGCCTGTTACCAGGCTAAGAGAACCAAAACCTGGAGTGGCCATGGGTGGAGCCCTCCCTCTCTTCTCACCCACAACCCCCTGGTCCCAAACCGGCTTTTCAAAAAGCTGAGACTCAAGCCTGCTACACTGCAGACTTTCTCCTGGAGGTTTAAAACACATAAGACAGGAATCTGGGACAAATGTACCTGCCACAGACCACTTTACCAATGATCCTATCACATATCCCCCCCTTTGTTTCGACCTGTGGGGCGGAACAACTGAAGCCCCCAAACAATGAACGCGTGACAACGCGTCAGCATTGGCCAGCTGGCTTCCTGGCCTGTGTTCCACTGAAAATTTAAAAGTTTGTAACGCCAAGAACCATCTCGTAATTCTCGCATTACTGTGTTTATTTTCGGACATCCACTTCAAAGGGGCATGGTCAGTGATCAATTTGAACTTTCGTCCAACCAAGTAGTACCTGAGAGCCTCTAACGCCCACTTTATGGCCAACGCCTCCTTCTCCACTGTGGCATAGTTTCTCTCATGTACATTCAACTTTCTGCTTAGATAGAAAATGGGGTGTTCCTCACCCTCCTTGTTCTGGGACAGGACCGCTCCTTTACCTACTTCTGATGCATCAGTTTGTACTATGAATTCCCTGTCAAAATTAGGAGTCATCAGGACTGGTTGGGAACACAACGCTACTTTCAACTCCTGAAAAGCTTTCTCCGCCTCAGGACTCCATTCTACCATGACTTTTTGTTTGCCTTTGGTCAGGTCAGTCAGTGGGACTGCCATGGTGGCAAAGTTAGGTATAAACCTCCTGTAGTACCCCGTAATTCCCAAGAAGGCTCTCACCTGCTTCTTATTCAGAGGCCGTGGCCAGTTTTGTATGGCATCAACTTTATTGAGCTGAGGCTTTATCAGGCCTCTGCCAATGGTGTATCCCAGATATTTTACTTCCTCCATGCCTAGACAACACTTTTTTGGGTTGGCTGTCAAACCTGCCTTATAGATGGAGTCCAAAACTGCTTGTACCCTGGGTAAGTGAGACTGCCATTCAGGACTATGAATGACCACATCCTCCAGCTAAGCAGCCGCATACCGTCTATGGGGCCTTACAATCCTGTCCATCATTCTTTGGAAGGTAGCAGGTGCCCCATGTAGCCCGAAGGGCAACATCTTGTACTGAAACAAGCCCTCTGGCGCTGAAAAAGCTGTCTTTTGTTTGGCGCTCTCGGTTAACGGTACTTGCCAATACCCTTTGGTTAGGTCAAGAGTGGTTAAATACCTTGCCGTCCCTAGTCTCTCAATCAATTCATCCACTCTTGGCATCGGGTAGGCATCGAATTTTGAAACACTGTTCAACTTTCGGAAGTCATTGCAGAAACGCACACTCCCGTCGGGCTTTGGAATCAACACAATGGGACTTGACCATTCACTATGTGATTCTTCAATAACCCCTAACTCTAGCATATTTTTTATTTCTTTCGACACCGATTCTCTTTGTGATTCTGACAACCTATAGGGCTTTAGATTAACTTTAACCCCTGGGTCAGTGATGATGTCATGTTTAATGACCGAGGTTTTCCCAGGTACGTCAGAGAACAGCACCCTATTTCTAATCAGAAACTCCTTGACCTCTTGTTGTTGAATTGCCGACAGGGTTTTTGCCACTGTCACTTCAGGAACTAAGGGCCCTGGACTTACTGGAGGGTCTCGGACGGCCGACAGTACCGTTCTATCTTTCCAGGGCTTTAACAGATTTATATGGTATATCTGTTCCGGCTTTCTTTTCCCCGGCTGGTAAACTTTGTAATTGACCTGCCCCACTCTTTCTAAGATTTCAAAGGGCCCTTGCCATTTAGCCAAAAGTTTATTTTCCACAGTGGGAACCAATACTAACACTCTGTCCCCAGGAGCAAAGCTGCGTAACCGAGCATTGCGGTTGTATACCCTCTGCTGTGCCTGTTGAGCCTGTTCCAGGTGCTCTCTCACTATCGGCACTACTGCAGCAATTCTCTCCTGCATTTGAGAAACATACTCAATCACCGTTTTGTAAGGACTAGACTGCCCCTCCCATGTCTCTTTGGCTATGTCTAGTAACCCCCTTGGGTGTCTCCCATACAACAAGTCGAAGGGTGAAAACCCGGTGGAGGACTGGGGAACTTCTCTTATGGCCAACAATAAATACGGCAATAAGTAATCCCAATCCCTACCATCCTTGTCGACCACTTTCCTAAGCATGTGTTTTAACGTCTTGTTAAACCTCTCGACCAGCCCATCGGTTTGGGGGTGATAAACCGAAGTTCTTAACTGTTCAATTTTGAACAGGCGACATAACTCTTTCATGACTTTTGACATAAACGGTGTACACTGGTCAGTTAGTATCTCCTTGGGTATACCCAGCCTGCTAAACACATGAACTAGCTCTCTGGCAATGGTCTTGGTTGACGTATTGCGCAACGGAATCGCTTCCGGGTACCTGGTAGCGTAATCCATTATGACCAGAATATACTGGTGTCCCCTGGCAGACTTCATTAAGGGTCCAACCAAATCCATCGCTATTCTTTCAAATGGCACCTCTATAATAGGCAATGGAACTAGTGGACCCTTAAAATGTGGCCTGGGAGCATGATACTCTCAGGGCAGGATGCGCAAAAGTCAGACACCTCTTTATGAAGCCCGGGCCAGAAAAACCTCTGCATTATTCGCTCAGTGGTTTTCTCTACCCCTAGATGGCCTGCCATTATATGACCATGGGCCAGATCCAACACTGTTCTTCTGTAGGCTTTGGGAACTATTAGTTGTTCCACAATATCTTCCCCCTTCTTAGTCACCTGATATAACAAATCTTGACACATTGCCATGTGGGGATAGGACAAAGGACTATCAGTGTCTACGGGTTTACCATCAACTACTTTTACATTCTCCCTGGCTTTTACCAAAGTAGGGTCATTCAACTGCTCCACGGCAAAGACCTCTCTTCTGACCTCTAAATCAGACAGATGATCACCTGGCCCAACAACACTTCCCACCTCAATGGGAGGCACATCAGTTGGCGGGCCACCGTCACGTTCCGCATTCTCTAGTTCGCCTACCATAGTAGAAAAAGGGAATAACTCTGACTCAGAAGAAACTCCCTCCTCCACTACATCGACAACCTTCTCAAATGGATCGGGGTTGTTCACCTCTGGAACAAAACGGCTTTCCCACAACTTCCAGAAGTGAGCAAAGTCTCTCCCCAATATTGCATCGTACACCAGACCATGCACCAAACCCACAGAAACTATAGCAGAGCCACATGGTGTCTCGATGTTCACCTCGGCCGTAACATAATATCAAGTATCCCCATGTATGCAGGTCACACCAACAGTTTTCCCTGTATGCCTCAAGGGGTTCACCAGCTCAGCTTTTATAAGTGTCACCAAGCTACCAGAGTCTAACAGTGCCTCTACTCGGTTGCCATCTACAGTGAGTACACACATGTGCTTATCAGTCTCAGCCTGCCGGTCAGCCGTACAGGCTGTCTGTGCAAAGAAAGACCCCCTACGGTAGACATGAGCAGTATCACATTGCATAGGTTCAGTTGTAAGTGAACAATTAGCGGCAATATGGTCGAAGCCACCACATCGGAAACACTGAGTCATATTAATGTCTAGTCGTTTACGGGGCAAGAACCTTCCTGGCCTGGCAGGCCTGTCTCCAGGTTCTACACCCTCAGTCTTAGGTACATTCCACCGCCCAGCACCCTTCTCCCCTGGAACAGTCTTACCAGTGTCTGTGGGAGTTCGCCGGTGCGCCATCGGGGCTCGGTGGGGCAAACTCATCAGCTCCTCAGCTGCCACGTACCTCTCCACTAGCTCAATCAACTGGTCCACGGACTTAGGGTCTGCATGGCTCACCCACTTGCGCAGAGTCGCAGGTAACGATCGCAGGTACCGGTCCATCACGACCCT
The DNA here is from genome assembly GCA_031769625.1 of Taudactylus pleione. Taxonomy (NCBI): domain Eukaryota; kingdom Metazoa; phylum Chordata; class Amphibia; order Anura; family Myobatrachidae; genus Taudactylus; species Taudactylus pleione. Next base: position 274,555 of record JAUIMM010001859.1, read on the forward strand.
TTCCACGATCTGTGGTCCCGTCAGCATCTTGGGCTGTAGCTATTTTGAGGACAGAGGTCATGCATCTGCGAACGTGGAGGCTTGTCCATATGGAACTCCCAGCGGTGGACCCGTTGGGCATGAACAAAGGTGGTGACTCCCAAGCGAGTTAGGATCTCCTGTTTTAGTTTTTTATAGTCCTTGGCATCAGCCAGGCATAAGTCGAAATAGGCCTTTTGTGGCTCCCCAGACAAAAAAGGGGCCACCAGACTTGCCCACTGCTCCTTGGGCCAACTTTCCCTTTCGGCCGTTCTTTCAAATGCGGCGAGATAGGCCTCCACATCATCGCCCGAAGTCATCTTTTGGAGGAAGTGACTGGCTCGTACGGAGTGAGTGGTGGTGGGAGGACCAGTAGCAACATCTCTGGGCCGGGCGACCAGGTGCTGTACCACCTCTTTTATGGCCTGGCTGTTTTCCGCTAAGGCCTGGCAGGTTTCCTCGATGGCGACCTGTTGTTGCCTCTGGGCTGTCTCCAAGGCCAACAGTTGCACCCTGGTGGATTCCTGCTGAGCCCAGGTAGATTCCTGCTGAAGTTTGTTCGTCTCCTGCTGAGCTGCTGTAGCTTGGAGCAAGGCCTTAATAATGTCCTCCATTTTGTCCTGGGGTGTAGGTTGGAAGCTGAACCTTGCCTCTCTGAGCATTGGCTGACGCCTCCTCTATGGGACTCCAAGGACACAGTGTTATTTCCACACTCACAAATTGGGTGTCTGTCCCTTTAATTTTTAAACAGAAAGTTTTCCTCTTGCTGCAACTTCAGTGTGTGTGGTTGCCCGCATTCTCCACCATATTGTGACACAGTTAGGTTAGGGGGTCCCTCTCCTGGGTAGAGGACTCCTTCCTTTCACACACAGCAGCTGGGAAACAGTACGCCAGACTGGATGCAAGTACAAGCTGGTCGGCGCCAGTCTTTATTGTACAATGTCAGAAACAACATAAAGAAAACATAAACAAAAATCCTAGCCCTGTCGGGGCACTAACTTCACAGGTAGTTCCCTCACTACCAGAACCTGGCAGGGCCTAATGCCCTCACCAGCAACAAGGGCACAGCACAACACTTACAGTTAGGTTTTCAAGTGTCTCTGAGCAAACTCCCTTTCTGCTCTCCCAGGTGAGACAATCAGCCCTCAACACACTAGGCTTATATTGGCCACTCTCAGGTGGAAACCCTAACAAGCCTGTTACCAGGCTAAGAGAACCAAAACCTGGAGTGGCCGTGGGTGGAGCCCTCCCTCTCCTCTCACCCACAACCCCCAGGTCCCAAACCGGCTTTTCAAAAAGCCGAGACTCAAGCCTGCTACACTGCAGACTTTCTCCTGGAGGTTTAAAACACATAAGACAGGAATCTGGGACAAATGTACCTGCCACAGACCACTTTACCAATGATCCTATCACAATATATATATATATATATATATATATATATATAATGGCCATTGTGAAAAGCTCTTTATTAAACTAATTATTTAAAAATTAAACACCTGCCTCCTAATTAAGAGGAGCGAATAAATAGAGGCCATTAGCCCTCTGCCCGGATACACCTGCTTCTTGAGAAAGCCGTGGTACACGGAGAAACGCGTTGAAGGTACAGGTGTATTCCTGTTACACTGTGCTACACATCATTGATTGATCCTTCTACTCTGGCTGTTTCTCGGATCTGCTATTAAACTTGGATGTATATCAACATGTATCCCCTTTGGACTGGGAGATGACTGCAGTTTTTTTGCCCTAATCTATCACCGCTAGCCAGCTCATGTGTTGCGGTGCGCTGTCCGGCTAAGCTATTATACAACCAGCCACCTGTGGAGGACATCCTGCTTATAGCGGCTTATTGGCCTGTTCTATCCACTGCTGACGGGATCCGTGAATTGGAGCTTGTTGTCCGCTAATAACAGCCATTGAGGTACCCACTGGTCTGTTACATATCGTCTGGCCAGCCATTATACAGCCAGCCACCTGCGGAGGATACCCTGCCTTAGTGGGCTACTGACCTGTTCATATCCACTGCTGACGGGATTGCTGAATCGGAGCTTGGTGTCCGTTAAATACAGTCATTTGAGCCACCTACTGAGCTGCTACTATTGGGTGAGTCTGCAGCTCCCCATTTAGATACTTCATTGTAGCTCCCGTTTCACGTGGTTTATTTGCAGCCAGAGTTTCAGGTAGTGCTTGGAATTCATCCACTCCTATTTTGTGAGTATCCCCTATTTTCATCAAGTGGGCATAACTCAGAGACTTTGATACAGTGTGTCCTTACACCACACTATTTGTTACGAAGATTAAAGACACAATTTCTAAGTAACATGTTTTCCTATTGATACTAGAGACTTATTTTTGTGCTAATTATTATTTTTTATTGATATTCTCATTTTTAGACCTACTAATATACTTTTATCTGTTTATGTATGTTATCATATTTCTTATTTTTCACTCCCGGGAGTTATTTAATTGTGACTCTATGTATTTACTATTAAACGGCTAACATTTTGGAGTGTTCATATCTTGTATTATAAGCGCCATTTAGCACCTCACATGTTTTCTGGTTTTTAGTTTTTATGTGTGGAGTTGGCATTCTCCACGTGGATGGTACTTAGGCAGCTATAGATACTTGATATTACTACCACAGGTGTTTCTTTTTAGCGCAAGACTTATTCTCTTTGCACAACGCATACTAGCATATTTTCTTAATATCCCCACACCGACACATTGCATACTTACACTGTAAGGTTCCCTAGCATTAAGGTTCATATTAGATGTTTTATTCATTATCAATTATGTTGTGAAATGCAGGGATTTGATATCTAGGGTTTAGTACATGATAAGCAGACAGTGTTTGGTGCCATTCTAAACCACTGTTTATTTGAAGAACTCCGGTTCCATCGGCAAGGAGATAGCAACATGCGTCTGCAAGTTATGAATTATAGAGAGTTAGGTATTGAAATGTACTCTGTAATGTAATATTTATTAGCCAGTTTAGACTTGTTCTTCGGTGGGAAACACACACAAAGAGCCGTTGGAGGGCTGAACCATTACTGTACAAATTGACCTATGAACTGCATCGTAACAGAAGAACCAAGAACCACCACCATTGGGATTATGCCAACTCGTTTCCATTGTATTGCCTACTCTCTGTAAGGGTATATATTCAGGCGCTCTATTTCCAGTAGTCAGTCATCGTATTCTTTCTTTTGACGGTGGCTTCACCTTTGATGTCGGGAAATCTGGATCCAGAGCGCCTGCGTATGTATTGACTGTACCTTGTGATTGTATAATCCTTGCGCTAATTGTATTTAGATCACGGCATTTAACTAAATGCTTTTATGTGAATAATATTTTTGTGCTTTGGAACCACACAAAGTCTGGAACGCAATTATTTCTTGTGCGACTTGCAATGCTAAATAGGGACATTAAGGTATATAGATCATTAGGTATTCATATGCCTAAACCTAAGTCTCCCCCTTTCGTGCCTAACCCCGAAAACCTAACCTTCTCCCCTACGGCTAACGCTAAGGGCTTACCTCGTACTGGCTGGCATTCCGGCATCGGGATTAAGATAGGCGTCAGTATTTCAACGTCTATCTTAAGTCCCCTGACGGTATTAAAACCGGCTGCATGGTGGCCGCCAGTCTCATAACTACATCCCCTCCTCTTCAGCTTCCTCTCCCATCATGCAGGGAATGTCACGGTATTAAAGCTTAAATTAAGCTGTTTCTCCTTAACATTTTTTTAATATGTAATAGTTGTATATTTTCTATAGTAATTCTGCCCAAATTGCCGTTATACACTAATTATATTTCTAGTTATTGTATAATGAATCATGATATATTGTGATTTTATGATTGTTTACTTTTGATTCTCATGTTTCTGTTCCCCTTTCCCCTCCCTTTTTCTTTTCTGTACCCCCTTAATCTTTGAGCGTATTCTCAGAAACCTGCATTCTTCCTGGATGTCTCAGCAATTTCATAAATGTAACGTCTAAAGCTGGAAATGCACTTGAAAGATGCTATGCTAGTGACAGTCCGATACAATGCAACAATATAGTGTGTCCACATACACACTACATAATCCGCCATACTATGGCACAGTAACGTTACCACACCATACCATCCGAAATGCAGCCTATAAGATGGGACAATTCAATAAATAACTGTTTGGGAACACACACTACATAATGGTCATGCAGAGTGGTCGCAGGTACCAATATTGCACAACATATTGTGTAACGTGTACCCAGCTTTAGACTGAGCATATTGTATTACCCTCCTTCTCTTTCTGTTGTGAAAACTGTACAATATTCATGGTCTTCTGCCTGGACTATTGCAACATATTACCTTCCGGTCTTCCTCTATCACACATCTTCCCTCAATATACATTCAATGCTGCTGCCTGTCTGACTCAGCTGCTTTACTGGCTCCCCCCATCTTTAAACTCATCAAGACACTTCCTCCTACTTTCTCCTCTCCTCGATTATCTGCTTTCACTCATGCATCCAAAACTTTTTTCGTGCTGCTCCCCCTCCTCTGGAATCTGCTCCCCCACAATATATGACTAGCAGCCTGTAAAGTTTCAAACAGGACCTGAAAACACAACTGTTGCCTCCAACCTCTCCTCACACTCAACTCATACCCTCTGTCCTATCTAATGATCACTTTCCAGCTCAATAAGTCATTCACAATTTAATGAAATCCAATTTACAATATGACAACATTCAGACACATGAATAACGACAGACCTAACACTAGAATGGTGTCACCGTTAGGACTACACTGTATAGTGCTGGTCCTCAAAACTCATATTGTAGATCTAATCTCATGAGACAGATGGCAAAGAAAAATTGTTATGGGCTATTATTCAATAACAAAAAAAAACACACAAATGTGATGAAGCCATGAAATTGTGAGTGAATGATTCAGTAACTTGTAGAAACACCTGCCTGATTATCACCTCTTTTCCCTTCCCTATTGGCTCTAGAAGTGTGAGCAGTAAACAGTGTCAGAAGCAGATGGCTTCGCTCCGCCACTGCCAATAGGTGTTAGTGTAATGGAAGGGAGAATTAGGGGATTTGCTAAATGTAAATCTGTCGATTTAATGTTGGGCCCCGAGTGTTTACCAATTGCTCTGCTTAAGCTGGTACACACTTATCCAATCGACTCCTGACCAATCGGTTTGTACCCTTGGCCAACTGACCCGCTCCCCCTGATCCTGGTCACCTTTCAGGTCTCCTGGTTTTTAAACATTCTTAAAAACCAGGAGACACAACCGCCGATAATTGTTGCAGTGTGTAGGCTGCAGAGACCTGAGCTGGCGACAGATCTCCAGTCCTGGCAGCGGTTTAGGATTCGCACTGATGGCAGGAGATTGTGCAGGACAGGTCCTGCAAGATCGCGAACAGGGCCACCTAAGCCACAGCCTAATTGACAGAGGGTGGCCATGCTCCTGAAAACTGGGAATGTCATCCCCATTTTCTGGGAGTGCAGAGGCCAGTGCCGACACTTCTCGCAGAATTAGTATATATGCACACAGCAGCTCCAAAGACTCAGCTGCTGTTTGGGCCTGATTCAGAAATGAACGCTGTGTATAGTTCCCAGTATTTGTTGCCAGGAAGATTGAATACCGTTTAAAGAGATAATATGAGATATGGTAAGACCTTACCCTTGTTATCTCTATTCCTACGAAGTCCATAGGGTTCCACAGGATACCTTGGGGTATAGGCGATGGCGGCAGACATCCAGGCACCACAGAGTTAAAAATCTTCCATCCTCCCAGGATGCACTGGGTTCCCTCTCCTATACCCCGCCCCCGAGCCTCAGGCACAAGCCATAGGCCGGAAGATAAAAAGAGAGAGAAGAAAGTCTGGAACACACAAGAAATCACATTCTCACCAGAGGGAGCCGGAAAAAACGGTGACCAGAACAAAGCCCATCTGCAGTACAGGTGCGACAGGGCGGGAGTCCTGTGGAACCCTATGGACTTCGTAGAAATAGAGATAACAAGGGTAAGTTCTTACCATATCTCATATTTTCTACTTCAGGTTCCATAGGGTATCCACAGGATACCTTCGGGATGTCCCAAAGCAGTATCCTTTAAGGGTGGGGATGCTCCTGTGCTGAGAGGAGAATCCGCCACCTGAAGGAAGCATCCCGAGCGGCGTAGGTATCAAAAGCATAATACTGTACGAAAGTATGGACAGATGACCACGTGGCTGCATTGCAAAGCTGAGCCGCCCACGAAGGACCCACAGACCTAGTGTTTAGTGGCTGGCCAACCTCTCTTACGGAAGCCATAAAGGACAAACAAAAAGTCCGACTTCCTAAAAGCAGAAGTGCGGTCCACAGATTTTCAAGGCCCGCACCACATCCAAGGTGGCCTCACCAACCGAAAGGTCCGGTGAAGTAAACGATGGTACAATAATTTCCTCGTTGATATGGAAACTAGATACCACCAGGACGAGTGCGCAGCACAGCCCTGTTTCTATGAAAAATTAGAAGTGGAGGTCTACATGAGAGAGCTCCCAATTCCGAAATCCTTCTGGCTGAAGCAATAGCCAGAAGGAATACAGTCTTAATGGTTAGCCATTTCAAATCCACTGAGCCCAGTGGTTCAAATGGCGGTCCTTGAAGAGTCTTCAAGACCACAGCCAGATCCCATGGTGCCACAGGTGGAACAAAGGGAGGCTGAATAAGAAGCACCCTTTGCATAAAGGTGCGGACATCAGGAAGCATAGCAATCCTACGATGAAACCACACTGAAAGTGCAGACACCTGCACCTTCAGGGAAGCTAGGCAAAGACCCTGGTCTAAACCCGCCTGTAGGAAGGCCAAAACTCTGGACAATCTGAACACCTGAGGAGCATAACCTCTAGTGCAACACCACTGGAAGAAAGCCGGCCACACTCTATGGTAGATGTTGGCAGATGAAGGCTTCCGAGCTCTCAGCATGGTGTTGACCACCGAGTTGGAGAAACCTCTGGATCTTAAGAGGGCAGTCTCAATAGCCACGCCATCAAAGACAGCCGACTCAGGTCCGGATGAAGGCAAGGACCCTGAGATAGCAGGTCCTGATGTTGAGGCAACAACAGCGGAGTGTCCACTGACAGACTCTGAAGATTCGTGTACCAGTCCCGCCTGGGCCACACTGGAGCAATCAGCAGTAGCGTGCCGCCTTCTTGCTTGAATTTGAGTATCACTCGAGGAAGAAGGGAGAACGGAGGGAAGAGGTACGCATACTGGAAGGTCCACTTGACCGCCAGAGCATCCACTAGACAAGCCTTTGCGTCTCTTGTTCTTGACCCGAACATTGGCAGTTTGTTGTTGTGTTGTGAGGCCATGAGATCGATCTATCTCTGGAAGGCCCCACTTGTTCACCAGAAGCTGACACACCTCCTGGTGAAGAGACCACTCTCCTGGATGCACGTCTTGATGGCTGAGAAAGTCTGCTTCCCAGTTGAGAACTCCTGGTATGAACACTGCTGATATTGCGGTGAGATGCTTCTCCGCCCATACTAGAATGCGGGACACCTCTGTCAGAGCCGCCTGACTGCGAATCGCTCCTTGGCGGTTTATGTATGCCATCGTGGTGGCGTTGTCCAACTGTACCTGCACAGGTTTTCCTTGCAGGACCTGTCTTGCTTGCTGGAGAGCTTTGAATACTGCCCGCAGTTCCAATATGTTTATTGGAAGAGCAGCTTCTACAGATGTCCACCTTCCCTGAAAGAAGTGTGGACCCATCACCGCTCCCCAGCCTCGGAGACTGGCATCCGTCAGAAGGGCCCAGTCTGCATTCCAAAAGGGGCGCCCCGTGTTCAGGTGAGCCGTCTGTAGCCACCAGGCCAGAGATAAATCGCACCTCCGGGGAAAGCACCATAGTCTGTCTTTATCCTTTTGGGCGACCCATTCCATCCGGAAAGGATCAGCTTCTGCAAAGGTCTCGAGTGAAACTGGGCAAACTCCACCATGTCGAACATGGATACCATGGATCCCAGTAACCTCATTGCTGAGTGAATAGACACCCGGCGACTCTGCAGGCAAAGACGGACCTTTGCCTGTAACGAGAGATCTTTTCTCCCGTCACCAAGATGCTCTGATGTTGGGAATCCAACAGAGCTCCTAGATGGAGCATCCTCTGTGATGGCACCAGGGAGGACCAATTTATCAGCCAGCTGAGAGACTGCAATAGAGACTGTTAGTTGCAGATGGCGCCGAAGTTTCTCTGAGGACTCTGCCAGTAACAGGAGATCGGCCAGATAAGGTAACAGGCGGACTCCCTGCAACCGCAGGTGGGCTGCCATGACGGCCATAACTTTGGTGAACGGCTGAGGTACTGTAGCCAGACCGAAGGGCAGAGCCTGAAACTGGAAATCTGAGGAAGCACTGGTGTGCTGGGACAATAGGGATATGCAGGTAAGCATCCTGAATATCCAGCGACACCATGAAATCCCCAGGTTCCATTGCTAAAATAATGAAACGCAGGGTCACCATCCTGAACCGAGGAACCCTCAGAAATTTGTTGAGGGATTTGAGGTTGAGTATTGGCTGGTAGGACCCATTTGGTTTCTGCACCAGAAAAAGATTGGAGTAATACCCCAATCCCTTCTGAGACAAAGGAACAGGCACTGGAGCATCGAGTGCAATACCTTCTTGAGTTCCCGGGCCTTGTCCTGATTGGACGGAAGGCCCGTGGTAAAAAAAAACGGCTTGGAGGCCTCCTGCGGAAGGAGAGGGCATACCCCTGAGAGACCACTTCTCTGACCCATGTGTCTGAAGCAGTCAGACACCAGCTCCGGGCAAATTTCAGAAGTCAGTCTCCCACTTTGGGGTCCCCCAAAGAGAGGCCCGTCCCGTCAGGCCGAAGGTTTGTCATCGGACTTGGGAGTCAGACGTCTGGTACTCCAAGCCTGCTTCTTAAGCTTTGCAGGTTTCTTAGCGGCAGACCTTCTTGGGAAGGACCGTACCCTGGACTTATTCTGTGTTCTGTAGGGCCGAAAGGACGAAGAACCCGACCCTGATGGGACTGTAGCTGATGGCAAGCACGCAGACTTAGCTGCTGCTAGAGTGGCCACAATTTTGTCCAGGTCAGGGCCAAATAGGACTTCTCCATTGAAGGGTAAACCCTCCAAACCCTTTTTGGGAGCAGCATCTGCCTTCCAAGACCGCAGCCACAGGATACGACGAGCCTGCCGAGGAGATCCTAGACGGAAGCAAGCCCATATCGAACGCTGCCTCATTAATGTAGGTAGCCGAGTCCCTTAAATTACCCACCAACTTCACCTGCTCAGGTGACAAGTTTGGGTCCAGGAATGCCTCCAGGGTATCAGCCCACTGTTCCATGGCTCTAGCCACCCAGCACACGGCCATAGCTGGTCTGGACACACCTCCTGCAAGGGAATACATAGATTTTAGACACATTTCACCTTGCGATCTGTGGGATTTTTTAAGGAGGACATGGAGGGTATTGGCAATGTAGCACTTCTTACTAGACGTGTGAATCCACTAGTGGCGGGGTCTCCCATTTTGAAAAAGAAATTTTCTGCAAAAAGGGTATGCCACCGCCATACATCTAGGGGGCTGGTAACGTTTACCTGGCTTTTTCCACGCCTCCTCTAAATGATCCACTAGCTGACCAGATAGGGGAAACACCGTAGAATCACCTTTAATATCCCTGAAAAAGGCATATTTTGATTTGGCTACAGGAGGTACGTCATCCTCAATAATCAAGGCCATGCACACCGCACGTATGAGGCCTGGTATATAGACCTTAGACTCAGTTTGTCTGGGTCCGACAGGTCCAACATCTCACCGTCACTTGTCGTTACATCATCCTGATCACCCTGAGGTTGCAGCTGATGCTTCTGCGGCCACAACGACGACTCCCCTTGTAAAACATCCGACAGATGTTGCACAGAGGTAGACAATGAGCTAACCCACGCAGGTTCATGGATGACCTGAGGGGGCGATATTGGGAAACTGAGGTACTACTAACTGTCTGGGGAACCCCTGAATATGGGACAACACCATAGACTGCTGTGAGACCCCCCATCTGGGGAAACGCAGGGGGTGTCGCCAGCTGGCCCACTAGGGTTGTAAGTGCCTAGCAAACCGAGCGCACGGTAGCTCCTGCACAGGTGCAGTGACAGAAATTGGCCGTGCCTGTCTAACACGCCATACATAACCCATCAGAGTTACCATCACCCTCTGCCAGTGGTACGAAGCATATAGTACACTTAGGCTGAGTGGAGAACTCAAGCTCACTGTCAGACATCCTGTGTGACCCAGAGCTGTATGTGACAACCGCACTCACAATAAACTGTATAGTGAGGTAATAACCCCCTTGCAACACCGCACCGCAAGGGCTTTAGCAGAGAAGGGATAGTTAAATAAAAAAAAAAAAAAGACTGACAGTTGTGAAAGTGTAAGTAACAGGCAGCAGCTAGCATTAAGTCACATACAATGCAGAATACAAAAAACCCTGCACTATCTGCGCTTTATCAACTACACAGACCTAAGTCTGGTAGGAAACAGCGCTGCATACACTGACCTTGCACCGGAGGAGAGGTAAGCGGGGGGACCCAGACCACGATGCCGCCGTTATCAGCGTCCAGCAGCGCTTGCCAAGTTGTTCAGAAAATGGCCACTGAGGAGCAGAAATGAGGCTGGTCCAGGGGAGGAGCGCATGCAGATGCCTAACCACAGTGGAGAGGCCATGTGCAGCGGGGGAGGCGCCGGCTGCCGAGCTGGGAAAGCGCACTCCCCTGGCGTGCATTTAACCCCTGGGACGCTGGACATTACTGTTTCTGTCCAGCCCGCTGTCCCAGGAGGTAGTGGAAGCGCAGGGATCAGTAGCCTGGTCCACACTGCAGCCAGTCCCCAGGGAGCCCCCTGCCTGGGGACTAAGGACTGTGTTATTCGGCGAGGACCCACCGCGGGACCACGCCGCTTACCTGCAATCCCCTTGAGTCCGGCCACAGTCTGGGCAACCGGGGTCACAGCTAGCTGTGACCCCAGTTACCCACCAGGATCCCCCAGATCAGTACCGGCGTTCTGGTACCAGCGGGGTGTAGGAGCGACGACATGGACGTCAGAATGGACTGTCCATGTTGTTCACTCGTTAGGTGTGCAGCCACAGCTGCGTTGAAAAACTTCAGGGGCCTTAGAGAACCCCCACTCTGTACAGTGCATCCGACTTCGGCCAGGCACCGACGAAAACTGAGTGCCTGAGGCTCGGGGGCGGGGTATAGGAGAGGGACCCCAGTGCATCCTCGGAGGATGGAAGATTTTTAACTCTGTGGTGCCTGGATGTCTGCCGCCATCGGCTATACCCCAGGGTATCCTGTGGATACCCGATGGAACCTGAAGTAGAAAATATAATCCTTGCATGCTCTTCACTCCCGTATCAGACTTCATGGTGGCACCCACACCAATGGCTTCGCTATCGATATGAGGTTATTGCAGGCAATACGCTGATGTTTTTTTTCCTCCATTTTCTTTCAGAGTAAGACTGAGCCATGACCTCAGGGCGAGACCAGTGTCATATGGTGCATTCAGAGCAACCTTACAGACATAAGCAATATTGCATTGGTTATATGTAGTTTCTTTTAAAAAGAAATGGCTTTGTTAAATCTCATTACAAGACAGATTTGCTGCAATAACGGCTTCTCAGAGCACTACTGATATATTTTACCTTTAGTATGTTATTGCAAACCTGAATGCTCCAGCTGAGGCTGCCAAAGGTTCTGCTTTTGTATAGTGTATCAATATTATACCAGATTACTTGATTTAAGTTTTAAAATGACAGATGAATGGGAAGTGTCTTGTGCCTTTTCTGAAAAACTAGGTTTTTGCACATTTGGACCGATGTTCTCCCCAGGATCAGTTTCACAGATGCTCCACCCAGTGCTCTACTTACTTTACTGTGTCAGGCAGAGTAACAGAGATCTCTCCCTGTCTTTAAGAGGCAAGTCCCGGTTTGCATGGTGAGAGCATTTCAGAGGGTAGATGGAGGGTGCAGGGCAGCAATGTGTGCCAGCAGGCAGCACTGTACACAATTATATTTGTGTCCAGCCAACAAGTTGGCAATATCTGCAAGAGTCCGTAACTTTGTGTGCAGCCAGATTACACTGCCCCCACCCGGCCACCTAGCAAATTGTGTATAATAGTAGAACATGCTTTGTGTTGTACAGTTCTACTCTAACAGGTAAAAATTATGTACATGCTGAAAAAAATAAAATAAAATATAGTTGCCATTTAGATTCTTACATTGTTTCTCTATTAGAACAGATGGTGGAGGCCCTAGGGAAGGAATGGGAAAAAAGTGTATTGGATAATCATCTCCAACGTGGCACTGTATGTTATGCCCACTGGAGCATTTTCATTCCAATGCCCAGAAAAGACCAAAGTAAAAGGAGCACAGCAAGTGATGAGTGTTTATTTTATAAAGTATGTAAAGTTAAAATAAGTTACAATATAATAGCACAAATGATAAACATGATACAAAATTCAGAATTTACACAGTCAGTTTAGGATACAGTTAAGTAGCAATGGCTAGTGCATACAAAGTAGCAGCTTCTGTCCCATCCAATGACTATAGGCAGCTTGGCAATCCGTTTAATGTGCAACACAAGTCCTGAGCGGAAGTGTTTTCTTCATGTTACAGTATATAGCAACCACGTGAGCCTCCTCCGGTTTTGCAAGTTATACTTTACCTGATAAAGCAAAAAAAAAAAAAAAATGTTTTCACAAAACTGTTAATATACAAAGTTTATAGAGTACACACATGGAGAGGGAAAACTACAAAGGCTTCATGAGGACCAAGATAGTTGGAATCGATATGAAATACCGCCGGCCGCATGGTATAACCTAACCCTCCTTAGGGGTGCCTAACCCTAACCTCCCCAAGTGCCTAACCCTAATCCCCCCTCTAAGTGCCTAACCCTAACCTCCACCCCAAGTGCCTAATCCTAATTCCCGATCTAAGTGCCTAACCCTAAGCCCCCCTTCCCCGCTGCCTAAACCTAAGTACCCCAGGGGGGGTGCCTATCCCTAAGTCCCCCCCGTGGGTGCCTAGCCCTCGCGGTGGGGGTGCCTAACCCTAAGTCCTGCCCCGGGTGCCCTAAACCTAACCCTCCCCCAGCCCGCGGCTGTCCTTCGATTGGGATGCTGGACGCCTGTCTCCCGGCTTCGGGAAAATGTCAGGCGTCTACATCTAGACGCCCGGCATTTCACCCTCGCCGGAATATGACAGTCAGGAAGCCGGCTGTCGGTATTAAGGCAGCCGGTTTCCCGATTGTATACCGGATAATTGTACTTCAACAGTTTGGAAGCCAAAAGGTCCTGTAGAGTGGAAGTTAATAGTCTGAAGTGTCGTAGTAAATAATCCATTTATAAAATATAATAGGGGAAAGGTCATCACTACATTCTTCTGTTACTGTAAACAATAAAATATACTTCAAGCGCAATGATAGAAACTATGCTAGTAGTCTTTCCTAAACTGCTCTTGCCATACACTATATGAGTAGACAATAGGGTTGTGCTTGAAGTGATATTTATGATAAGGTGGAATGTGGTTGTTCTACGGAAGCTCAGTCCTTGTGAGCACTAAAACATTCAGAAACACTATAAATCTGCAGTTTAAATCTATGTTTGCAACCAATGCAACTGGGCAAGTTGCACTTTACATAGATGGGCCCAATACAGGAGTTAATCGATGACGCATTTTGTAGCTGCTTAAGCTACTTCGTGCAGGACACTACTAAAAAAATTCTAAAAATGATTTTCATCATCTTTTGTTTAATTGAACAAAATACAGTGAGAGACCCACACTAGACAGTTGTAAGTACCACTACCTTGCCACTGCCATACCCTAAGAGGAAGACCATGAAAGGAGGAGATACAGGTATTAAGCAGAGGCAAAAAATTATGGATCACAAGATTTGGAATCAGCTATTTTATAGAAAAATATATATATATCTCAATCACTATCCAAAGTATTTTGTTAGGCAGAGTAAAGGTGCATACACACACACAACGATTCTGTAACCAACGATTTTCTGTCAGATTTTCCCTTGAAAAAGTGAACGATTTTTGAAGTGTAATGAACGATTTTTACAACGATGAACGAAAAATGTTCCTTCCCTTTATGAAAATCGTTATGTTGGACAGTCTGAAATGGATGATGAATGATATCTACAAACTGGAGCATGCTTGAACGATTATCGTTCATCGTTATAACTCAGAAACTGAACGATTTTTTGAACTATTCTAATGAACGACAAATTCAAAAAATCGTTACCTGTGTATGCACCTTTAGAGAGGCTTGTGGGAATTAAGCAGCAGCACATTTTATCTTAGAACATGATCTAGATCTTTTAATGTTCCATTGCTGTGCATAGATTCTTCATTTTAGAGCGCTAATGGTTCTTTCCATACAATTGCCTGTTACAAAATTTGTATTGCAATTGATATTACCCATAACAAACATTTCTATAAAAGGATATAACACTTTGGCAATCTTCTGGGAATTACTGGAAAAAAAAAAAAATTCTCTGCTATCAAATTTTTGCCTAGAAATGTACTGGAGTGGAGTGTTGTCATCAAGACCTCTAATCAGTAAGCCAGCCATGTTGCTCGGGTGCATTTAAAACAATCTGAATGAACAAATTATATGGGTCCTAGGTTACCATGTTGGCCAGCTCCATCAGGGATGAGATACAGCAAAAAATGTTTGGTGGCTGTTTATTTTGCTGCACTGTTTGAGGAGATTTCTATCTACCAGGAGCTCACACCCAGATGTGGGTTTGTGGTGTACTCCCTACTCCAAAAAGCATCAGTGATTTGCTAATTGGATATAGAGAGAGATATAGAGAGAGAGATATAGAGAGAGAGATATAGAGAGAGAGATATAGAGAGAGATATAGAGAGAGATATATAGAGAGAGAGATAGAGAGAGAGAGATAGAGAGATATAGAGAGAGAGATATAGAGAGAGAGATAGAGATAGAGATAGAGATAGAGATAGAGAGAGAGAGAGAGAGAGAGAGAGAGAGAGAGAGAGAGACTGGCCTAAGTAGACAATTAGGAAGCTTTCCACTTTAAAGACACCCCAGATAAGCTACTTGCCAATTTATTTTAATGCACACTGAATATACAGGGTGTCCCATAATGATGTAACATTTTCAAAGCAAGTATCTAGGACTAGAACAAGCACATTTATAAAGGCCCAGATTCATCACGGATCGCAACAGCGTACGCAGATGGGTCGATGGTGCTTACTGCCGCATGCATCACAGTGCGTGTGTGAGTTAGCATTACGATCGCCCTGTGATCACTCACGCGTGAGTGACGGGAGGTCAGCGTTTGGCGGTGGTGACGTGGGAGTGGTAGGCGTAACGCAGGCGTGCCAGTCTGTTTGAACGTCGTTGCATGGGCGTGCATAAATTAGCCACTGCAACGGTATACGTAGCTTGTGTACTCATTGCATGCAACGAGGTTAGCAATTTCGGACCTGCTGTAATTCTGAACGAGGGGGACTGCAAGGTATTACGGATGCGAGACAGCGGTAGTGGGAGTCTCTATGCTGGCCGTGCTAAGGCTTTGCAATTGCATTCATTAGCATATTTTCACAGCAGACCTCCATGCATAATTGCAGCTGCGGTCACAATAGCAATCCGTAGCGAATCAGGCCCTATGTGTAACACATAACCAAGGTTCAGGACTTCATAGCACTGTTAAGGAGCGTACACACTGGGTGATAAAGTGGACGACTGAACGATAACTATATAGTTATCGTTCAGTCATCCACTTTATCGTCCATTTTTAACCCCAAAAAGATAAACAATGACGACGCGCATTCCCGCGGGTCGTTAGTCATTATCGTTCATCGAGCTGACAAGCCGGCCAACCTGACGATCTCGTCAAGTTGCTGCATGTCAGGGAATGGGGGAGAGAGCCCGGCGCTGAACGATATCGTTAATGATATCGTTCAGCGGCTGTGCTCAATGTCATGAACGACATTGAGCACAGCCTGCCGGGGACAACACTACACGATATCGCTCAGAGAGCATATCGTGTAGTGTATACACACCATTAAAGGTTTGAATATCACATCCCTTAGATGGTCACCACCTCAAAGAGAACAGAGTGTGTGCCCACGACTAGACTGGTCAGCAAGTGGGTGAGAGCTTCTCTGCTCAGCCATAACATTAAGGATCAATGTGCAGAAAAGGAGACAAACATTAATTACCAAAGTCAGACTTTGAAATACAATACATTTTAAAGATGGTCAAGTGCCCACACTCTTGTAAGTTAAAAATAAAACATTACGGCCCTTTATATTTGTGGTATCCACACAATAATTTTCTGAAAAAAATATGTTGTTATCAGCACCCTCTTGCTTTTGGTTTTTTTTCAGAGCCCACCTGTAGGAGGAATTAAGTATTAAGATCTGTGTTAGAGGGTACTAAGTGCAGGATAAGGAAGTTGGTGTAAAAAAATTAAATTAATTATATATAAAATACATTATACTCACCAAGAAGTTTCTTGAGGTCTTCAAGCTCCTGCAATAGCTGGCTATGCCTCACATGACAGCACTTACAGGTCTAGAAGAAAAAAATAAATAAAAATAGTCTGGAGAATAAATAACATAATAAAAATTCAGAGCGACAGAAAACAATGTTTCAGTTTATTATTTTAAATCTGCGGCTTAATTTTATTACCTTGTTTAATTTGTCTTGTCTGAATTTTTGTTTGAGATGACAAAAGTTACTAAAAGCCTTCTTATAAACGCAATTTAAAAAAAAAAAAAAAACCCCACCAAGGATGCAAGAGTGACTTAATTGCGGATTAGAGAAAAAAAAAACCCCAACAACTTAGTAGTTATGCAGTCATTCTAATGGTGCATACACAGTCAGATTTCTAATCAGATAAGAACGATAATAATTGTACAAATCGTTCATATCTTTGACATGTAGGGCATGCATCGACCAACGATGTGCGTTCCCACATGTCAGATCGACTGTTTGCAGACAGATTTGGACAATTTTATTCATTTTAATACTGTCAGTGAGAAATCGTTCATGAAATAGTTGGTCAAATCGTCCATCTAGCAAGTCTGACCATGTGTATGCCCCATTACTCTTAATAAAAACAAAGGAAGCAATGTATAAACTAGACCACTTACTGCTACTCCTCTGAAAGACATTTAGGGAGCGAATGTTTCCATGTTGCTAGCTCTTACACTTTCAGACCATCGGGGCAAGCCCCAAATACGTCATCCTAAAACTTAAGTCACATCAGACACTACCCCTGCCCCTACATCATGTACCCAGTCAGTATTAGGGAGCAATTGATAGTTATGTGCAGTAACACTGTACACATCACTGGTCATTATAGTGCCCCAACAATGCACCATTTTCCTGCACACTTCTATTGAAGTGTGCAGAGAAAAATCAGACTCTCTCCACGACTTTGCAAGCATCTCTGCTAATTGATTTGTCCTCACAGCCAGAAATCACCACCACGGTGGTATAAGATTGACAGGAGGGTTTTCAGAAATCAGGGATTATAGATAGAGAAAACTGGCTAAGAGGACCACATATACAAAGATTTCTGAATTTTTAATGATATAAATAAAAAATAAAACAAAAAACACAATAATCTTACAGACTTTAGAAAAATACTATAACTTGAATAGGTTTATGTATGCAGCCTCCTGATACATTTTATCTATTGAAAGTATGATCCATAAGAAACAAAACCTACAAGTCACACTAAACTGTTACATACCTCTAGGTGGAGGCATTTCCCTGATTCAGTTTGCACTGTTAAAAAAAGAAAATAAAATATATGATTAAGTAAAATAAGTGTAAATAAGAAAGGTAAAATAATGCATACAATGTGATAACCTGGACACATTCTACACATTCAGGAATACTCTCAACATTACATTATCTACACACATTTACCAGGAGTTAACATTTACCAATGGTAATCTGGGAGCCTCAGACACACAGGACCTCATTCAGAGTTGGACGTTTGCACAACTTGCTTTTCAAATTGCGCACGTGCATCTTTTACCCTATCACATTCTGCTCTTAGGGCTCCCTGTGCCATAGGAGCAAGGATAGATTTAATAGGCGTAATCCTTGGCACTTTCCTGCCATTGACTAATGCATATGAATTGCCAGTTGGTTGGCATTATGAAGTAGCCGGGTGGCAGCAGTGTAATCTGGCTAAACGCAGATACACCTCCTGCTAATATTGCCCACTTGTTGGCTGTACACATATATAATGGTGTCCAGCAATGCACACAGACAGTACACATCTGCTGTCTCCATCTACCCTCTGCAGTTCCAGTTGTCCAAACCACACCCTGCCTCTTAAAAACGTGAGAGGGATTTCTTGGGCTAATTCTGCTGCGGATGCACTAGTAATCGCAGCTACTAACATGGTAGCAGCTGCGATAGCTCTAATATGGTATTGCAGCAGGAGGAGTCATGCCTCCTGCATGCATTACTGGTCCAAGCTGCATAATATTGGATCATCTTCGATCCCATCGGCCAAGTGACCCATGAGGTCATGCAAGCTGGCTGCCGTTGATGCTGAAAAGTGTGCAGGAAATTATAACCAGCTGTCGGAGATCCTGGCCTCGTCACTCTGCAACAACGACGGCTACACCACCTCTGTTTTGGGAAACAGTCGATGCCCTCTCCCCGCCCCGAAACCACAGCAGACTGTCAATCACTGACAGTACTGCATATGCGCAGTACAGGTCCGGTGCATGCACAGATTCGCGATCATCAAGAATCTGTGTAAAAGACTGAGCTGCGTCCGCAACTGAATCAGGCCCTCTATTACTGTTCCTGGCACAGAAACGCAAGTGTGACTCTGATTTTGGCAGTCAGACTACTGGAGCAGGATAGTGCTGGGTAGCATGTCATTTAAAAAAAAAAAAATAAAGCTGTGTGGAGGGTCCAAAAATTGTTCCTGAGGAGAACACTGGCAATAATAAATCATGGAACTATTCCATCCAGCTTCTTTCTCCTCCCACCCCTTTACTAAATGTAAAACCAGCTCCAAGCCATCCAATTGAATACATGAATATCCAAATCAGAACTACTGAGCTACTCCAAAATAGGTGAAAAGTTAGATGAATTATGAAACCTTTGTCAGTGCTCATAACGTATTAGCTTATATAGATCTCAGGAGACAAACACAAGCAGAGTGCAGTGGCCCAGTCCAAAATGTTTAGATTGGTAGAGAACTAGTGAGGTTGTTGTAATAGAAAAGGGGATGGGGGGAGGGCCGCACTGAGGTTACCTCTAAAAAGGTTTTTGGAGATAAGTGAGCAATTATTGCATTAAGGAGGATGCCCAGTCTGATCCTAATTACATCAACCAAAATAAGGCTAGATATCTTCTGTCCAAATGTTTTTGTTTGGAATAATATCAACTGTTTTCATTCCCCATTGTTCAACTATACCTGTATTAGGGAGCAGGCTGTGAAACCACAGACACAAGTTGACATCGGTATTGGCACCTACCTTTCTAATGCCGAGTACACACAAACAATATCGGCTCGATTTATAGTTTCTGGGCAAATAGGAATGACAAATCTAGCATATCCTGAAGTGTGTATGCCCGATATGCGCGCTCCCGCTGTCGCAGGAGATGTTCTGGTTGGCCATGCTGCGCGGTCAATCAGAAGATATCGTGTAGAATGCCATGGTACGAATGCAGCATGGCATCCTATATCACGCCATCACCCACTGCATCGTGCAAGTGTGTATGCACTTGCCGATGCTGTCCCGTTGCCAGTCAGATCGGCCGGCTACACATCGTTCTGTGTGATATATCGAACGGCCGATACATCGAGAGTGGGCTGGCAGGCGTGTACCTTGGATAGATTTGAACAACGTCATTCACACAAATCGCATGTTCTGCAGCACAGCAGATGGCCGCTATAGCTGCATATATATCGGCGCATTGCAGTGTGTATGGGCACAAACACCTTGCAGGGACCACCAGTGATTGACATCACAGCTGGGTGTGCAAATTTAAATGCCCACCCAGTTGTGATGTCAGCACCGACACATCGAGCGGCCGATGATCGGTAAGTGTGTATAGCTTACCTGATCGGCCGCTCTGTCCAATGGTGGGTCGGTAGAAAGATCTGTCTGGTGTGTACCCACCTTGAGTCTCCTTGTTCCAAGTATACAGAGAAGATTTAATTGAAGTTAGAAGGAACAATTGGCAATGATCAGAGTCCACACGTTTGGTTGTATATATTCATAGGAGATATTTCCCTTACTATCCTGGATTTTACAAAAAGTGTGCCTGCCCCTGTCCACTGTATTGTAACAAGCAAATATATAAAACCTACCAGAAGTAGTGGCTGGAAGGCTTGCACTTGCTTCTAGGGAAGATAAGGGAAAATTAAGGTTTTCCTGGTTCTCTGTAGGTAGCTCAATAGAACGTGCAGAGCTAGATTTTACACTGCTATGGAGGGAGGCAGATTTGTGTAGATTTGCTGCAGATGGAGGAATCTGTTTTGTGGAGAATCTTGCAGACAAACTCTCACATTTTGTAGAACCAATTTCCTTGCGCGACCCTAGTGCAGGAAGAGCTTTCTTTACCAGTAACCCTGAAACAGACAAACATTCCTGAATAGAAATATGCCCTCAAGCTCAGCTTCTCTAATGTAAGAGCAGACTACCAGGAGATTTAGGACCTCATTCAGAGTCGGTCGAAGAGGCCGCACGGTCGTACGCCACCGATGTTCGCTATACTGCGCATGCATAAAGTTCGCAATGCGCGTGCGCAAACTAGCCGCTACTATCAGAAATTTCTCTCTCCTTGAACACAGCCAGGTCGGTAGTTTGTGTGACAGATTGAGGAGTTTGTCGGTGGTAACAGGGGAAGGTGCTTGAAAACGGGGGAGTGGAGAACCGAACGCAGGCGTGCCTAATTATGCGAACGGCGTTTTGTGGGAGTGCATACGGTTTATGGGAGTGCATAATTAAAGTAGCGTCATGGCACATGTGACATGGGAGGTTTTTACACTGACATGATTGTAGAGCTTAAGAGAGGGTATGGTCAACCTTAAAGCTCTATGACCAGTTCCGATGGTACCCGATTGTCTCGATTAATCCTTATATGCCGGAGATGACGTGTAATGCGTACGAGAAGGGGGCGTATTTTTTTGTCTACCGACCGCTTCCTCCCCTTGGTCGGCTACCGATCCGACCTTAGGGACGCAACTTGCGAGGGAATCATTTGCATATACGGCCCCTTTTCCCTCACGACCGAGCGGCCGCTTCGACAGACTCTGAATGAGGTCCTTAATACCAGGCTATCAAAAACATAAGTCTATACAGAGCTCTACATTGAACTGAACACAGGCATCTAATTTACTGTAAAGGTGCATATCCACTTGCCGATTAAAATGAACGAATGAACGATAACGACATCTTTCACTCGCTCATTAATCGTTTAAAAATCGTCCAGAAAATGTCAAATGACCAGCGATGCAGGCTCCCGCTGGTCACTTTTGACATTGGTCAGCCTGACGATATCGTCAGGTTGACCATGTTCAGGGATGAGGGAAGGTGCCTGCACTGAACGACATATCGTTCAGTGTGGGCACTGCACAGTACAATGAACGACTGCACGAGAATGATATCGTTATCATGCAGTCCTTGATTGTCGGCTAGTGGATACGCGGCATCACACACACACCAGTTTTGGGGAGGGAGCAGTAGAGATCGTTGAAGTGGGCTATGGAAACCTTATTTGGAGGTTTACACAATTCCCAGCTTTATTTCAATTGGCTACTTCTCACCTGGGAGGTTGGATTTAAATTTTGGAGAAGCTCTCTGAGAACGTAATAGCAAAGAGGGGCGTATGGATGTAATGCCTTGTTTTGGCAGGTTAGTTTCTACTTCTGTGGGAGACAAGAAAATTAATTTGTATATAAATTAGTTTTGATCTAAAAATCACATCTCTACATTTCCTTACCAGCAGATGTTAGTGGACGCACACTATTAACCGCTTCTCCACATGCAGGATCCTGTAGGTTGGTAGTGGCGTTCTGAACCCCAACTGAGAAACGTCCACTGTTTGGTGCACACAATCGGGAGGGTGGTTTAACCAAAGAGGGGGCAATGGGTAACTGGGACTGTGTAGCAGTAGGCAGTGTCTGCATAGTGAAGAGAGAAAGGAGCACAGCCAGGGATATTGAAATCAGTGAAAATTAATGCAACATTTTAAAAAATGAATACAAGATCTAGAAATGGTTTAGCTTAAACATACGTTTCCTACAAACCTTTGCAGTGGCAGCTTTGGGAGCCCTAAAGCTGCTTCCTTTAGACTTGTTTGTTATGCTTGCTCCTGTCCCCTCTGTATTTTGCTTCAAGTTCCCGGGACCAACTCTTGGCAAACTTTGGCGAGCCAGTGGGGGCCGGATAATTCCTCTGCCAGGGATACCCCTTGGTGTATTTTTAGAGAACATTGGCTCCTTTGCCGGATTCTGACCAGTGGTATTAAATAGAGCTAAAGATCGTCGGGCAGAAGGAATGCCAGATGTTGGAGGTATCTGTCTGTGTATTAGCCCTGAGGGAGGGCGTATGCATCTTTCTATACAGGGTGGCAGCATCGCGTGCCTTGATATTTGTTTCATTTGGTTGGTATTCAATTCTTGCACTCCCAGAGACTTGAGTTGTGTGGTAAGCCCCTGTTGCACTGGAACCTTCTTTGCGGACTCTTCTG
Organism: Taudactylus pleione; assembly: GCA_031769625.1. NCBI lineage: Eukaryota > Metazoa > Chordata > Amphibia > Anura > Myobatrachidae > Taudactylus > Taudactylus pleione. Next base: position 297,343 of record JAUIMM010001859.1, read on the forward strand.
TTATAGAGCCAAGGGACACATTGGGGTCCTGGTGCAGAGAGTCTCGGCATGGTTTCTGAAACTGAAAGTTATTAAAACCTGGAACAGGTGTGGAAGTGACAAAAGAGAGTGACCCAGCAGAAAAGACACTCACATCATGGACATTTTCTTCTTCCTGGATCATGCTACAAGATTCTGAGGGCAATGGATAAACATTTGATTCCTTACAGGTATCCATTTCATTCTGCAAGGAAGCTAACACTACATCACTTTTACAGCATTTTTCTTCAACTGCATTTGACAACTCCCCTTCTGTAACATTGGTTTTGGTCTGTGCAATGGTGCCAACTAGTGTGCCATGATCAGTTACCCCACAAGCCATATCAACTTCCAGAATTTGGTCTCCTGCGGACTCTGACATCTGCGTAACATTTGCTTCATTGAGGTATAAAGTTTCTTGTGGGTGGAGGATAGATGGGATATCAACATTCTCATGACCATTCAGTACCCATGTGTCCTCTTTATTTTCAGTGACCAGATAATCTGAGGGTGACACAGATAGTCGTACACTGTGGACAAGAACCTCTTTTGGAGAAGGAATATGGCTGCCTTCTGAGACCTCTGCAAACATTTGCTTGGCTTTATAACTATGGTGTTCAGTTGCACCTAGAAATGCTAGATCAACTAACACAGTGCCATGTCTTCCAGTCGTATCCAGGATTGTACTTGAAGGTGTTTGGGGCACAGCTTCAAACAACTGAGTATTTGTTATAAGGACCTCATCAAGCAATAAAGCAACATTCTGTGACGCATTGTAGGCAGTTTTTGGCAAAGCATCTTTAGGTGCCTCAATCACATCTACAGCAGAAATCTCCAGTTTGGTGCTGCCAGAAGTATTCGACACTGCCACAGGTTCTTGATTATTAGTTGTAATGACTTCATCATGAATTGAAGTAGTAGACTGTGTTCCATTAGTTGAAGCTTTAGAAGCAATCTTAAGGTCATCTGTGTTGACTGTAATGACCTCATCCATAAATGCAATAACTTCTGTATTACTGGCAGTCAACTGCGGCACTACTTCCATTATTTCTATGTCAGGGGGGTTAGGGATCTCTTCACATATTGATACTATGTCCTGAGTGGTGTTGGCAGAGGATTGAGGCCCTACCTCAATTACCTGTATTGTACTGGCTGTAGTGACCTGTGTGGGGTCAGTTATAATGACCTCATGCAGCAATGCATTAACTTCAATATTACGGGCAGGCAATTGTGGCACTACTTCCATTATTAGTATGCTAGGAGCTGTATGGATCTCCTCATGTATTGATACAATGTCCTGTGTGGTGTTGGCAGATGACTGCGGACCTACTTCAATTACCTGTGTTGAATTGGTTGCAGCAACCTCCTCATATTTTGATACAATGTCCTGTGTGGTGTTGGTAGAGGATTGAAGTCCTACTTCAATTACCTGTGTTGTATTAATTGCAGCAACCTCATGTATTGATGGAATGTCCTGTGTGGTGCTGGCAGTGTTTTGTTGTTCTACTTCAATTACCTGTGTTGTATTGGCAGCAGCAACCTCCTCATGCATTGATGAAATGTCCTGTGTGGTGCTGGCAGTGTTTTGTTGTTCTACTTCAATTACCTGTGTTGTATTGGCAGCAGCAACCTCCTCATGCATTGATGAAATGTCCTGTGTGGTGCTGGCAGTGTTTTGTTGTTCGACTTCAATTACCTGTGTTGTATTGGCTGGATCGACTTCCTCTTGTATTAATAAAACTTCCTCTGTGATGGTGGCAGAGGTTTGTGGAACCAGATCAATCACTTGAGTGGTATTGGCTATATTGATTTCCTCATGCATGGATGAAATGTCCTGCGTGATGTTCGGTGTTTGTGGCACTGATTCAATCACATGAGTAGTATTTTCTGTAGTCACCTTATGCATGGATGTAATGTCTAGTGTTAGGTTGATAGTTTTCTCTACTACCTTAATAACCTGATTGGTAGTGATAGGAGGGAGGAGCCCATCACAAATCATCAGAATGTCCTGTGTAATATTGGAACATTGTTTACTCAGATTTCCTTCATTTAACTGCATAGAACTGCCTACGGTCAAGTCCTCATGCACTGCCGAAATAGTCTGTGTGGTATTGGCCAAGTGTTTGGGTGAGGACTCTATCACTTTGATATTCATTGCAATGGAATCATTGTGCATTAAAACAGCTGGTTCAATTAGGTTGTCAATAAATTTGTGCTCAATCTTCATTACTTGAGTTGTGTCAACTAGAGCATGGGATTTTGGGTTTTGCGTGGTATTGATCAAGCCACTCTTGTTGTTGGCAGAGCCACTCACAGACTCAATGTCACAAGCCTTTTTGTTCTCGAACTGTTGGAGTATTAAAGGTATGAAATGTTCTGTCACGCTTGCTAAAGGTCCCATCACCTCAGTTTGGCATGTAGACTTTATTTCACACTCATTCTTATCAAGCTGTTCAATCTTCGGTCTTTTCTTACTACAACTCCTATTCAGTCTATCACTTAAATAAGAAATCCCTTCAATTCCAGAGTTACTCAAAGATTGATCTTTGATGCAATCAGATACATTAAAGTCATGAAGATGCGGGTCCATCTTTTCCAGATCCAGCAAACTCTCCCCAAATAATGATACCCCCTCCTTTATAGGACTGTTTTCCAGGGAATGCATCATACTGGCCACTTCACAGGCCAGCATTGACTTCATTGGTGTACAGTCGTAGGGAGGAGGTTCTGCATCAATCGTAGACACATCTAACTCCTCCACTTTCCGCTTCACTGGACTCTTCACAACTGCCTCTATACCCTCTATCTGGTTAACTATTCCTTGGCACTCAACAGCAAAAAAACTTCTGTATAGGGGAGTCTGTGTAGGACTTTCCTGTGGCAGGACATCCACAGAATATGAATTCTTGGGAATGACATCCATACTGGATATTTTGTCTTTACTTCTCCAATCCTCTGATGTCTCAATATCTAACTCTATGACAGGAGTAAGTTTCTTCTTGACTTTTTTTGATGCCATTGGAGTGCTGAAATATTTGTTACCATTGTCAACTGTGATCTCAGAAGACTCCAGCTCCTCATTTTCGTTGTAATCTGTGGGGTCTGCAAAATAGGACACGGACATACTAGAGGTGCTTAACAGTTTAGATGCTGAATGACGCTCAGGAGAGGAAAATCTAATTTTAGAGGGCAATAGCGACACATTTTTTGCTATAACAGTTGGGACCATTCCATCATCATTCTCTAATTCTCCTCGATTTGAGCTGTCTGCTTTACCACTCTTCCTTAAGTCTTTACTTTGGAGGACCACAGAGCCCGTGCCTAAGCTATTTGTGAGGTCAGAGCACATATTCCTTAGGTTATGCCCACTACAAGTGCCTACAAAGCAATCGTCTACTCCTTTTTGCAGAATGCCTTTCCTAATTTTGGATTTGTGTGGCAGTGAAGATCTGCACCCAGAGTCGCTCATTCGTCTTTTGCTTGAACCCACGGGGGGATGCAATCCAGCACTCACATCAGGGTCATTCTTTATGTCCTTCAGCACCATGCGCCGCAGCTGATGCAGAGGACTCTTTGTGCCCACTGGCACCAAGGTTGTTTTCCTTGTAGGTCCCTCCAGGTTGGAATACTAAAGCCACTTGTTCAGAAAGTGTGTAATCAATATTTCTAATTCCGATTTTCTTGTACAATCTGAAAAAAATAGCACACGAATGAAAGTTGTTTATGGAGAAAGTGGCCTGCATACCAGATCAGATTTTTTATTTTTTTAAATTTATACTAAGATATTGTGACAGGGACACAGCATGCTTTCACATGAAGTTAATGTGGAGCAGCAGGTTTGTGCAGAGATGGAGCAATAAACAGCATGGTAATGAGATCCAGTCCAGGTTTTCCTGGGATCACTTGTAAGCCACAAGCAAGGTTAATTAGCAGCACCTGTTAATCGGTCTTTAAAGTTGTGTCAGTGCAAATCCAGTGATCCTGACTGAATTAGTCGCCCAGGTTATAGGCCCGGTGGCGACTAGTGCTAGGGATCCTGGACCTGAGGGTCCACTAAAAGAACAGTGTTGCTGTATGGAAGACTCTTAGGGGGTCATTCAGACCCGCTCGCGAGCACAGGACGCTCGCAAGCGGGTCGATGTTACCCCAATGCGCATAATGGAGGAAGCTCCGTCGTGCACATGCGCAAGACCCGGACAGCGACGGCCAAGCTGTCGCTCCGGGTCTCGCACCAAAGGGGGCGTGATGTCGATGGTGACTGACAGCATGCCCCCTTTGGTGGGCGTGCCGGGGGCGTGGCTGCCAGATGGAGGCGTTCCCATGGGAACGCCTACCGTCTGGGTCCGGCCCCACTGACATCACTAGTGATGTCAGTGGGAGTGATTTTGGCTCTGATAGAGCCAAAATCACTCCAGGGCTTGCGGTCACCGAGACCCTACCGCAGGGTCTCGTCGCAAGCCCGATGGTCGCGATGGTCCTGACCATCGCAACCATCTTTTTGGCCGCTCGCATATGCTGTGGGTGGTCACCCACAGCTATGCGAGCGGCCAGGAGGCCGCTCCATTTTTAGGTAGGAGGGCACTGAATCAGAGCGAGCGCTCTGGTCAGAGCGTCCGGCTCTGAATCAGGCCCTTAGTGTTCACTCTAGCTCCTAGAGAGGGCAACCTTGTGCGTGGTCATGAAAAGGGGGGCGTGTCTATAAGACGCGTCCCCTTTTCGTCATACTTGGGGGCGTGCCCGGCACTTAAGGACACGCCGGGCAGCCCCCAAGCGCTGCAGAAAGGGAGAATAGATGCCGGGCGCATGTGCCCAGCGTCTATTCTCCGGTGGTGACCGGGTCACCGCACGTTTCTCCACCCGCGGGACACTGCGTCCCACAGGTGAGGATGGCACCCGCAGGCTGTGAGGGCAGGGTGCTTTCTGCCCTCCAGAAGGAGGACAGGGCGCCGCGCCCCGCTAAAACAGCCTAGCGGGAATGCTAGACTCTGTGTACCTGCTGTAACATCTTGCCTGTTAACATGGCACTGACCTGTATTATCTGCTTGTGATGAGAAAAACTTCTGTTGGATTTTACTCTGGTCTTTTGCGATTATGATCACAATATGTATGATGACCAGCTTCATGATCAATGGTATTTACATAATACAATAGCATTCTCGCTAAACTGTTTTAGCGGGGCACTGCGCCCTGCCCAATTTCAAGAGAGCAGAATGCGCCCTGCCCTTTTGGTGGCACCTCGCTAAAACATAGCGGGTGCAGTCCCGCGGGTAGGAAAAATTGCGGTGCAGCGATCACCGCCGGTGAATAGATGCGCAACAATTGACAGACAGGAGAGCTTGGGGCTACCCAGCATGTCGGTCAGTGTAGGATACGCCCCCAAGAGTGATGAAGAGGGCGGCGCGTCTTAAAGACATGTCCCGCTTTTTCTCATGAGCACACCCCCTTTTCAGGCATGCGCGCAGGACTGTCCCTTTCTAGATCCGGTGCCCGGACTGAGGGTGAATGCCAATACAAGGCCAAGATGGTTTAGTGTGTTATGCGGTCATGTTTCTAGCTCATTTCTGTCTCCAGTCAAAAAAGAGAAGTGTATTGTTGTAATGAGGTTATTTAAATTGACACTGTTGTAATGTAGTTTTGCCAATCCTCCTCAATAGAGACATTTCCTTCAACTATTCTATCAACCAGGCATAACGTCAAGTGTGGTGTGTGCAAAGAAAAAAATAATAATAAAAAAAAAACACCACCAACCTTAGGACAGGGGTATACGAGCTTATATTCTTTGTACCGATTTCAAACAAAAGGTGGTACATATGTAAAACTGCACTAAGCATGCTTTCCTTCTGTATGGCAATCTTATATTTAATGTAAACAAGTGTTTGGGGAGTAAGTTATTCAATAAATTTTTTTAGTTGTGTCATTTTAACTTTTGTAGTAGGGGGAACCCAAACCAACAATTCCCTTGTTATAAGATGATTCTTGGTGTGACGATTAGGCCATTTACATACATTCAAGTACATGAACTGTTTCTATACCACATTTGTTTTTTTTCTAGTGTCCAAGTCTTAACAATACTTAGTTGGTAGAAAATATCCACTGGAAGATAGTGTCACTATAAGTAAACCTTTCCTTCTGGAATTGGAATTCAGAGAGTACCGTGCATCACGCAGAGTTTTTAAAAATTATAGTAGGAACTGTTTACTGTAGTATTGTTCAGGGGCGGACTGGGCCGCCGGGAAGCCGGCCTGGTTCCCGCTAGGCCGGTCCCCTAGCTGCCTTTAGGGGCCGGCGGCTTGCACTTCCCTCACCCACCCCTCTCCTTTGGTGGCCCGGCTGCTGCAATCGGAGCTCAGCTCCGATCGTGCAGCGTTCCAGACTGCTACACACACTGTATGGAAAGGAAAATGGCCGCCGGGGGAGCTGCTGCACATGCCCAGCTGCTCCTCCCATAATCCTTTGCGGAGCCTGTCACTGACTATTTTGCCTCCAGGCTTTCTGCAGCTGCCAGCCGGCCTCTGTGCAGGATTAGTGTAACTATCTATGTGCATGCTGGCTGCTACAACAAGCAGCCTGTGCACACACAGAATGCCGGGCACAGCAGCAGCCTGTAAATTCTGACTATCACACAGTGTGACAGCTGACAGAAAGTAACCCGTTGTATTATACCTAAAATATATGTCTGCCTGCCGCTCCACTTGCTATATATATAAAAAAAAAAATTACACACACACACACACACACACACCAAAAGAGAGCCACTCACGAGACTTTACAGTAATAGTAAAACGGTCCTTTATTCCTACGTTTCAGGAACTTCAACCCGTCATCAGGGACATACAGCACCAAATGAACAGACAAAACCCACATAGCACTTACCCAATCAACATCCTGAAGCACCACACCCGGTGAGAGCAGGGTAGTCCCGGACAACGCTGCCAGACAGCACGTCGCCGTCCGATGACATCACCGGCTCTCCTCTCCCCGTCAGCGCAACTCAGCGTTGTTGGGCAACCCATAAAAACAAATAATATATATATATATATATATATATATATATATATGATATAACCAGCACATCAGTATGCCGGATAGATTATATATATATTTATATTACACACACATTAAGTGCAGTCCAGGCAATATAAATTCATTACCATAATATTTAAAATATGAACTTTAACAAAAAATATAAAAATAAATAATTAGCCCAACAATCGATGTTTGACACAACAATCGATATTGATATGCACAACAATGCCCCCTATATTCACATATCCCGTCTGCTAACCACCAAAAAATTGTCTGTAGTGTATTATGCATAGTGTTCCAAGGTATAAATTTTACATAGTTAAATTTTGCATAATTGAAAATATAGAAAAAAAAAAAAAGCACCCGTGTTATGCAATGAAGCTGATCAGAGCAACTAGCATTTTTTTTGCATAATTGAAAATATATCTATACTAGACAGACCTATAAGATATTCCAGACCAACCAAATTAATCCATAATAAACAATTAGCATCACACATGTTAAATACACCACAACATTTTACTAAATATTACATACACAATGCATTATACCAGGAAGATTTCATTCCATGAATCGAGTACCTGTGCCCAATTATAATATACACCCTCTAAATACCTTAAAATTAATTAACCCAACAATCGATGGTTGACACAACAATCGATGTTTATATACAGAACAATGCCCCCTATATTCATATATCCCCTAACTGACCACCACAAAATTATGTATAATATATTATGCACAGTATTCCAAGGTATACATTTTAAATAGTTAAGATATTCCAAACCAACCCGATAGATACCCAGTTGATACATAAATAAACAATTGCCATTACACGTTATCCTAAATATTACGTATATATGATGCATGATACCAGGAATATTTCATTCCAAGAATAGAGTACCTGTGAACAATCATAATATACGCAGAATACCTTTAGAGAAAACATTTCAAACCTAGAGTCTCATGCAGACCTTTTGGGGCCATTATTGTTCCCAACCTATAAATCCATCTGGATTCCTTCTGTAACAGCTTTTTTCCTCTATCACCGGCATGGGCGCCGGGCGGGGGGTAATGGGGGGGGCGGGTACAGTTTACCCGGGCCCTGGTCCGGCGTCGCGCGCCCCCCCCCCCCCTCACAGCAGCTCAGCGTGTGCTGGGCTGCTGTGAGAAACTGATCGCGCCCTCCTCCTGCTTAACACCGGGCTGGGGGGGGCTTACAGCGCAGCGCTGTAAGACTCATTCTCTTTTTTTTTTCAAGGGGGCGGCGTGGCCACGCCTCCCGCGATTAGCCCACGCCCCCTCCATTACCCAGGCCGTGCCAGGCTCTCAACGGCACTGATCACCCCCACGTCTAGATACTGGCTCATGATCATAATAATAATGGCCCTTAAACAGGCTACCCCATGCTTAGCCTGTAAGAAGGAAGTGCCTGGACACTATGTCCAGACTCCAGGGCCTGTCGAATAGCACTCCTATGCAGAGCCAATCGCTCGTTGAATTTCCTCTCTGTAGTTTAACCCACATGGGCAAGACAGGAGATACACAACGTACATTGAAGTACAAGTTAATGCATATCGAATGTCATATTTCTTTCCTGTATGAGGATGTGAAAAGGTGCCACCTACAGATAAAGACCTGCAGGTGACACACCCCAAGCATCGGAAGCATCCTGTTTTTTTGACTAAGAAAATGAGAGGTATTGCCTTTGTTCATATAAGTATAGTAGGATCTCTCTGTAATAATAGTATCCTGCAATCGGCACTAGCATTTTTTTTTATAATCTGATATACACACACACACACACTAATATATATATTATATATATATATATATATATACACACATATACATATACACACACACACACATATACACATACAGGTTGAGTCTCCCATATCCAAAATGCTTGGGACCAGGGGCATTTTGGATAACGGAATATTCCATATTTTGGAATATTTGCATATCATAATGAAATATCTTGGGAATGGGACCCCAATATACACAGAATGCATTTATGTGTTATATACACCTTATACACACAGCCTGCAGGTAATTTTATACAATATTTTCAATAATTTTGTGGCTCAAGCAAAGTTTGTGTTCAGAAATTAAATTAATTTATATGTCATACACACCTTATACACAGCCTGGAGGTAATTTTATACAATATTTTTAATAATTTGTGCCTTAAACAAAGTTTGTGTGCATTGAACCATTAAAAATCAAAGGTTTCGTTATCTCAGTCATGCCAAAATTATTCCGTATTTCGGAATATTTGGATATGGGAGACTCAACCTGTATATATATATATATATATATATATATATATGGCGCAAGTGGACAAATGGCACTCTAGATATACAGTATATTTATCTCCCCATCTGTACACACACGTCTAGAGTGCCACTCATCAGCTTGATAGATCTCTCTCTCTATATACATCTCCCAACCCTTTTCCCTCAGTATCTAACCCTATCCCTCCCCAAAGTGCCTAACCGCTCCCATACCTAAAAATGTTGTGGCACCCCTGACTGCATCGGTATTGGTGTTTCGCTGTATTTACCGCTGTGCATCGTGCAAAGAGTTAGTAATAGCCGCGACTGCATCCAATTTAGAATCAGGCCCTATAAGGAGGGAGTATCCTGTCCCCTCAGCAGACCCCATCCTCTCAACTGAGCCTGTTCCATTAGGGCTGCTTCCAAAAAATTCTCGGGCTGGTTTTCCATCCCAATCCGCCCCTGGTATTGTTTATTCTAGATCCGGCGCAGTGCACAGTGCTAGACAGTAAAAAGGGCACTCATGCGTGCGCATAAGGCACCCCTGAAAGAGGGGCATGGTCATGAGAAAAGGGGCCGTATCCTCAAGACACACCCCATTTTCATCACTCTTGAGGGCACGCCTAGCACTTAGACATGCTAGACAACTTTTCCCCCTTTGTGGCCCATGGGTGGGGTTGGCACTGAGCAGGGTGCTACTATAAAGGGAGGGTGCATTTTGCAGTTTTGAAATCAGGCAGAGCGTGACCTCCTGCTAAAAAAAAAAAAAAAAAAAAAAAAAGTATTTAAGACTTGGACACCAGAAAAAAAATATTGTAGTATAGAAAGTTCATGTATTTGAATGTATGTAAAAGTCTTGTGAGTCACACAGAGAATCACACTATACACAGGCCTGGCCAACCTGAGGCTCTCCAGTTATTGTGATACTACAAGTCCCAGCATGCTTTACCAGCTGATTGGTGTAAGGGCATGCTGGAGAGCAACAGGTTGGCCATCCTCGCACTATAGTATAAATCAGATTAGGATGTCTAACACAGGTACTGGTTAAGGATTTCAAGAAAGGGCTACACTGACTATTTTCATCACATTTACAGTGCCTATACAGTTCCCACAATCAATAACCCAGGTTGGTTATTAGAAATGTATTTAAAAAAAAAGTATGACAAGTGGTATCAGGGACTTTCAAATGCTTAAGCATTATACCGTACACGTAACCGTTGTGCAGATGCGCAGCTTATCGGACAAGTAATAGCATGGCGCAAGAACATTAATCATTGCCTCCTGCAACAGAACGGGTCCTTATCACATTTAGGGAATGGTTAACATTTTTATAGTGAGGATATTACAGGGTTTAAAAATGAACCTATACAGATTAAAATAAGAACAAAGGAGAGTTGCTTCATCAATGGTGTCCTCTTTTCAGTTCATTAACACATACCTCTGCCTTATGTCCTGTGATATTCCTGCCTGTACCCAGTTTGCATAGCTTAAGTGCACTACTCACATTAATTCAAAGTGTTCATTCATGACCATAAGCCTGGAGAAGAGCAAATTAGGCCCAGAGTCATTCTTGAATGGTATCTAAATGCCACACAGAAAAAGCTCATAGTATAGGACAAGTGTGGTATGTACAGTGATCGCGCTGAACAAATAACCCTTTCACGTCGCAAACACTGGTTGGACCCGGGTTTTGAACCCAGGTCAGACCAGTGTCAGGGCCTTTCACATCGCCTTAATAACCCGGGTTATTGCAGATTTGGTGCCTTTTAACTCAACCAGAGTTGCCCATGTTAAAACAGTGTGATGTCATTTTTAAAGGATTTTATTGGCTCACAATTATGTTTTCAGTAAAGAAAAGGAGGGGCTGGGGAATGCTTGCAGTGCAGATGACTATGTCACAGGTCTGCTTAATGCAGTATGGCCAAATGCATTGGCACACAGCTCAAAGAACTTCCAGTCCATGCGGGCAGCACCACTTGCTTTTTTCTATTGTGGTCATTCACCTTATGAAATTGCTTCTTCAGTGCCTTCAGCTTATTGACGACCTGCTGTTGGCTCCTGATGAATCCAGATGCAGCGAACATTTTGCCGATGTTGCGATAAGTTATCACATCCATGACAGTGCCAGTTATCTGTTTACATATTACTTCCTCATGCCTGATCCGCAGCAACTCCATTACTTCATCACTCCAGTTTGCCATGATTCCTCCAGTGAAAGTAAAGTGCAGTATAGTACACTGTGCTGTCTGTATATAGCTTATTAATAGCTGATCCAGCGCCCGTACACCAGAAGTCAGGTGAAAAGCACAGACGGCGGCGTTTGGATCATAAAAGGCCTCCAGCAGTGATTGGTTGGTGAATGCTGCCGGCGGTGATTGGCTGCTGTGGCCGCAGAAGTCAGTCACTGCCAGCAGCATCTCCCCAACCAATCACCGCCGGCGGTGATTGGCTTCCCTGCAGAAAGCACACAAGTGAGGGACTCGTGATCGGGGCCCATGGGACCCGGTCATTTTAAAAGTCTCTCACTTCCTGTATCGCATAAAAACGCGCTATAGCACGTATTTCGCCATCACTGATGTTAGGGCAACACTTATGTCAACATGGGACTTCGAACAAAAAGCTTCGGAGCTACAGCAAGTGCAGCATAAAAACAAAATCAAAAATTGTCTGCTAGTAAATGTGTGATTTAGGCCCAGAAACAAAACAATAATGTTGATTGATTTAAATATACCCCTATGACTGACCAGGAGCAGCTGACTTCCGCATCACGTTACCTACTCTACACAACACAGACAAGTCGCACAGCATACCAATTGTAAAGCATAATTGGCCCTATATAAATGTTAATAAACATCAGAGGAGGGAATACAGTGCCCACTCCCTCATTCCTTTGCGGACTAGTTGAAAGGTAAGTGGGAGAGGTGTGTAATGAGTTTTGGAGTAAAGAGAGAATGTGGGTGCATTTTGGGGAAGGTGGTGAAATTTGAGCGAGTATGTGAGGGACATATGAGGGTTGTGGAATTGGCCAAGACCCTTTCAGGCCTTTTATGATTCTTGAAATATAAGGGTAACGTGCAGCACTTTTGAAAGTTGGAGGACTGCGCATGGATATAAAAGTCCACCCCAATGGGCTTATGTAATAATAATTACGGCACTGCCGGCATATTGGAGGGAGTGACGTCAGAAAATTAGACTGTGCAAAAATCGAACGGTGGGGCGGGTCAATGGTTGATTGCTCCCATCTAAACTGCACGGGAGCTATTGAATTGTTTGTGCTACCTATGCCCCTTTCTTGCAGGAGAACGCACAGTATAAAAAAATGTTAATCAGCTTCTCCTGTGCCAAGTCACCGGCGCGCTGCAGTTACGGCATGCCTGACCAGCCCCCAAACCCTACTTTACATGGGTTTTGGCTCACACCTCAGGAGGATGTGAGCAGCAAACCATGATAAATGCAGCATCAGGGGTAGTTGTGCAAACAATTGAATAATTCCTTTGCAGTTTAGACAGGAGCTAAAAAAAATTGAATCATCCCCAGTGCCAAGGAGAGGCTGCGGGAGATGGATCACAAGATTCCTTTCCTGCAAAAATTCCTCCATAGGCATAAAGCAAATTATGTAATTTGAGAATGGCATGAAACAGGGCCAAACCCCCGAAAGCTAAGCTTTTTCTTAGTTTGGTACATAGAGGTCAGACCATAGTCCCCATTTGTAATAATGGGGCCTGCGGTCACCACCAATAGTTAGCCTTTTGCAGATTTCTGTGAAATCTCCTGCATTACACTATTTACATAGCAGTGATAAAATACAATTATGCAGAAACTGTAGTTTCTGCATAATTTTGTGAAAACTACCTTGGATAATAGACCCCCAAGATTGGCAATTTATGTGCTCTATAAATAGAAAAGCACAGTGGTAAGGTAGTTAGCATTATTGCTACACAAGTTCAGTTTTGAATATGGATTTGTAGGTTATCCCCATGTTTTCACTATTTTTCTATGGGTGCTTGTGTCCACCCACAGACCAAAATAACATACTGGGTAGGTTAACTGTCTTCTATCAAAATGAACCCTAATTGGTGAGTGTGATAGGAAGTTTAGGCAAAAGCTTCAATGGGGCAAGGACTGGTGCGATGAACAATTATACAGTGTTGTGTAATATGATTATAACAGTTTCCTATGAGTCAACAATAATGAGGGAAAAAAAATAATATACCAGTGGTTCCCATACTTTTCTAAATATTGGCATCCAGGTTTCAGCATTCTTTTCATGGCAATCCTAGGCCAAAAGTTTAGAGAAATTCTGCAAAAATTATGAAATTAAGAAAACTGTGCTCACCCATCATCCTTAGGTTCAGTTATGTGGTTTTGGATAGGGTTTCTCTTACGTTTGTCCACATATTTTATGATGGTCAGGCACCAGCACTGGATTTGCCTATCATATTGATCATAAAGAAATTTGATTTGGTCCTGGACCACCAACCTTGCAAATGCCTCTCGCAGCACCCAATTTGGGAACCACTGACCAGGTATCCACACGTTATTATAAAAAAAAAAAAAAAGTGTTATTTTTGAAATTTTAAATATGGACCCAAAACAGCAGAATAGACAAAGCATGCAAGTAGAACCGTACGCTATATATACAGTCAGGTGCATAAATATTAGGACATTGACAGAATCATATTTTGGCCTCTATTCGCCACAATGGCTTTGAAATGAAACAAACAAGATGTGCTTTAACTGCAGACTCAGATTTAATTTCAGAGTAATTACATCCAAATCAGGTGAACGGTGTAGGAATTACAACGGTTTCTATATGTGCCTCCCACTTTTTAAGGGGCCAAAAGTAATGGGACTATCAACTCAAAAGCTATTTCATGGACAGGTGTGGCCTATTCCCTCGTTATTTAATTATCAATTAAGCAGGTAAAAGGGCTGGAGTTGATTCTAGGTGTGACATTTGCATTTGGAATCAGTTGCTGTCGACTCTCAATATGAGATCCAAAGAGCTGTCACTATCAGTGAAGCAAGCCATCATTAGGCTGAAAAATCAAAACAAACCCATCAGAGAGATAGCAAAAACATTAGGTGTGGCCAAATCAACTGTTTGGAACATTCTTAAAAAGAAAGAACGCACCAGAGAGCTCAGCAACACCAAAAGACCCAGAAGACCACGGAAAACAACTGTGGTGGATGACAGAAGAATTATTTCCCTGGTGAAGAAAAACCCCTTCACAACAGTTGGCCAAATCAAGAACACTCTCCAGGAGATAGGTGTATATGTGTCAAAGTCAACAATCAAGAGAAGACTTCACAAGAGTGAATATAGTGGGTTCACCACAAGATGTAAACCATTGGTGAGCCTCAAAAAAAGGAAGACCAGATTAGAGTTTGCCAAACAATATCTAAAAAAGCCATTACAGTTCTGGAACAACATCCTATGGACAGATGAGACAAAGATCAACTTGTACCAGATTGATGGGAAGAGAAGAGTATGGAGAAGGAAAGGAACTGCTCATGATCTAAAACATACCACCTCATCAGTGAAGCATGGTGGTGGTAGTGTCATGGTGTGGGCATGTATGGCTGCCAATGGAACTGGTTCCCTTGTATTTATTGATGATGTGACTGCTGACAAAAGCAGCAGAATGAATTCTGAAGTGTTTCGGGCAATATTATATGCTCTTATTCAGTCAAATGCTTCAGAACTCATTGGACGGCGCTTCACAGTGCAGATGGACAATGACCCGAAGCATACTGCAAAAGCAACCAAAGAGTTTTTTAAGGCTAAAAAGTGGAATGTTATGCAATGGCCAAGTCAAACCCCTGACCTGAATCCGATTGAGCATGCATTTCACTTGATGAAGACAAAATTGAAGGGAAAATGCCCCAAGGACAAGCAGGAACTGAAGACATTTGCAGTAGAGGCCTGGCAGAGCATCACCAGGGATGAAACCCAGCGTCTGGTGATGTCTATGCGTTCCAGACTTCAGGCTGTAATTACCTGCATAGGATTTGAAACAAAGTATTAAAAAGTGAAAGTTAGATTTAGGATTGTTTAGTTTGTCCCATTACTTTTGGCCCCTTAAAAAGTGGGAGGCACATATAGAAACCATTGTAATTCCTACACCGTTCACCTGATTTGGATGTAATTATCCTCAAACTAAATCTGAAAGTCTGCAGTAAAAGCACATCTTGTTTGTTTAATTTCAAAGCCATTGTGGTGGTGAATAGAGGCCACAATATGAAAATTCTGTCAATGTCCCAATATTTATGCACCTGACATATACATACATAAAATAAATTATTCTAAAATATATATATATATTTTAGCGTTCCCCTTAGGCTGTTTTGGCGGAGCGCTCTGCTGAAAAAGCCTGCAGGTGCTGTCCCCACCTGCGGTTCTCAGTGTCCCGCAAGTGGGGAGAACTGCGGTGTAGCGGTCACCACCGTGGAATGGATGCTGGGCGCATGCGCCCAGCATCCATTCACACTGACAGCTGTGCTTGGGGGCAGCCCGACATATACATAAGTGCCGGGCGCGCCCCCAAGAGTGACGAAAAACAAGAGATATGGTAAGAACTTACCTTTGTTATCTCTGTTTCTACGAAGTCCATAGGGTCCACAGGGTTGACCTTGGGGTACAGCTGGATCTGGATCCACAGGCACCACGCAGTTAAAGCTTTTGCTGCTCCCAGGATGCACTTGGGTCCATCCTCCCCTAAAGCCCGCCCCCGAGCCACAGGCACCTCAGTTGGTAAGCAGCCAAGGCCGGAGGAGGAGACTAAACAGAGAGAAGGAAGACTGGAACACACAAGGAACCATACTCACAGAAATGGGAGACGGAAAACCGGTGACCAGCCACACAGCCCATATGAAACCAGGTGCGTCAGGGTGGGCGCCCTGTGGACCTATGGACTTCGTAGAAACAGAGATAACAAAGGTAAGTTCTTACCATATTTCTTGCTTTCTACTTCAGGGTCCACAGGGTTGACCTTGGGGATGTTCCAAAGCAGTTCAACTAAGGGCGGGGACGCTCTTGTGCAGAAAGTTGAACCCGGCGCCCGAAGGATGCATCCTGAGAGGCAAAGGTGTCAAACGCATAAAACCTCAAAAACCAGGTAGCCGCCTTACATAGCTGAACAGCAGAGGGACCACGTCTAGCAGCCCGAGAGGGACCCACAGAACGAGTGGAATGAGCCTTAACAGAGGCTGGCACAGGTAAACCCTCCTGTGTATAAACCTCACAAATAACGGAACAGAGCCAACGGGCTAACGTTTGTTTGTTGGCAGGCCAACCCCTCCTGTGAAAACCAAAGAGGACAAACAATGAATCAGGCTTCCTAACAGAAGCAGTCCGGTCCACATAGATTCTAAGCGCACAGACTACATCCAAGGAAGCCTCACCAGCTGAGCGATAGGTGACTGAAAAGCTGACACCACAAGTTCCTGATTGATGTGGAACTTCGAAACCACTTGAGACAAAAAAATCAGGACGAGTGCGAAGCACCGTTCTGTCCTGGTGAAAAATCAGAAAAGGGGGGCGACAGGAAAGCGCCCCCAACTCTGACACCCTCCTGGCAGAAGCAATTGCCAGGTGAAAAACGGTCTTAAACATCAACCACTTGAGTTCCACCGACTCAAGAGGCTCAAAAGGAGGACCCTGCAGGACACGAAGAACCACCGCTGTCCCAAGGAGCCACGAAGGGAGGCTGGATTTGGAGAACACCTTGGGAAAAAGTGTGAACATCAGGCAGCGTAGCGATCCTTCGCTGGAACCACACGAACACATGCACCTTCAGGGAGGCAAGGCGAAGGCCTAGGTCCAAACCTGATTGATGAAAGTCCAAGATCCTAGAAACTCGGAACACCTGAGGATCATAGTTTCTGGACTCACACCACTGAAAATAAGTGCGCCACACCCTGTGGTAAATCTGTGCAAAAGCAGACTTGCGTGCCCTGTGCATGGTACTAATAACCGAACCAGAGAAGCCCCGAGACCTTAAGACTGCTGTCTCAAGGGCCACGCCGTCAAAGACAGCCGACCCAGATCTGGGTAAAGGCAGGGCCCTTGAGACAATAGGTCCTGATGCTGAGGAAGAAGGTACGGAGCGTCGATGGAGAGGCTCCTCAGAACGGAGTACCAAGGACGTCTGGGCCACGCTGGAGCCACCAGCGTGCCGCCGTCCTGCTTGAATTTCCGCAGGACCCGAGGTAGCAGGGATTTCGGAGGAAACAGATACGCCAGGTGAAACGCCCATTTCACCGACAGCGCGTCTACCAGACATGCGCCTGCGTCTCTTGTCCTTGACCCGTAAACGGGCAACTTGTGATTGTGACGGGAGGCCATCAAGTCCAGCTCCGGCAGCCCCCATCTGTCCACGAGTACCTGAAACACCTCTGGGTGAAACGACCATTCCCAGAGATGCACGTTGTGACGGCTGAGGAAGTCCACCTCCCAATTGAGGACTCCGGGGATGAAGAGCGCCGAGATCGCTGGAATGTGGCATTCCGCCCAAGCAAGGATTCAAGACACCTCCGACATCGCAGCCCTCGTTGTGATTGAGGAATGGGAACAATGACCCCAGCTTTCAGCAAGGACTCTATAGCCTCCTGAATCTGCAAAGCCTTGGTTTTGTCCTGAGAAGGACTCGTGCAGAAAAACTGGTGGGGTGGTCTGTGCCGAAAAGACAGGGCGTACCCCTGGGAGACCATTTCTCGAACCCAGGCATCCGTGGTGGTATTGTGCCAGCACTGGAAAAATTGAAGAAGTTGGCCTCCCACTCTGGAGGCCCGTCCCATCAGGCAGAGGGTTTATCTTCCTGTTTGGAAGCAGGGCGCCTGGCACTCCAGGCCTACTTCTTGGGTTTAGAGGCAGACTTGGACGCCGACTGCCTCGAGAAAGACTGACCTTTGGCCTTTCCCTGAACCCGAAAGGACCGAAAAGCAGAGCTCCTCACCTTAGTAGGCGCTGAAGCCGAAGGGAGGAAGGCAGACTTGGATTTAGCCAGAGTATCCACTATTTTGTCCAAGTCCGGACCGAACAACAACTCCCCATTAAAAGGTAAGGCCTCCAGGCCCTTTTTAGAATCCGCGTCCGCCCTCCAGGACCGTAGCCACAAGGACCGACGAGCCGACACAGCTGCAGCCGACACCCTAGAGGTCAGCAGGCTAGCATCTAACGACGCTTCCCCAATATATGAAGCCGCATCTCTCATTTGTCCCACCAACGCCCTCTAGATATCCGGAGCATCGTCCGGAAAGGTATCTTCCAACGCGTTGGCCCAGCTCTCAATGGCCTTAGCCACCCAAGAGATGGCCATGGACGGACGGGCCACAGCTCCAGAGAGGGAATAGATAGACTTTAAACAAGTCTCCACTTTCCTGTCCGTGGGATCCTTCAGAGAAGAGATAGACGGCAATGGCAATGTATCGCTCTCAATTGCGCGGGTGACATGGGAATCCACCGCCGGTGGGGTTTCCCATTTCCTGCAATGTGCTTCAGGAAAAGAATAATTAGACGCCAACCTTTTCTGCGGTTGGTATCTCTTACTGGGCAACTGCCAGGCCACCGCCATATGATCAGTCAATTGGTCAGACAGGGGAAAAAATATTCGAAGTTACCTTAGCCTTTTTAAAATTAGGAAACTTCGACCTAGGAGCCGGCGCATCATCCTCTATATGGAGGATAGCCCGCACCGCCCTAACTAATGTTGGCACATTAATGGAGGACTTAGTCTCTACCTCCTGGCCCACGGCATCAGAGTCAGAGTCCGTATGAATCTCCATCATCTGACGACACGTCCGAGTCCGACAATTGCGCCGTCAGTGAACACACAACAGGACGCTTAGACGCCTTTGGTGGCACATCACTTTGCAACATCGACTGAAAAGCTGAAGATGAGGCCGCCAGACTCAGTACAAAGCTGGAGAGAACATCTACCCAAGGCGGAGGAGCCGACTGAGGAAAACTCTGAACAGGCACCACAGACTGCTGCGTCACAGGTGGAGACTGAACATACACAGGCAGCCCCGTATAGGGACCCACAGTTCGGGACCCGGGGGGAGACTGCAAAAACTGCGGGATACCTGGGGAATGGGGGGGGGGGGTGTTTGTCTGGGGCAACGCCTGAGAAGGGAGCGTTGTTGGGACCGATAATAGACGCCAGCACCTGTGAAAACATTGCCCAAGGAGAGTCCTGCGATATAGGGAGTTTAGAGGTACCAGCTGGCACCGCCCGCACAGACCATCCGTAGGTAAGTCTTCACTATCCACTCTCGCAGAACAGCGCCTGCAGGAAAACAACACAGGATCCCCGGAGCGCTCAATCTCCTCATCAGACATGATACAGTAAATACTCAATGAATACGTATCACCAGAGGAATTATGGTGTCAACACCTGCGCAACCACCAGTATGCAACACAAACAGCCCACAATATGGTACTGAGTAGCACACAACTGTATGTGACTGACCTCACTAATACTTGTTTTATATAAGTGAGGTCCACAGAAAAATGCCCTTCCCCCACACACCTGCCGGGCCGTAGGAGAAGGAAAAGGATAGGTATAAGCTCACAGTAAGTAGAAATAAGTTACAGACAGCAGCACTAGCAAAAGTCACATACCATGCAGAGAAAATATACTCACTGCACCTTCCGCTACATTCAACCGCCCAGATTCAGTGTCTGGGATGGCTATAGCGCTGTGTACACTGGGGAGAGGTACACAGGGGGACCGGTCCACTTGTACCGCCTGGGAGATCTGCGATGTCAGCCCAAAAGAAAAAGCCCCCAAAACATGGACTACTGTTACACAAAAAAAAAAAACATCCGCCCCTAAGACCCCACCCTGTATGGCCATTCCCCTAAACTAATGACATACTTTGATCCCCTAACCAAAACTCTCCTCCCCCCCACAAACTAAAACAAAGAAGAAGAACTAACTGTCCCAACCCAAACCCACCCTGTATGACCATCTACACCTATGGTATACCTGGATCCCTAACCTAACTACTAAACCCTAAAAACAGGGACTTTAGGAAAACTGAAAGCTATTTCTTGCAGAGCACTCCCATAAGTAATAAGTACAATAGGTTTCCCAGTGGAATAATAACACTATATAAATCAGTACACAGTATAAAAATTAAAAAAAAGCATATAAAAAAAACAGAAACCTCAATAATAATCACTGCAGAAGTAAAGCAAACAATATACTTTAATACTACGCAGTCAGCATTGTGGGTGCGGGTGACAGACAAGCCAAGTCTTTCCATCCTGTAGGTTGTTAAAGAAAGGAGTAGGGAAGAGCATGGAGTACTGTATTTGCATGTCCCAAAGTTTCTTTTTACCTGCAAGAATTGTGACCGTGCTTTTTGAACTTCCAAGGCAAAATCCAGATAGACAGAAACAGAATGATTCTCATACTTCAGGGGACCATGGAGGAGAGCCAAACACAACACTGTGTTACGGTCCTTGAAATGGAGGAGACGAGCAATAGAAGTGCTGGAAGGAGCTCAAGGAGGAGGAGGTTGTGAGGGGAGGGGGTGAGCAAGTTCCACAGCGAACTGAGGTGTGAAAGCTTCTTTAATAAAATTGTTGAACCAGCCAATCCTCAAGAAATTTCTCTGGAGCAGAACCCTCCGCTCACTCAGGTAGGCCTACAAAGTGCAGATTATTATGTCTAAGCCTGCCCTCCATATCGGATAACTTGGACTTGACAGCAGCCATCTAAGAGAGATCAGAAATGTTATCCTGCATTGGCTTCGTAATATTGTCCAGGTTAGATATTCTGTGCTCACCGTCACCAACTCTTTCCCATATATCATGGCGGAGCAAAGAAATGTCAATATGCAACTGACCAATCTGATCAGTAACCAGTTGCTCAGAGGATGTGATAGACTGCAGGACCTGCTGCATGTAAGGCGGCGATTCGTCTGGAGTATTCCCAGCCAGGGACCTTAACTGAGAGACCTGGGTTTCAGCAGGAGCATCCAAAGGTGGAGGGGCCAGAGAAGAGTGGGTAAATCGTTCCAGCTTGGCCACAGCGTTCCTGGATTTACCCATGTCTAAAATAAGGAGGGCCTCCCTTGAGATGCGCTGACTCAGACCGTGAGTGATGTGCCACTTAGAGAAGTTTACACTTGTGTGAAGGTAAGCATATGCTGCACAGCAGGTAACTTCCACAGCAATGTGAGGAGAAAGCTGCCTCTCTTTTGGCTGGGCCTCAAACGGTATATCCAGAATGGCCACCATCAATACAAATAAAGTCCAGCCACAATAATTCACAAGCAGCAGTCCCAGGCACTCTCTCAAAGACCAGAGAGGCACCACAAAAGAGCGGGAAGCAGCCGCCAGCAGGTATCAGGACAAGATGGTGGCTGCATCACTCCACCAACACAGGCCCCAGAGAGAAATGCACCACCAACGTGAGCAGGCATCGGAGACCACCAGGCACCTCCTGCAGAAGCCAACACAGGACCACCAGCAGAGCCCAGGACAGAGAGTGCAGCAAGACCCGTCCGCAGGTACGCACGACCAGGAAAGTAATAGGACGGCACCTGAGAGACCCGATAAGCACAGCAAGGCAACAGGAGCTGGTACTGCACACTATGAACAAGTTTCAGCACAGGACCACTAGGTAAACCAGAGCTTGAGCAAGATAAATGTGAGAGCTCTGGCAGTGTGCTGCAGGTCTGGCTCGAGGAACATTCGACCAGTGTGGTCAAACAGGGATGCCACCCCATTGAGGGCACACCCCTCCCGACCATTCCCGATATCAGTAGGACAGTCCCATTTTTCGGGCACTGCCCACGAGTCGAAGTGTCCCGAGGATGGTCGTGCACCTCCACAGCTGTGCCAGCTCCGGAGAAGAGGAATGGATGCCGCGCAGTCAGTGCAGGAACAGGGCTGGGGGCAGCCCAGCTACGGACGTAGTGCTGGGCTTGCCCCCAGCCTGACGTTAACGGGAGGTGTGCCATACGGGCACACCCCCAAATAACGTACTTTAGGGGGCATACCCTATGGTAATCAGGTAACGTCCCAATTTCTGGATGCCCCCTGGAGCCGGCCCTGGTCTGCTGCCTACGCCATGCCAAGCCCCCATTCACATACATTCTTAAGAGAAACTGGTGCAACATATTACTACACTGCTAAAACCAACTTAATAGGAGTGAATTAGGAGTAGAACATCTACACAATACAGCATCACACTGATAAAATGGGATGTAGTTGGCATCCAGGTGTGCGGGATGCCGACAGTCTGTATATCGGCGACGAAATCCTGACTCCAGTATCCCGACTGCCGGCAGCCCACAGGTAAGTATCGGGTTGTTAGGGGGAGGTTAGGGTTAGGTACCGGGGAGGGAGTGTTAGGATTAGGGTGCGCGAGGGGGAGGTTTGGGCACTAGGGAGGGAGGTTAGGTTTAGGCACCGGGGTCTTAGGTTTAGGGTACAGGGAGGTTAGGCTTAGGCACTGGTGGGGGGGGGGGTTAGGCACCGGAGAGGGAGGGTTAGGAAAATACTTGCATGCGTTCCTATGGGTGTCGGGACAGCTAGGATTTCATACCCAACCAGATAAAACATGTATAGGGGAACTATGGCCCTCATTCAGAGCCGTACGCTCTGAATGAGGGCCGTCCTCCATAACTATGGAGCGTCCTCCTGGACGCTCGTATAGCTGTGGGTCACCACCCACAGCCTATACGAGCGTGCAGTTTGATGGCCGTGATGGTCTTGACCATCGCGACCATCGAAACTGCGAGCCGGAGCCTGCGGTTGAGGTTTTCAACTGCAAGGCCCGGAGTGATTTTGGCTCTATCAGAGCCAAAATCACTCCCACTGACATCACTAGTGATGTCAGTGGGCCGGCTTCTGACGGTAGGCGTTCCCTTAGGAACGCCCCCGTCAGGGAGGCACGCCCCCGGCACACCCACCAAAGGGGGCGTGCTGTCAATCAACATCGACAGCACGCCCCCTTTGATCAGACACAACGAGCGAAGGAAAGTCCTTCGCTCGTCGCGTCTGGCGCATGCGCACGACGGGGCTCCCTCCGTCGTGCGCATGCTCAGTGCAGAACATCGACCCACTTGCGAGCGGACAGCCGCTCGCGAGTGGGTCTGAATCAGGCCCTATGTAAAGTAACTGCTATTATGTTGCTAACATTAACAACCTTCCAGGGGGTGTCTCAGATTGCTCTTTATGGTGTGAAATGAGGGACAAGTGACAGTAAAGCTGGGTACACATCTGGCTGACAGGTCTCCGACCTATAATTATTGGTAAGGGCAGACACATTTGGCTGATTTGTCTGCATTGACATCACAACTGGGCATGCATTTAAATTTGCCCACCTAATGGAGTCAGGTATGTCAGTCACCAGCAGGTGCCTGCAGTCGGCATCCAGACGATCAGCATCAGTTGTGCTGCAGAACAAACGCATTACGCAGGCGAACTAGCACTGCAGAACCGACTCGGCAGTGCTAAGTTTCATTGCTTCAAAAAGGCGCGGTGAAGCCGTTCGGGGAGACAGCTGATTTTCGGATCAGCTGTCTGCACGTTGGAGCAATGAGGAATTGCTACGGTGCTCGCGGCAAGTTAGTATATTATCTGGGTCCACTCGGACCCCAACAATTAACAATGAAGACAACTAAGTGATACTTAGACGATATTGTTCTGAGCAGATTTGAACGATATATATATAGGCCACATCACTTAGTACGGACGATTGCGCACTACTGTACGTCAATCGTATCTGATCTGCTGTGCACACACGGCACTACTGTACGTCAATCGTATCTGATCTGCTGTGCACACACGGCACTACTGTACGTCAATCGTATCTGATCTGCTGTGCACACACGGCAGATCAGAAGATCCAGCAGCCAACACCATGCTTCTGGCTGAGGCAAGCAAACGCTATACACCAGATCGTGCACTATGTACAGACTGCCCGATATATCATGCTATCGCATCTGCCATCACTGGGTACACACATTGTCTAATATGTACCCAGCTTTAAACAGTATTTTCACTAGAACTATTTTTAAGGAATTGGAAAACAGGTCAGGTCTTTATCAGTATCATTATACACCTGGCATAAAAAAAGTACTGTGCACAACTCCGATATGATGCTGTGAACGTGATGGCTGGGGCGTGTGAGACACTATCTGTAGTCAGACCTGAGTTACTAGCATGGTATGCATGTAAGGGGACAAATCCCTGTGTCCCGGGTGACGTGTTCATTGCACAATATTACCCCCTCCGCGTGATGATGATGCCGGCATGGCAGGTATTAGGGAGCACGCCATTAACCATAGGTCAGGCACATTATTACTCACAGTACGGACATGCTGCGCTGTGACTAGTGTGCAGGGAGACAGCCGCCGTCACACATCACTACACGGTGTCCGCTGCTCGGAGCTGCCTTAGTACCTTTTGCACACACTCTCTCCAGAGTCCCGACTGTCACCTGCTACTGCGGCTGCAGATTCACATCACACAACAGCCACAACTTTCAAATACTATCTTAAACCGCACTCGGTCCTCATTGGTCTCTGGATATCATGTGTCCTCCTTATAGATATAAATCGCCCAATGGCTGCAGCGTAAAAGGTGCATGTGCCAATGAGTAGGCTGAAGGGAGTGGCAGAGAGCAACGCCGGGCGGAAGAGCTAGTTAGACGCTGCTGAGTGACGCAGTTGGTGGGCTGTGGCCGGCCTGTTTACGGGTGTGATCGTGTCGACTCGTGTGCTCTACTGCCAGACATTACACAACACGCAGCGTAATCTCTATGGCTCACAACTGCATTTCCATTGCGATCGTTATCCCGTCACAGCAGTGCACAAGGACTCACACTTAGCACACATATGTACTGTTTAGCAAGACTGCGAAACCATCAGTACAATCGAGTATCATCGCAGCCTCACGCACACTTGCACAAGCACTGACCTTGCTCAGAAATTGCTAACTTCTAAGCAAGCTATGAGACCTCAGACTGTAGGGCATTGCAGTGGCTAATTTATTGATGTCCCCGCAACGTCATGCGAACGCACTGAGACGTCTGCTTTTCGCAGACCACTCCCCCATCACCTCCCACAAACGGTACTTTCTGTCACTCACTCTGCGATGGGTCTGCATAGTCTTTGCGATTGCAGTCCTGATTGCAGTGACTTGTTTGAGCACGTGTTGTGTGATGGTTGCAGTCAGAAAGTCGACGGTGGAAATGCCGACCGTCGGCTTCCTGTTTAATCCCGGCACGGTACTAATGACAGGTGTCAAAATCCCGACGCCTGTCATTATACCTATGACGGGAGCCCGCCCGGCATACCGTACGAAAGTAAGCTTGGGGGAGGTTAGGTTAGGCACCCCCACTGGGAGGTTTAGGCTAGGGGAAGGGGGGGTTAGGCACCCCCCTGGGAGCCTTGTGTTAAGGCTTCGGGGACGGGGGGGTTTGGTTTAGGCACTTAAGGGGGGGGTTAGGCACTAGGGGAGGAGGTTAGGCACCACTAAGGGAGGGGGAGTAGGGTTAGTTTATACTTACCTTTTCAGCAGTCGGGATCTTCACTGCTACCGGTCTTCCGGTGTCGGGATTTTAACCACCGGACATAGGGCCTGATTCAGAGCCGGGATTTTAACCACCGGACATAGGGCCTGATTCAGAGCCGGACGCAATTAGCGCTCGCTCGTCCAGAAAATAGGGGTGGCTATTCAAATGAACTGTTTGCGGTCTGTTCACGCCTCTAGGTCTGAACGAGCGAACAAAACTTGCGGTCATTTTTTGGGAAACTACGCCCCCTGGCCGCTCGCATCCTACGTCATGTCCGCTATTTATTAGATTAATCGAGTACATCGACCAGCGTATGAACTGCTCGCTATTCTTGTGGTTGGTTTTTGCTACCACAATTTTGCGAGCAGTTCTGGCTATTAAATAACCCAGTGACGTGGTCAATGATGCTGCTGTTTTAATTATGCACACCCATAAAACGCCCGTTTTGACCTTTAAGCACGCCTGCGATCGGATCTCCACTCCCCGTTTTCAAGCACCTTCCCCTGTTACCACCCACAAACGCCTCATTCTGTCACTCAAATTATCAGGCATTCGCTATTTTGTGAGCACATGAATTTCGACCGCACTGACTAGTTCGCGCATGCGTATAACGATCCGTACGCATGCGCAGTTGGGCAAACATCGCTCGGAGCGAACGAGCTGCCCCTTACGAGTGGCTCTGAATCAGGCCCATAGATCCGGCGGCATTTCATACCGATCCCATGTATATGCAGTACGCAGCAATCGGCCGATTGCATGTGTTTTAGCAACTGCGTTCCTTGCTGATTCAGGCCCTCTTGTCTGCTGTAATCAGCACGTTGTATAATTCTACACACATAAAATTGTGAAAGATAAAGTTCTAACCAATCTGCTTCTCTTAACTTACAATTTACACGCTGTATTTGGAAAATGACAGGAGCTGATTGGTTGGTACTTTATCTCTCACAATGTTATCTCTCTCCAAGCTTTGATAAATACCCCCCCAGGGTGACCATGAACATGAAAATCTGATTATAATGCTACAGATCCTGTTGGTTAAGTGTGAGGTGGTATGGCCGGCATCCCTCTGCCAAGCACAATGGTAGAAAGCTAATCTTTGTCTGTCACCACTACTGTGCCATTACTGGTGTTGGGAATCCAATGATTTAAGCTACATACACACAACGATTTTCTGTCAGATTTTTTAAAATGTAATGAACAATTTTTTGGAACTACAAACGATATTTGCATATTCCCTTAATGAAAATCGTTGAGTTGGTCAGTCTGACTGAACTACAAACGTGAACGCGCATGAACGATAATCGATCATTGTTTTAACTTAGAAAGTGAACGATTTTTTGAACGATATGGTTAACGATAATCGTTCAAAAAATCGTTGTGTGTGTGTATGCACCTTGAGTATATCCCAGCACAGGACTATCATAAGTGATACAAGGAGTGCTATAGTTCAGGGGAAACACTCCAGGAAGTTACTGTGAAAAATGTCTTTCGGAACTACGCTCCGGAAACCGCCTAGCAACCTGAAATGTTTTAGAACCCTGAGCAGCCAGCTGGATTCCACAAGATGGCTGCCACTCGCCCAAGTCAGCAGCACTACAGTCAGGAAAAGGCTGCACTGCAGGCGGTGACCAAACGTTACTTTATTATTGCCCCCAGGAGTAGCGCAAGCTTCACTTGGAAATCATCTCCTATAGGCTCTTCATATGCTTGTGATCGGGACCTGGGTAGCATTGATTCGTGGTTATCCGTTCACACAGCATCATGAGGCAAGTGTTCAACCTTGCTTGTGACCAGGGTTATTTCAACCTGGTCCTTTCACACTGCACAGTAACCAGGGTTGCTGCGTGTTCCCGTGTAATAACCCTTGTTTTTGCAGCAAGTGTGAAAGGGGTATCAGACTGCTGAAACTGCATGTTATACCCCTTTTCACCTAAATTCCGGGTCTGACCCGGAGTTGGAACAAAGTTCCTATCCGGATCAGACCCGGAATTTTGCCGGCGCCGACTTGGGATATTCCTGAGTCAGCGCCGCTCACACCGCAGTCGGGTCTGCATAGACCCGGCTTTTGCGGAGTGAAAGTGGTCACTTGGAGATGACGTCATCTCCAAGCGCCACTGAAGCCGGACCAATCTGGACGGCTAGCAGCGCACTCCAGGTCATCGTGACCCGGAGTGTACTGTTCTCACAGCAGGGTTTCACGGGCTACGCCCGTGTTAAACCCCGCTAGTTACCTGGGTTGGATTGCCGGGTCACTCGACCCGGCGATCCAACTCTCTCCCCTTTTACACCAGGGAGCTGCCCGGGTTAACCCTTCAAAAACCTGGGTTTTAGCTCCGGTGTAAAAGGGGTATTAGTAGGAATAACAAATTGCTAATTCAGTAGCTGTGTGTACTTTAATTGGCCAATTTCAAGTAACCATTTTGTATCACTTAACCTGGGTACACACTATATGATGTGTACCTAGCCGATGGCACAATGCCATGGAGCGATACATTGCGCCAGCCACACTCACTACACAATCCAGTGTACGGCCGCGCAAAATATTGTTCCATGCTGCATTTAGCAGCATGGTGTCGTTCAATGCATCGTCCCATCTGCTGTGCAGCACAGCAGATGGGACCTTGTGATGAACGAGCGATCGGGCATACACACTATACGATCCGCGTGTAGCCGGCTTTAGAACTAAGTTGATACAGATGTATCTAATGATCACCTATTAATTTGTATGAAATCATCTGTATTTTAATTGTACATTTATAAAGGCTTGTGTCAGCGCAACAATGATTATTTTTATTTTATGTTGCTCTTATGAGGTTTGCATTCCCTCTTTTCTGATTGCTGCTGCCATGGGACAGCCGCCCATTTAAGATGGCAGGAGCTGCAGGAGAGGTAGGCTATAACTGCAATGCGATTGTTTCTAGATAGGATCTCACAGAAGCCAAACATAATATTGCCAGCTATAGGCACATGTGTTTTCAAAAGAACCTGCGCTGCGTTATTAAAACACAGAGCAGATTCTTTTGAATATTTGGCTTTCGCTTCTTTTTGGAGCTGACAATCTATTTCCGGCTGATACTGATAGCTCGTTGGGCATCCCTTTTATTTTATAGTCACATGTATATGCATGATATACAATACTGTTACATAATGCTTCCTAATTGTGTCTGCCCAGGTGCATCCCAGAGACCAGGGTGGGGTTTCTCTCCCAGAACCCCTTACCTCTTCAGTCAGCACGCAGTTGTTCTCCAGGCAGAGGTATGGCTACTGTGGGTGCAGTTGCTATGAGCTCCGCAGCACCTCAGGTCCGTTCCTAGGGGTTCCTATGCTGATAAGGAACACCCTCCATTTTGAAGGAGAGTGGGGAGACTGAGATGCTGGTATCTCAAGATAGGACCAGACACCGACCGTTGGCCCCGCAGGTGGCAGATCATCTCTGGCTCCACTAGTCTGCAGCCAGCAGCTACCTTTACAGGTCCACTACCTGATTGGACTGCACAGCTCCGCTTCCAGGTGCCGGTGTTGCCCGCGGCTGAGGGCGAGGGAAGGACTGAGCCGACAGGTCAGGTAAGCCTTTTATGTGGGGCTAGGGCAACCGATGTGTTTGATTTTTTTTACTGTGGGGGCCAATGTGTAGTGGTGCAGGGTCTAAAACAGGTTACCAGGGCGTAGCTAGACCTAAGGGGGCCCCGTGGAAATATTGCTATAGGGCCTGCATATGTCTAGCTAAGCCCATTTCTCCAGGGTAATGGTGCATACACACGGGGCGATCGTCAGCGATAACGATATCACTGAACAATCTCCCGGATGTGCTGGATGATCGATATCGATCATCCAGCACACCACCAACGACAGGCCAGCGACCCCTATGTATCCTGGTCAATATCGACCAGGTCGGCCTGCGTGCACAGGTGATGGACGATATCGTTATGTCCATACTTCTCCACGTATCACAGGTCGTTGGTAGGCACCAAAAAATGCACAATATGAATGATCACGATATGATCAATATTGATCATATCATGCATTTTTATCGTATCGTGTATGCGCCATAAGATTTATTATCTTCTCAATTATGTGACTCCCATCCTTGGGGGTCATTCAGACCCACTCGCAAGCGGCAGTACGCTCGCAAGTGGGTCGATGTTCCCCACTGCACATGCGCACGACGGAGGGAGCTCCGTCGTGCGCATGCGCGACACCCGGCGAGCGACGGGGAATCCGTCGCTCGGAGTCTCGCACCAAAGAGGGCGTGCTGTCGATGGTGACTGACAGCACGCCCCCTTTGGTGGGCGTGCCTGCCAGACGGAGGCGTTCCCATGGGAATGCCTACTGTCTGAAGCCGGCCCCACTGACATCACTAGTGATGTCAGTGGGAGTGATTTTGGCTCTGATAGAGCCAAAATCACTCCAGGGCTTGTGGCTGAGAAACCCGACCGCAGGGTTTCACTCGCAAGTCCGATGGTCAAGACCATCGCGGCCATCTTTTTAGACGCTCGTATATGCTGTGGGTGGTGACCCACAGCTATACGAGCGTCCAGGAGGACGCTCCATTTTAATGGAGGAGGGCCCTGATTCAGAGCGAGCGGACATGACGTAGGATGCGAGCGGACAGGGGGCGTAGTTTCCCAAAAAACGACCGCAAGTTTTGTTCGCTCATTCAGACCTAGAGGCGTGAACAGACCACAAACAGCGAACGGTTCATTTGAATAGCCACCCCTATTTTCTGGACGAGCGAGCGCAAATAGCGACCGGCTCTGAATCAGGCCCTATGTTCCCTAATGGAGCTACTGTCACTTAAGATAACCAGGGTACCAAGCTGAGTGAAGGCACTCAGACTATTAGCGCCAGCTGCTGGCACAGACCTTTGCAGGATTTCTCTCTCTAGCAGGCAGCTATAATTTGCCAAAATGCCAGTCCATGCAGAGCTTAAACCACCCAAAACCATTGATGTTTACTCTTGAGTAGCACCACCACAAATCCTTTATGTACTAATTGTTTAATATATATGGGAAACATGTGGTGATAGCGTTCCTTGTCTAAACTTTTCTCTAAACCTAAGTAGTAGTTCTACCTGTGCGGTGTTTTTTCTCCCTTCTCTTTCCCCTTCCCCTTATTCTTTACACAGGCAGTGCCACATACCCAGATATCATGCTCTTAAAGCTCCATTATTTGGTAAAGTTGGTGCCCATTTTGTAACTCCGACTTCCTGGAGCCAAACAGAAGACCAGCTGGTGATATGAAGAAGGCTGCGTGACAGCCCCTCTGATAACCAGGTGCCAATTCTGGTGGGCTCACACTATGTAACACCAGGTTACTCTCTATAAAACATCACATCTGCCACTATAGTGTTCTTCATTTTGCACTGCACACCCTGCACCCAGGACTTACCAGTGTGCAGTGGCGTAGCAATGGTGGCTCCAGTGGAGCACGAGCTCCGGGCACCAAAATGGACAGAAGGCGCCATCCAGGGTTCCGGAAGTTATGGGGCGCTACACAGTATGACGGCCGCCTGTTAGTTTTATCTCGGTTTGTTTACTCTATATCGTAAATAAGTTACGGATCTAAGATCCATTTCTACATTTCATGCTCCCTCAAGCTGTCCAGATTTCCAGCCCTCCGGCCTTGGTCAAAGTTCTGCACAGCGTACACCAACGGGAGGACGAACTGGGACCTTAAGCCCCTAGTATATCTTCTGGGATCCAATGTTACCACTCTGTAAAGTTTTCGTCCAAATAATGTGATGTCGTCCAAATCCATCCAGTGGAAGGCCCAGAGCAGGCTCCCGGGTCAAAGTTCTGCCTGGTGCACTCCGCCGTGAAGTCCGACCGGGACCCCGACCTCTCAATTAGGCATGTCAGAGCAATTGCCACCCCTCTGTGAAGTTTTCATCCAAATCCATCCAGTGGAAGGCCAAGAACGGTCCCCGGGTCAAAGTTCTGCCCAGCGTACTCCACGGGAGGACTGGCCTGGACCTCAACCCCTTAGTATGTCTTCTAGGATCCAATGTTACCACTCTGGGACGTTTTTGTCCGAATCCATCCAGTGGAAGGCCAAGAACAGGCTTCCCAGGTCAAACATCTGCCCAGCGTACACTAACAGGAGGTCTGTCTGGGACCCTAACACCCCTAAAATCTGTCCAGGATCCAACTGGACCACCTCACGTTGGTTTCATCCCATTTGATGCAGGTGTGTCCGAATGCATAACTGGACAGACAAGCAAATTGACCAATGACTTTTATATATAAGATGGAAAAGGTAGCATTCCCTCCTACCCTCGATAGCTTGAAAAAGATATACAGTATATATATATATATATATATATATATATATATATATATATAAAAAAAATACATTATTGGGCAGATTCATTACATGCAAGCAAATAAGCTCAATCACAGTGGCCTGATTCCTATTCTCAACTACAGGTTGAGTTTCCCATATCCAAATACAGAATTTTGTTAGTAAAACTGAGATAGTAAAACCTTTGTTTTTTGATGGGGCAATGTACACAAACTTTGTTTAAAGGACAAATTAAAAATATTGTATAAAATCACCTTCATGATGTGTGTATAAGGTGTATATGAAACATAAATAAATTTAATGTATGTACACAAACTTTGAGTCACAAAACTATTGAAAATATTGTATAAAATTACATGCAGGCTGTGTTTAGATTTGGGTCCCGTTCCCAAGATATTTCATTATGGTATACAAATATTCCAACATACGGAATATTCCGATATCCAAAATACTCCTGGTCCCAAGCATTTTGAATATGGGAGACTCAACCATAGGCTGTGGGCAGACATCAGCTAGAAGTATAAGCTGCCGGAAAGCCGTTGCAGTGACAGAGTTTTCTAACAACATAAGTAATTTTTAAATGTTGACAATATACAGTATATGGGCAAAAATGTATTCCTATATAAGGAGGCACTTTCATATTATTTTAACAAGTAGCAGGGTACAATTTTGTTTCTTAAAACGACTAATCATTTATTTTCAGTTATGGGGGCACTTTTTTTTTTTTAATTAAACATCAGGCACACAAAAATATATTTTTCATTGTTATGGGCAGAAATATACATTTTATTACCCAGGACCACTGCCCAGGTGAACAAAGAGTCTCATGCTATTCATCATTGGTCCAGTTATTTCTAGGAAGGGGCACCTGACCTATGAGGAGAAAAGTGAGGAGGCAAAACCATGAACCTGTTATAAACCAAAGATATCCAGAAAAACGACAACAAAGAACAATAGAGGATAAGGAAGTAAATAGTAAATAGCCTGGTCTTATTTAACAAAGGGGGTGGCATGGTCTACACGTTTAAGAAAAAAAATGTTTACACTTTCTTGCCGTCCAGTGGTACCTCTATTTTTCAGCATGTAATAATGACATTGGAACTTGGTGATCTCTATTGAGAACATTGGAAAAAGTGGAATGCAGACTTGCGTTGACGCATGGTTTGCAATGGAGAATTTCTAACAATTTATTTTCAGACTTTTGCTCCATTTAAAAAAAAAAAAAAATCAGAGGCTATAACATCCCAGCCAGTATTTTGATTTACCTGTAAAATTATATTATCAGTCAGGTCAGGAAATAGGTAAAATAACTTTAATACCCACTTGGGGCTAATGCATAGAGAGCACTACACCACCTAGCATGGTGAAACAGATGTGGAATTGCTCATGGCCAGAGCAGTGTGTTGATAAACATGCACCCATGCAGATTTCTGTCATTCTGTCACTGACGACTGCATCAAATAGGCCAAGTAGAATAAGGGCGTGTTCACATAAATGCTAACATGCACAGCACTGGAAAGTCATGTAATTTGCAGGTAGACAAGTGCAAATACTGGATGATGACGATGGTCGTCATCACTAACAATCTGCATATGATTGGTAGTCTGTGAATGCTCCCTAATCAGTGATTGGTGCTTTCTTCATTGTTTGACCATAGAATATGCTTTTGAGAGCATTTAAGCATCTTTATATTTTAGGAGGGGGGTTGTGCAAGATGTGGAAGGGTCCTGCTGTATTAGAGAGGTTTTAGCAGATTAAATGATGCCCAAAGACAAAATGTACCTGCTGTAGATAAAGGAAATGGGTTATAACATGGGAGTAAGGGGGTCGTACGTGTCGGTGACATATCTATAGTAAACTGGGAATATATGCTGGTGAAAAAGGTCTTGATCATACCTTGAACCCTACATATGGACTTCGTAGAAAGAGAGATAACAAAGGTAAGTTCTTACCATATCTCTAATTTTTTAAATCAGGGTCCATAGGCTCCACAGGGAGACCTTCGGGATGTCCCAAAGCAGTCCCTTTAAGTGTGGGGAAGCTCCTGTGCAGAGAGGAGAATCCGCTGCCCAAAGTAAGCATCCTGAGAGGCAAAAGGTATCAAATGCATAATTCCTCAAAAAGGTCTGGACAGAAGACCACGTGGCCGCCTTACAAAGCTGAACAGCCGAGGCGCCACGGCGAGCTGCCCACAGACCGAGTAGAATGAGCAGTAACAGAGGGTGGCACTGGAAGGCCCT
The DNA here is from genome assembly GCA_031769625.1 of Taudactylus pleione. Lineage (NCBI taxonomy): Eukaryota > Metazoa > Chordata > Amphibia > Anura > Myobatrachidae > Taudactylus > Taudactylus pleione. The sequence goes on from JAUIMM010001859.1 coordinate 331,744, forward strand.
CATGAATGTAAGCCTCGGAGATTGCCATACGAAGCCATCTAGCCAAAATTTATTTATTGGCTGGCCATCCCATCCCGTAGAGGAAAAACAAGGAGTCTGACTTCCGAAGGGAACTGGCATGTACCATATTCAATGAGGCCTCACCTGCCGAGAGGTCTGGAGAATTAAAGGGCCAGTACAATAATTTCCTCATTAATGTGTAAACTAGAAGCCACCTTAGGAAGGAACCCAGGGCGAGTCCGGAGCACAGCCCTGTCCTGGGAAAGACAAGAAATGGGGAACGGCAAGAGAGAGTCCCCAAATCTGACACTCTTCTGGCGTAAGCAATAGCCAAAAGAAAAACAGTCTTAGCTGTAACCCATTTGACATCCACTGAGTCCAGGGGTTCAAATGGAGGGCCATAAGGACAACAGCCAAATCCCAAGGCGCCACAGGAGGGATAGAGGGAGGCTGAATGCGAAGGATACCATGTAGGAAAGTGCGGATACACACTGGAACAACACTGAAAGAGCAGAGACATGCACCTTCAGTGAGGCAAGGTGGAGACCAAGATCCAAACCCGCCTGCAGGAAAGCCAAAACTCTGGATATCCAAAATACCTGGGGGTCGAAACCTTTGGGATGACTCCATTGAAAGTAGGTGTGCCACACCCTGTGGTAAATCCTAGCAGAGGCTGGTTTACGCGCTTTGACCATGGTGTTAACCACAGAGCCAGAAAATGCCTTGGACATTAGGGTGGGTATATCAAGAGCCACACCGTCAAAGACAGACTACCCAGGACCGGGTAAAGGCAAGGACCTTGAGACAACTGGTCTGGACATTGAGGTAACAGCAACGGAGTGTCTATGGAGAGACTCTGAAGATCTGAGTACCAGTGACGTCTGGGCCATGCTGGAGTCACCAGCAGGACAGTGCCCCTTCTTGTTTGAACTTCTGAATTACTCGAGGAAGAAGGGAGATTGGAGGAAACAGGTATGCAAACTGGAAAGGTCCACTTGACTGACAGAGCGTCTACCAAGAGAGCCTTGGCATCTCTTGTCCTGGACCCGTACACCGGCAGTTTGTGATTGTGTCGGGAGGCAATGAGGTCCACGTCCAGAAGGCCCCACTTGTCCACTAGGTGCTGAAACAGGTCTTGGTGAAGAGACCATTCCCCGGGATGCACGTTGTGATGGCTGAGGAAGTCTGCTTCCCAATTGTGAACTCCTGGAATGAACACTGCCGATATGGCTGGGAGATGACTTTCCGGCCATTTCAGAATGCGTGACACCTCTGCCATTGCCAACTGACTTCAAGTTCCTCCTTGATGGTTGATGTATTCCACGGTCGTGGCGTTGTCTGACTGAACTTGCACGGGCTTTCCGTGAAGTATGAGTCTGGTTTGTTGCAGGGCCCTGAAGACCGCCCGAAGTTCCAATATGTCTATTGGCAGGGCAGACTCCTGCTGTCTACTGTCCCTGAAAGGAGTGTGGACCTGTCACTGCACCCCAACACCGGAGACTGGCGCCCGTTGTCAGGAGAACCCAGTCCAGAATCCAAAAGGGGTGCCCCCTGGTGAGGTGGCCTGTCTGCAGCCACCAAGCAAGAGACAGACGCACCTCCGGAGAGAGCACCATCGTTTGTGCCTTTATCCGATGGGGTAATCCGTCCCACCTGGAGAGGATTAATTTCTTTAGAGGCCCTGAATGAAACTGGACATATTCCACCATGTTGAAAGTCGACACCATGGAGCCCAGTAACTGCATCGCTGAGTGAATGAACACTCTGTGACTGTGGAGGCCTCTGCGTACTCGCATCTGCAAAATGGAGATCTTTTCCGCAGTCAGAAAAATCCTCTGCTGTTGTGAATCCAACAGAGCTCCCAGATGGAGCATCCTTTGGGAAGGAATCAGGGAGGACTTTTTCTAGTTGATTAACCACCCGTGCACCTGTAACAGATATTGTCAGCTGTAGGTGGTGGTGAAGTACCTCTGGAGACCCTTCCAACAGTAAGAGGTCATCCAGGTATGGTAACAGGCGGACCCCCTGCAGTCACAGATGGGCTGCCATTACCACCATAATTTTGGTAAACACCCGAGGTGCAGTAGAGGCCAAACGGCAGAGCCCGAAACTGGAAAAAGTAATTGGAATATGCAGGTATGCTTCCTAAATATCCAGCAACACCATAAAATCCCCAGGTTCCATAGCCAGTATAATTGAGCGTAGGGTTTCCATCCTGAACCGAGGTACCCTGAGGAATTTGTTCAGGGACTTGAGATTGAGGATAGGTCGGTGGGATCCGTTCGGTTTTTGAAAAAGATTGGAATAATAACCCGTTCCCCTCTGGGATAATGGAACCAGTACAATGACTCCTGCCTGAAGCAAGGATTGTACTGCCTTCTGCACAGGCCTTGGCTTTGTTTGACAGAAGGCCTGTGCAGAAAAACTGATGGGGAGGCCTGCGGAAGGAGAGGGCATATCCGTGAGACCACTTCTTTTACCCAGCTGTCTATGGTAGTCTGACACCAGTATTGGGCGAACTTAAAAAGTTGACCTCCCACCCTGGAATCCCCCAAGGGGGAGGCCTGCTCCGTCAGGCTGAGGGTTTGTCGTCAGGCTTGGCAGCCAGACGTCTCGCACTCCAAACTTGCTTCTTGGGCTTGGCAGTCTTTTTGATGACTGACTGCCTAGGGAAGGACTGAGCTTTAACTTTACCTGGGGCCCGAAAGGACGAGGTCTGAGACCCAGAGGGAGCAGGGGCAGAAGGCAGACAAGCCGACTTAGCTGCTGCCAACGTATCTACAATTTTATCCAAATCAGGGCCAAACAAAACTTTACCATTTATAAAGGTAAACAGTCTAAGCCATGGGTCTTTGGCCCTCCAGCTGCTGTGGAACCACAGATCCCAGGATGCCCTTCCTCAGTATTAGCATGCTGTCATATTAAAACAGTGGCAGGGCAGGGATGTGTAGTTTCACAGCAGCTGGAGGGCCAAAGGTTGAAGACCCCTACTCTAAGCCCTTCTTGGAGTCCGCATCTGTCCTCCAAGAGCGTAGCCACAGAGAGTGACGAGCTGCAATGGAAATCCTAGCATTCGATAGGCTGACATCCAAGGCAGCCTCGTTAATATAGCTAGCTGAATCTTGGAGGTTGCCCACTAGATTCAACTGCTCTCTGGTAGCATCCGAGGCCAAGGACACTTCAAGGGTGTTCGCCCAACATTCCATAGCTCTAGGTACCTAGCAGATAGCCATGGCTGGTCTGAACGCAGCACCTGAAAGGAAGTAAATGGATTTCAGGCAAACCTCCACCTTCCTATCCGTAGTATCCTTTAAGGACGACATGGAAGGCATAGGTAGGGTCGTGCTTTTAACAAGTGCGTCACATGAGAGTCCACCGCTGGTGAAGTTTCCCATTTTGTAAAATAGTCCTCAGCAAAAGGATAAGCATAAGCCAGGCGTCTTTGTGGCTGGTAACGCTTTCCAGGTGATTTCCATGCCAGCACCAGGTGGTCTACCAGCTGATCAGATAGAGGAAATATGGCAGTGGTCACCTTTACATCCTTGTAATAGGCATGTTTGGACTTAGGCGCTGGAGGTTCGTCCTCCTCTATGACCAAGGCCGCACGGACAGCTTGTATCAGACCTGGAATATAAATCTTTGACTTAGGCTCCATCTCTTGTGCAGAGGGCTCAGAGTCAGAGTCATCCGGGAGCACCCCATCATCAGACGACATGTCGCCGTCATCATATTGACTAGACTTAGATGACGGCAAAATTCTTTTAGCCGGTCTAATCTGAGGTGCATCCCCCTGCCGCACATCTGTAAGTTTCTGCACTGTAGTGGAAAGCGTATTATCCCATGGAGGATTAGATACAACCTGCATGGGTGCAGCCAGATGAAACAGGCTCAGAGAGGGCATAATCTGCTGCTGTGGGAACCCTAGCAGGGAAAACACAGGAGGGGCTGCCAAGTGTTGCGCAATGACTGTTAATGCTTGTGCAAAGCATGCCCATGGGGACTCCTGCACAGTGGCTGAGATAGTAGAGGGACCTGGAGGGGCATAGCACTTCAGACATAACCCCTCCAGTACCATGTCTCCCACACCGAACACTGCTGCATATTTTTTGCATGACAGGAAAGGAGCCAAGCTGGGCATATCATCCTCACTCCCAGACATGGTTTAGAGGATATCTAGTACCCTATATGTGACCCAGCAAACAGCACAAATAAACTGAGGAGTAATCTGCACCCTGACAACACTTATAAAGGGCTCAGTGAGAAAAAGCACAGGGAAAGTAAAATGGCAGACAAAGTGAAAAGAAAAACTCAGACAGTGCTAGCATAAAGTCGCATACAATGCAGAGATAAATACACCTGCACAAATGGCACTACTGTCTGCGCTTGGAAAAAGAACTTAAAATAACAAATCTTCAGGGGCTGTTAAACAGCCCCACCGTGTTCAGTGACCAGACTCCGGCCGCAGTTTCAAGGAAACTGAGGTGCCTCTGGCCCGCGGTATAGAGGGAGACCCAAGTGCATCCTGGGAGAAAAATTTACTGCGTAAGGTGCCCAGATGACTCTGCCTCACCTATACCCCAAGGTCTCCCTGTGGAGCCTATGGACCCTGATGTAGAAATAATATTTTCTTAGGTATAATATGCACCTACTCTGTATTAGCCCCCCAGGGTTTTGGTTCCTTTGAATTTATCATATTGAAAACCTATATGGGGGTCAATTTTCTCATCTAATTTAAAACAAACTGCCCTAAAATTGTTTCCAGAACCACTATAAAAGGCCAAGACTGTTGTAAATTCTGCCTTACATCAGCAAATGATTGCTATTAATATTTTTCATCAACCAACTGCACTCATGGAAACCCATTCATTAGGCATGCAAAACATTCAGATATGTCCAATTTGGCCACCATCTATGCTAGGGGTGGGCAATAAGTGCCCCCCAGCTGTTGTAGAACTACATGTCCCAGCATGCTCTGCAAGTTTAGCTATTTTGCCATACTAGAACTGTTGCAAGGCATGCTGGGATTTGTAGTTCAACAACACCTGGAGGGCCGCTTATTGCCCACCCCTGATCTATGCAGTCAGGTTGTATTCAGCACAAGCCAAATCTCAGCATGTAATGCGACCTCTAATCATATCTTGTTGTTCAGTTTGATTGCTTAATACATCAGAAAACACAAAATAATGCAGGGCCAATTAAGGATTGTGGGGGACCCCTCCAATAACATGGACACACTGCCACCATGCCCCACCCAACCCCCTTCACGTGCCCCTGAGTATTCACCACCTGTGGCGTGGCATGTCAGGAGCCTCCAATTTTGTGGCTCTCCTGTGTTCTGCCTGCAGTCGCAGTGCATACAGTGCAGAGCGGCTTCCGAGTGAGTCCCCTGATCAGTATAACAGATATGTTGTTACATGACGCTGATAAGGAGACTTGGGAGTTGCTCTACATGCAGAACACAGAGCCGCAGCAGCCCCTGTCCGGGAAGAGTTGCTGGGCACCTGTTCTTGGCTAGTGCATGGTCAGACAAACCGTGTGCGCGCGCGCCCTGGGACAAGCATTCCTTTTGCCTTTCTTATCTGGCCCTGAAAAAACAGGATTTTTTACTACTTACCAGTAAATCCCTTTCTCCGATTCCATAAGGGACACTAGAGGCTTCATGACAGTGGGGTATAGACGTGTGCTAAGTGGGAGTTGGCACTTTAAATTTTAAAAATGTGACTAGCTCCTCCCCCTCTATACCCCCCCGCCAAGCTCAGTCTAAGGAAACTTTGTCGAGGAGAGCTGGAAAAACAAAAACAAACGGAAGTGGAGGTGAAACAAGTACACCCAATAATCACAACACGGAAGTGTAGAAAGATTGGAATAACCATAAAAAAAGGAAAACATTAAAATAATTCTAACAGATAATGATACAACCATGGCAGGAAGGAACAGCGCAGGGTGGGCATCCAGTCTCCCCTATGGAATCTGAGAAAGATGTTTATCGGTAAAAATCCTGTTTTCTTCTTCATCCACTAGGGGACACTGGAGGCTTCATGACAGTGGTGACGTCCCAGAGCTTCCATCACGGGCAGGAGAGAGCGGAGAACCCTGCAAAACAGCACAGCCATATTGCGCTGCAGAGGCCGCAAACGTGTCAAATCTTTAAAAACGGATAACAAGTATGCCAGCCAGATCAAGTGGCCACGAGGAACCCACTGAAAGAGTGTAATGCGCTGTAATAGAAAAAGAAGGCTCCTTGAAGGAGGCCATATATGCCTGTCTGACAGTCAGACGAATCCAGCGGGCAAGTATCTGTTTGGAAGCTGGCCTACCAGGACGAGCAGCGTCATATAAAACAAACAGAGTGACTGTTTTACGAATAGCTGCAGTCCTTTTCACATAAATCCGAAGAGCTCTAACAACATCCAAGGATCTTGCAGTTGGTGAATCCTGTGGAAGAACCGGTACCACAATAGGTTGGTTGATGTGGAAAGCCGAAACCACTTTGGGAAGGAATTCCATTCTCATATGAAGTTCCGTCCTATCTGAATGAAATACCAAGTATGGAGGACAACAGGATAGAGCCCCAAGCTCAGACATCCATCTGGCTGAGGCCAGCGTGAGTAGAAGTACCACCATCCATGAAAGGTATTTAAACTCCACAGTCTCCAAAGGTTCAGAGAAGACTGTAAGAAGGAAAGGACCAGATCCAAATCCCATGGAGCCGTAGGAGGTACAAAGGGTGATTGTAACCATATAACTCCTTGTAGAAAAGGTCTGAACATTGGAATAAAGGCTTCTGGAAAAAGCGCTCAAGCCTGAACCTTAAGGGAACCCAGACGTAGTCTGGCCGAGAAGCCTGCTTGCAGAAAAAGCAGGAGTCTGGCTAGTTTAAAACCTGTAGTAGGCGACCCCCACCGTTCACACCACGAAACATAAGCCTTCTAAATGCGGTGGTGATGCTCCGAAGTAACTTCTTTTTGGGCTCGAAGCATAGTAGGGATTACCTTGGATGGGATCCCTTTCCTACGTAGGATGGCCCTTTCAACAGCCACGCCGTCAAACGTAGCCGCTTTAAGTCTGGATAGACTAACGGACCCTGTAGTAAGAGTCTCTCAGATGGAGGAGCCACGGATCGTCGATCAGCAGAAGACAGATTGGAATACCAAGCTTTGCAAGGTCAATCCGGAGCCACTAGGAGAACCTTGCACCTCTCCCTTTTGATGAGTTGTAGAATCCGAGGGAGAAGGGGAAAAGGTGGGAACAGATAAGACAAATTGGAACCTATAAAGGTGTTGTCATGTGCGTTCACTACCACATGGTCTCTCATCCAAGAGCAGTACCGCGCTTTTTGATGCTTTTGTCTGGACGCCATGAGGTCAACTTGTGGAAGACCCCACCGGTGGACAAGTTGTTGAAATACCTGAGGATGGAGCGCCCATACTCCTGGTTGCATCCTGTCGGCTGAGGTAAGCTGCCTCCCAATTGTTGATGCCTAGTATGAAGATTGCTGAAATCGCCACTGCAAACTTTTCTGCCAAGCTTAGGATGCGGCTTACCTCTTTGATTGCCGCCCGACTTCGGGTGCTGCCCTGTCGATTTATGTACACCACTGCTGTGGCGTTGTCTGACTAAAGTCTGACTGCTCGGCCCTGCAACAGGTGATGTGCTAGCTGAAGAGCTTAGAACACTACCCGTAATTCCAAGATATTTAATCGGCAGACTCGCTTCTTGTGGTCCACTGGCCCTGGAAGTGGTGTTCCCGAGTCACAGCCCCCCATCCCCTCAGACTCGCATCCCACACTCCGAATCTCTTGACCTCCAATAAGTGTGCAGAGGGCCTGATTCAGAGCCGGACGCTATTTGCGCTCGCTCGTTCTGAAAAAGGGGCCTGGATATTTAAATTGAGCGCTCGCTCTTGCGATCTGTTGATGCCTCTATGTCTGAGCGAGCGAACTAAACATGCGCTCGCTATTTTGTAAAGACGCCCCCTGGCCGCTCACATCCTACGTCATCTCCGCTATTTATTTGATTAATCGAGTACATCGAAAGGCGTCTGAACTGCTCGCAGTGCTTGTGGAAGGTTTATCCTACCGCAATCATGCGAACAGTTCAGGCTAAGAGACAACCAAGTGACGTGGCCGATGACGCTGCTTTGTTAATTATGCACACCCTTAAAACGCCCGTTTGGCATGCCTGCGTTCGGATCTCCACTCCCAGTTTTCAAGCACCTTCCCCTGTTACCACCCACAAACGCCTCATCCTGTCACTCAAATTAGCAGTCACTCGCTATTTGGCGAGCGCTCGATTTCCGATCGCACTGACTGGTTGGCGCATGCGCATTACGACCCATACGCATGCGCAGATGTGCGAACATCGCTCGGAGCGAACGAGCGGCCGCTTATGAGCGGCTCTGAATCAGGCCCAAAGTTCAGCCACCAGAGAAGGGAAATCAGAGTTCTGGGACATAATTTCATGCGTTGGTGAAGAAAAAGATGGGATCCTGACCACTAGGAGAGAAGGTCGAGTTGAAAAGGTCATGAGTGAAAACGTCCTTAAGGAATCGCTGCGAATGCCGCCACCATCTTTCCCAGAAGTCGAATGCAGGCATGCACCGATACCTGATGATGTCGAACAGCCGTCCTCACCATTTCCTGAATGAAGGCTGCCTTTTCCTGAGGAAGGAAAACCCGCTGACAGTGTGTCCAGGATCATTCCCAGAAACCAGAGAGTCTGTGTCATTTGCTAATGAGACCTGGGAAAATTCAAGATCCACCCGTGACTTACGAGAAACTTGGGAGTCACAGCGATGTTCAGCAATAATTGTTCTCTGGAGTGAGCCTTCAGCAGATCGTTCAGGTAAGGGATATTGTGATCCCTGGTTGCCGAAGGAGACCCATCATCACTGCCATGACCTTCATGAATACCCTTGGGGCTGAAGACAAGCCAAAGGGTAAGGCCTGAAACTGGAAATGTGAGTTCTGAATGGCGAACCTCAGAAACAGCTGATGAGGTGGCCAGATATGGATGTGAAGGTAGGCGTCCTTGATATTTAAAGATAACTTGAATTGGGCTTCCTCCAGTCCTGCAATAACAGACTGCAGGGACTCCATCTTGAACTTGAATATCATCAAGTAGGGATTGAGATCCTTCCATTTCAGAATAGGTCTGACCAAGCCGTTTGGCTTCGGAACTAAACTGGAGTAGAAACCCTGCCCGGTCTGAGACTTGAGAACGTGGACCAAGTTTGAAGTTTGTCTATCGCCTCTTGTAATATGACACTCCTGTCGTAGGAAACTGACAAACCGGTGGTGAAAAACCGAGGGCGAGGCTGAAACTGAAAATCGAGCTTGTATCTGTTGGTGATGAGGTCTCGAACCAAAGCATCGGTACAAGATTTTGTCCATACTTCTCTGAAGTCCCGAAGGACTTCAGAGAAGTCCCACAGGTGAGAGGGAGCCAGTCATGAACTAGGGGCCTGATTCAGACCCACTCGCGAGCGGCTGTCCGCTCGCAAGTGGGTCGATGTTCTGGACTGAGCATGCGCCAGACGCGACGAGCGAAGGAAAGTCCTTCGCTCGTTGTGTCTGATCAAAGGGGGCGTGCTGTCGATGTTGATTGACAGCACGCCCCCTTTGGTAGGCGTGCCTCCCTGACGGGGGCTTTCCCACGGGAACGCCTCCCGTCAGAAGCCGGCCCACTGACATCACTAGTGATGTCAGTGGGAGTGATTTGGGCTCTGATAGAGCCAAAATCACTCCGGAGCTTGCGGTTGAAAACCTCAACCGCAGGCTCCGGCTCGCAGTTTCGATGGTCGCGATGGTCACGACCATCGCGGCCATCAAACTGCACGCTCGTATAGCCTGTGGGTGGTGACCCACAGCTATACGAGCGTCCAGGAGGACGCTTCATTTCCATGGAGGGCGGCCCTCATTCAGAGCGTGCGCTCTGCTCAGAGCGTACAGCTCTGAATGAGGGTCTAGGTTTGTTAGTGGACTTAACCTCCTGTTGTGTAGCTGTTGCTGCAGTTCTGCCCCGTCCTCTGGAACCACAGGAAGTCCTCCTCTGAAGCGACCAAGGGAACGTCCTGGGGCAAGAGAACCGAAACGAGGGTCCTGAGTAATGGTGCATACACATGATCAGATTTTTCCTTCAGATATGAACGATAACGATTTAAAAATCGTTCAGTCGTTCATATCTGAAGGAAAATCGTTCATATCTGACATGCCTGAACGATGGACGATCAACGATGCGCGTTCCCGTTTGTCAGATAACGATATCTGACATCTGATGGGTTTGCAGTCAGACTTGGACGATTCCATTCATTTTAATGCAGTCAAAAATCGTTCAATCGTTCAAAACTTTGGTAAAATCGTTCAAATTGTTCAATCGTTCATCTGACAAGTCTGACAAATCTGACCGTGTGTACGCTCCATTAGATCTTCTAGTAGGTGGAGCCGCAGACGGAAGTGAACTTACCCCCAGTAGCTTGATAAATCCATTTATCTAGTTCCACTCCAAATAAGACACTTCCCAATGAAGGGAAGAGCTTTCACAGCTTTCTTCAGCATTCGCCTGCCATTGTTTAAGCCAAAACGCTCTGCATGTTGAAACCGCCAGAGCTGAAGTTCTAGAGGCAAGATTGCAAACGTCCTTGTACGCCTCTCCAAGGCAAGCCGCAGCTTCACCTATATGCTCTGCCAAAGGGATAAGTTTCTCCACCGGTACATGGTCTCTCATCCTGTCAGCTAATTGTCTTGCCCAAAGCTCAACAGCTTTATTAGTCCAGCAGCTTACAATCGCAAGATGCAGAGTCACCCCTCCAGCTGTATAAATAAACTTGAGAGTATTCTCTAATCTCCTGTCCGATGTTTCCTTCAAAGACTACGCTACCGGTTCCGGGAGCCACGTCTTTTTTAGACAGACCGAAGTGTCTACTGTAGGAGGAGTCTCACAAGATTTTCTGCTATCTGCAGGAAAAGGGTAAGATAATAACCGCCAGGACATCTGAATTTTTTTAACAGGATGTTCCCAAGCTGAAATCAGAATAGAATCCAGTTCTTCTGAAATTGGAATAGTAGCAGCTTGTTTGTTCCTTTAAAAAGAAAATTACTGTCATGCAGGACCCTTATCCTCCTCTATTATCTGCAATACCTGACGGATTGCAGAAATTAACGCCTCCATTCCTTCGGACACAGGCTCGGGCTCCTATGAGCTCTACAGGCGAATCTGGAGCATATTCGCCCTCTTCTAGAACTGGCATATCCTCCTCCTCCGATTGGAGGACTGAGGGTAAGTTTCTTTTTTGAGACCTGTGGAGAGGGTCCCGTTCCCGTGGCACGGGAAGGAGTCAAGGCTTTTGTGATCCTTTCCATTGATTTAGCTAAGGACCGCGCCCATGCCGGTTCCTCTAGAGTAGCTGACCTGGAAGCTTCTCCTTTCAAGAAGCCTCCAGCTCAGTAGAGATGCGACATAACAGATGCAAACTGCGTCAACCAAGACGGCGGATCACAATTGTCACACAAAAGGGAGTTAGATGACTGCCATGTGTAAACTTCTCAGCACACTTTGTGCAGGTAAATTACTTCTAAGACTCCTTAGAGTCCCTTCCAGCCATGGTACATACAGACTCCACACAAACAACAGTAAAGTGTAGTGGAAAAGGAAACGTAGAGACTGAGAAAGGTTTAGAGGCAGGAGAGAACGGAGTATCACACTTGCCCTAATAGCGCTCCTGGCAGTGCTAAAAAAAAAGTTAGGCATTAATAACAAGCAACCACTGAGGCAGCTGAGGAGCAGGACTCCGGAGTTAGGCTCTGCCCCCCACTATGGCACTTAACCTGAACTGTGAAGTGCGCTGTGTGAGGGAGACCTCGCACAGAGAATGATGCCGCTTGGCTGCCCTGCTACTCAGAGCAGCCTGCTGCTAAAAAAAAACACTGCCAATGAACGTGGCCACCCCGCTAGTCGGGGAGCCAGGTTATTCTCACGTAACTGCCTCCGCTGCCGGTTTGGCTAGAGACAGTGGTCTCTGTAGTCAGGGACCCCAGGCGAACTGCGAGCAGTTGCGAGTGGATCCCCCCAGCAACTCCAGTGATGCAGACAGGCAGTGGCAGCCGCTGCCTGTCCACTTTCATTCATTTCTTCAGCGCAGCAGCGCTACTAATAAAACTAAAGACATAACCCTTAGGAGAAGTGTATAACACTAGCAGATCCCCTCGGGCACAAAGACTGAGCTTGGAGGGGGAGGAGCTAGTCAAATTTTTAAATTTAAAGTGCCAGCCTTCACTTAGCACACGTCTATACCCCACTGTCATGAAGCCTCCAGTGTCCCCTAGTGGATGAAGAAAGCATTTAACTAGTTCTGTCTTTTTGGCCCCCGAATGGTGGGCGATATTGGACAACCGGATTCACCGATTCCAATCACTTTTTGGTAGGAATTGGCAATTGGTGAATACTTTACCAATTTATTTTTACAAATTCAGAACTGCCCCAATTGATTGCTGATGTATGGGCCTCATAACTCGGAGATACATGGAAGATTAGAATCTGCTGGATCAGACTAAAGCAGAGTATCCACATGCCGATAATGGGATTTTGGTACCTACCGGTAAATCCTTTTCTCTGATTCCACAGGTGACACTGGAGGTGCTTACGCTGGGGTATAGAGGCGTGGATAACTGGAGCCGGCACTTTAAATAATTTAGAAGTGTGAAGCTCATCCCCCTCTATGCCCCATCAGCCCTCAGTTTAGAAAATGAAGACCGAGAGGAGATGGAGAACAAGCGGAGTAAAAAGGGAGAGGACATACAATTATCAAAACATACAACATATGGAACAAACCTAACAGGCAGGCTAAGAGCGCAGAGGTGGGCGTCCAGTGTCCCCAGTGGAATCAGAGAAAAGGATTTACCGGTAGGTACCAAAATCCATTCCCCAGGGTGGATATCCTGTCGGCTTAGGTAATCTGCTTCCCAGTTGTCCACACCCGGAATGAATACCGCCGACAGGATTACTGACTGGCTCTTGGCCCACCTGAGAATCTGAGTTACTTCTCGCATGGCCATGCGACTCCGAGTCCCTCCTTGGCGGTTGATGTACGCGATGGCTGTCGCGTTGTCGGACTGAACTCTTACCGGACGAGTTCTTAGAAACTCTGTCGCTTCTATCAGAGCATTGTAGATCGCTGAGTTCCAGCACATTTATGGGCCACTTTTGTTCTAGAGGGGACCATCGACCCTGTAAATGATAATCGAGTACTACAGCTCCCCATCTTCAAAGGCTGGCATACGTTGTTACGATGATCCAGTCCTGCACTCCAAATCTCCGGCCCGCAAGAAGATTGTTGGATTGTGTCCACCAGAGAAAGGCCACTCTGGTAGCTGGGCTCAGCCGGATCTGGCGGTGTAGGAGCAGATGAGACCCTGACCCCTGTGTTAGTAGGTCCAGCTGAAACACCCTGGAGTGGAACCGCCCGAACTGTATTGCCTCGAAGGCCGCTACCATCTTCCCCAGGAGACGCAGCCAAAGAAGGAGGGACACCCTCTTTGGTCTGAGGACCAGCTGAACTAACAACCGGATATCCCGGGCCTTGTCTACTGGAAGGAAGATCCTCTGTGATGCCGTATCTAAGATCATGCCCAGAAACAGGAGCTTCTGGGACGGATTGAGATTGGATTTCTTGAAGTTTATTATCCAACACTGTTGGATTAAAGTCTGATATGTCAGTAAGGCATGACTTGTAAGAAGAGATACCGACTGCGCCTTGAGTAACAGGTCGTCCAAATAAGGGATTATGTTTATTAAGGGATTATAGAGACTGGATAGCCTCCTGTAGAACCCTGGCCTTGTCTGCAGGTATTGGCAGACTTGTAGTGAAGAACCAAGGTGGAGGGGGGACCTCGAACTCTATTCGGTACCCCAGGGAAATTAGTCTGCGGATCCACGGCTCTGGAGAGGTCTGGTTCCAAACTTGTTGAAATCTTTGCAGGCGGCCTCCCACTGTAGGTGGTCCCAGGTGGGACAGAAGACCGTCATGCCACCTGTTTTTCAGATGGCTTAGGCACCTGTCTACATGCAACTGAGTGTGGGCGACCTCTACCTCTGCCGCCTCTTGCTTGGGAGGGAGCACCTCTGGCTCTACCACAAAAGCAATGTGGCGCACGAAAGGAATGTCCAGTGTAAGATCGTCTGGGAGCCGGTGCAGTTGACGGGAGGAAGACTTACCCCCCGTGGCCTGGGATATCCATTTGCCAAACAGCATGTCGCCATTGAATGGTAAACCCTCCACCGCACGCTTGGATTCTGCGTCCGCATGCCAGGCGCGCAACCAGAGGTCTCTACGGCCCGAAATAGAAGCAGATATGCGAGCACTAATCTGACTGATATCTTTTGATATCTTTTTACTTCTCCCAAGTAAACTGCAGACTCGCGGATATGTTCAGCTAGTAAGCGTAACTCTGCTCTAGAAGTACCCGAGTCCAAACCTGTAATCAACTGGTCAGCCCAGCAAACCACCGCTTTGTTAACCCAAGCAGTAACAAGGGTGGGCCTAAGTTGAGCACCCGCTGCGGTATAAATAGATCTTAGCGTTGACTCCAATTTACGATCCGAAGGATCTTTTAGTACTGTAGCTCCCGGTACTGGGAGTGCTGTTTTTTTAGAGACGGGAGACGGACGGATCTACTGGAGGGGGTGTTTCCCACTTCTCCATCATGGATGATGGAAAAGGGTAGCTAGAAGGAAACCGGCGCGGAATTTGGATCCGTTTATCCGGTTGCTTCCAGGCCACTGAGAGCTGTTGTTGAAGATGCAGTGAGAACGGAAAAACCGCCAAACTCTTTGGTTGTTCATGAAATAATTCACACTCCTGGGATGCAGGAATAACATCCTCAGGTAAGTTAAGGATTTTTCTGACCGCCAAAAATAGAGATTCCACCCCGGGAGAGGTGGACTCTAATTCTAGAGGGGTAATGCTTCCTCCAATTCCCCTTCCTCAGTATCCTCCGTAGCGAGGAATTCCTCGTCAGACTCTTCTGACTGGAGAACAGTCGATAAAGGACGCTTTTGTGTCGGTCCTTGTAGGGAAGTGGAGGGTGCAGACACAGCTGTACCCATAACTTGCACCAGGGTGTCAAGAGACTTGGGTTAGCCCAGCAACCCAGGGAGGCTGAGACTTCCGCGCCTCAGCTAACTCAAGACGTTAAATCCGTCATTACTCCTACCATGTCAGCGGCCCATGTAGGTGCAGGTGAGGTATTAGCCACAGGTGGATCAATTACTATACAAGCATCACATAACGTGGACCCAGCAGCATGTGGCTTGGATAGTTTGTTACACCTAGAACAAACATCTTTTGAGACGCCTTTGTTCTTTTTGACATGGATACACACTCACAACACACAGAGGGACAGAGTATATACAGAAGTAAAGAAAAGCAGAAGGCTGACTTAGGACACAGAGGAGATACACCCCACTCCCTCCCACAGATCAGATTCCCTGCACCCCCAGTGTATTAAGCACCAGAGCCTTCTGTGCTTAATTTGTATCTGCACACTGTAACCAGGTTGGGGAGCAAGAGAATTCAGCCTCTGCAGATCTGCTGCACACTTCCTGTATAAGGGAGAGATGCAGGCATGTATTAGTTAAAAACACAGCCGCTTGCCGCGCATAGGAGAGCCTGCGCTGATTAGGCTCTGCCCCCTTCTTCATGCCCTAAGGGCTCCATAATTGCTGCTTGGCCATTGCCTCCCCCTCCGCGCTACATCGCGTGTATCAGCGGGGAGAAGCAGGGAGCCGCGTGTAGCGCTGTGTACACGCAGCTTCCCTAACACAGCAATTCCCCTTCTGCAAGGCAGCGCCGACAGCGGGACATTGCCAGCGCTGTCTAACAGCGCTATGCACACCTGACACAGCGCAGCATGCTGTGTCAGCGCCGGGCAGGAGCCGGGGGATGCGCAGCTTGTTACTCACTGCGTGTCCCCGGAGGCTTCTCTCAGCAGGTCAGCAGTCTTCTCTTCTTGTTGTGAAGACTTGCTGTGGCGGTAAGGAGCTGTCAGGAGCTCTTGTAATGAGCCCTGTGCACTCCTTCCTGGTGTTTGCTAAAACACCAGGGTGCCAGGTACCCGGACCCCAGCTTTTAGATAGGTGACGAAGGGTACCTATATGTAAAGGATGCTTATAAATAGAAAAAAATTAAATGTATTTGCTGGAGCACAGCATGTAGTGACCATCTCCTAGAGGCACATTTTCTAAACTGAGGACTGATGGGGCATAGAGGGGGAGGAGTTTCACACTTCTAAATTATTTAAAGTGCCGGCTCCAGTTATCCACGCCTCTATACCCCAGCGTAAGCACCTCCAGTGTCCCCTAGTGGATGAAAGAGAAATTAATGAAACTGAACAATAACGATGTCATCGTTCAATCGTCCATTAATAGTGTATGAATCGGGCAGTTTAATTTGTGAAACGACTAGCGATGCGTGCTCCCGCTGGTCGTTATCGTCAATCATCGCCTGAACATGCTGGTAAATCTGCAGATAACGACAGATTGGCCATGGTCAGGGATAAGGGAGGGTGCCTACACTGAACGACATATCGTTCAGTGTTGGCACTACAGGGAATGAGGAACAACTGTACGATTACGTTGTTGTAATCGTACCCTTTCCTAGTCGGCAAGTGGATACGCACCTTAACAATGTAGCTCCAGTTAGCTGCTGCCATCATATATCATGGTAAGTTGATTTCAACCTGTGTGTGTCTAATTCAGCCCAATGGTTTATATACACGCAGGTGTCAGCATTGTTTTAGAGGTGTCCTTAAAATTAGACTAGGGGTTTCTACAAACATCATACTTAAAAAGGACTAGAAATTTATGGTTGAACTGTCATTCCTACTATTCTTAATGACATAAAAATGTTACATAGCACCCATGATAAAAAAATGGACAATTGGTCATACCCCTCCAAACCAATTACCTAATTTGATAATTAACAAACAATTTTGGAGGCATATTTAGAAAAAAAATGTAGGTCAGTTAAGTGGTTAATATAAGTGCTACTTTAAATTAAAGCTTACAAAAGCCACCACTTCATAAATGTAGCCCAATGTGTTTTCTGCCTGACAGGTACAAGGCTTATGAAGAACAAATTATAACTGCATATGTTGTGTAAATCCACTCCACCAGATAATCAGTAAGGAATTTTCAGGCAAGTAAAAAGGTGCCTAACAGTAGATATAAATGAATGCAGTTTGCTGACTCTGAGAAAATGTTACAAAAAAATAAATAAAAAATACATATTATTCATTAAGATCATGTCAAACAAATCAGACTGAACTACGTAATGAGAGTGGAACAGTAAGGGGGTTCCGTAGGCAGCTTATCTGGGAAATCTGTGAAGCATTTGGCAATTCCACATTGTAAACTACAATAAACAGTATTATTACAGCTTTAAACAATTTATAAATAAAGTATTACAACCAAACTATCGTGCTCAATATAATACATTCAAAAGTAAATCAGGTACATTGGCAGCCTATTATAACAACTATCCTATTTAATGTTAATACTGTAAATAAGTTATTGCACTATTGGTTCTTAATTTAGAGGAGTTGCAAGTAAACAATAAATTGTGGATTTCTGGAAGTGCAGCAGGGAGGTAAACTGCAATTTTAAACTGCCCATGACAGTTTTTTTTTTATACTAAAGTATTGTAAAGCATCACCTATGCCAATTCTTTAAAACTATTCATGCAACAGAGTATGAATCCAAACTATATAGTACATTTGTATTGCCTAGGACAATGTTTCCCTAACGCATTCCTCGCAGAGCACTAACAGTGCATGGTTTACATTTTCCTAGGTGGTGCACAGGTGTATTTATTACTGGCTGACATTTTAGAAGCCAATAATTTCACTTGTAATTCTGTGAGACCTGGAAAACATGCAATGTTAGTGCTCCCTGAGGAATGAGTTGGGGAAACACTGGTCTAGGAGAAGGTGACATTTACAATAGTTCTTTTTCAAGAAAAGATTTTAGGTATTGTTTAACCAGAAACTTAGAAATGAGGTTTGGATTTTGTGGAACAGATCTATCTGGCTTTGTTACACCCATAATGTTGTATTCAGTTCTAGCCAACATACCTCAGAAATAAACAATTTAACAAGAATTAAAGGTGGTAAACTAAAAGGGTGCATAGACTTAAAATATATAGCAACTTAAATATTTTACAAGAAAGGATGTGTTTTAATAGGCCCATCTATTTGGAATCACTGGAACAAGGCTTTCTGCTTTTACTGACTAGAACATACTAAGTGTCAGGCGTTATGTTAAGCAGTACGGACATTGTAAAAGTAGTGGATATTTGGATAAGCATGATCATACTGGAACAATGTTTTCCAATAAGATATGTGACTAGTTAGATTTGCTTGTTCTTTGGTTACGGTCAAACCTGTATACCTATGCAAAAAAACTGGAGCAGTATGTCGTTATGTTTGTGTAAAAGCAGAACTTACAACTATGGAACTAGTAGGAAAACATCCCTCCAGCTCCAGGGCTGACGCCTGTTGAAAAATTAGTGAGAGGCAGAAATAACCTTTTGAATTGGTGAGATTTTTCTAAACAAGAATTAAAGCTTTCCAGACTAATAATGCACCAAACAAGTACAATTTTCCTCTATGTGGAAGTCTGTATTTGAACTAGGTGAAGCTGTACTGTACATTGACGACTCTTAGACCAAATGTCAGATATAGATATTTATATACACAGACATGGTCTTCAGCACAAGGACACACGCAGCAAAGATGCTCATAAGCCCAGGTCTGAGTGTTATAACTGGTCAGCCCATACAAGAGGTCACATGACAGCCTCTCATTTAACAATTGCTACTATGACCCATGCCCTTGAAAGCTGATCATTAAAATAAATAAGCTTCTCCCTCCCAACCAACCACAAGGGCTAACCATATATATAGCAAAACAAATGAGCTGTTTAATGATGGCCATGTCCTTCATTTTCTATATATCCAGAGCTGACCAGTGACCAGACACACCCATTCTCCAAAGGCCAGCGTATTGTACCAGCCAAGTTCCCCATAGTCAGAACATTCCTTGAAGCACTTATATTCACAAATTTGCTTGGAGCTCTCAGTCACTACAGTCTTCTGCAGGAGACACGAATACTGAGCTGCAGGTCCACACAGAGTTTTACTTCTGATCTTCAATGTAGTGATGCATTTTTCCCTGGAACTGGATTCAATTGGAGTGGGTGTGATCTGTTCTAACCACTAACATATCAGAAAATACACATTTTTGGCTGTGCAGCAGATATATGACTATACATTATCTGAGGTCTTTAAATAAACAGCACACTTGTAGTGATAATACAGAGTGGGTAGGGGAGTGCATACTTGCTTAGTCACTCCAAGACCTGGGACACACAAGTTATAGATTGTATAACAATATTTGCCAGTCATGGACTAGTGAAGAGGGAAGAAAAGTATTCCATTTGAAATAGGACTCCAGGGCATGTATGAACGTTCACTAGAACAAAAGTATTTTTCATGAAGGTTGCTCAGAACATTCACCTTAGAGAATGGTGCTTGGAAGGGAAATCTCTAAGGCAGTATAGCATCTTAGAGCTAGCAATTTGGAAGAGAAAGGCCAGGTTGCCCCCTAACCCAGGTAAGGGAGAGGATGGGAATGAATTGCTAAATTCTACTAGCTGCAGCATTCAGAGAGAGGGAGTGATGAGACAAAAAAAAAATAGGATGGACTCATGAATGACACCAGGGGTCTTAGAGACAGGGGACAAGTGGAGACAGTGTAAAAATAAATGTATTTTAGCAGGCAATGGAGTGTGGGGGAGCGGAGGGGAAGGGTGTGACTTGAGCTCTCATTGGCGCACTTTGCCCGGCACATAATTCCTGTCAATTGTCTCATCCTGCAAGAACATATGCAGACATCGCTCGTTCTGAGCAAGTGGATGTCCGGCGATCCTGAAAGGGAAGAAGATGGCATAAATTACAAAAGGACATGTGCATACATTATAAAAAAAATAAAGATACTGACTGAAGCACTCATCTGTTCATTTACTTAAAACAACATTTTATTCTAGTTTATCATCACAAAGAGGGTCCAATTCATTCATTTGAATGTATAAATTAATACTTATTTTGATCTCAAAAAATGCTACTAGAAAAGGTTTCTTCTCAACTGTGCTGGTGATGCATGAATGTATGTAGAAAGCTAGCTCTGGTGCCAGGGCAGCCCACATAAGTTACCTATGGGGTGAATGCATAAAGAGATCACGTTACGTCATAGGAATGGGTATGCAATACCAGCGGTCGGGATACTTTGTAAAAAAACAGATAGCGGCAACCCTTCCCGTTAGTACCTAGACTTAAGTCTCCCCCCTTCCTGCCTAAACCTAACCCTCCCCCCCCACCCAACAAAAAAAAAAAAAAAAACCTACCGCTAACCCAGCTATGCTGCCTAAATCCAACCCCCCCACAGCTAACAGCAAAGACGCCCCCGACTTACCTCCATCGGGATGGCGTATGTCTGTATTGCAGCATCGGGATTAAGATAGGTGTCAGTATTTCGACTTCTATCTGAAGTCCCGTGCCGGGCTTCCACAGTCGCGATTCAGACAGACGGCATGCCGTCTGCATTTCTGCTAACTACATCCCACGTCATAGACCTCAACAGGACTACTGTGTAACGAAAATTTACCTCTTTCACAAAAACACAATCACTGCAAATATGTAAAGCTTTGTTATATATACACACATTTAGGAATGAGAAGATTTATATAATGAACTATTATACCTTATGTCATCCAATTCCATAACATTTCCTGATTCAATAGTACGGTTATAATGCCTTGGCATTAAAAATTACCATTTTATTTTTTTTTTAAGATAATGGGGAGATGCACTAAGCCTTGGGGAATGTGATGAAGAACCAACCGATCAGCTCCTGTCATGTTACAGGCTGTGTTTTAAAAATGACAGGAGCTGATTGGTTGGTACTTTATCACTCTCCAAGGCTTAGTGCATCTCCCCCAGAGTGACTTTTTCCTTTTAGCAGATGGATAGTAGTTTAAAAAGGTAAAAGATCCCTCCCTGAAATTGATGAAATTGTGCTCCTGCTAAGGCTAACAAATGCCGTGGCTACAACTGCAGCCATTACAGACCTGACCATGCACACTACTAGCAGGACGCAATTGGAGCACTGGAAGCAGACGGCTTATTTACCGGTCACATCAGGTCCTGATGCCAGTGTGGGATGATATGATGAGATGCATTTGTTAAAGATGTTTGACAATTAGGTTGAATTAGGATGTACTGCTACACTCATTACTTCTACATATGTCATACCCTGCATAGTGGTATGTTTCTGCCCATACCAGAACAGGAAAGTCTCCAATAAGACTGAAACAATATGTTGTTGTGTCATACTGCCATGTAATCGCTAAAGAACCAAACGTTCTATGGATTTTGAGTTAGTGTGAATCCTTCCCACTGCTTGCAAATGAGAGAGACCGAATTGCTTTTTTTTAAGAAGATTTTCGCATTAGGTAGGGTTCCCCCATATCTATGATCATGGATCAGCGGCAGATATCTGATGAGATCCACTCTTTTCATTGTAGACTATTGGCTACAATAACGCAAACATTTTCTGATCCCTCCCCACACGTGCATTACATCTGCCCGGTCTGAAACCTGGAAGTACTCACTTAGGGCCTGATTCAGAGTTGGGAATAGAGCGAGATATCTCTCTCAACTGTGAACCTGAACAAACCATATTGCAATGCAAGGGGTATAAATACATACATTTTTTACATGTGGGTAAATACTTGTTGATTTTGCATGTAGCCCACAAATATTGCACAGCTTTATTATTACTCTACAATTTAGATGTCAGTTTGGAAACACTCCTCCCAAATCTAAATCTCTCTGCGCATTTTAAATCTGCTCCACCTGCAGTGCAGCATGGTTTCACCAAGATGATCAGTTGAGAGAGAGATCTCTCTCTATTCCCAAGTCTGAATCAGGCCCTTGGTCAGGACAACAATCTACTGTTGGAGCTGTCCCAGCAAGATTATAGTGATACATATTGGTGGACTGATTGCCAGTGAGTACTCAATGAGAGTCGGAATGGATTACAGATTTATGTGATCTTACACCCATTATCTTTACATAAAGCTGAAATACAGTTTATTTTTATTTTATTGTTAAAAGCAAATACAGGGGAAAACACAACCATGGCTTCAACCTTTGTCAATACCATGTAACTAGTGAAATTCAATAAAAATAAAACTACTACACTTAAACAGCAAGAGTTAGAGGATCACCAAATGTTTAATATAACTTATATTCAGTCTAGGGGCAGCTGGGGCTGTTTGCAGCTGGGGTTAAAAACACCAAGTGTTAAATGCACAAAGTGTGATTACATAACAGTTAATCAAACATTTATCCTGCATGAATATGGACTAATCATCTGTTTATTTCATTTCATCCCTCAGGTATGTGACTGTCTCATCTTGCTTATTGCACCGATATTCTGCATAGAACCTCATGCTTGCAATCGTGTGTGGATTCAAATGTATGTGACTGTCTCATCTTGCTTATTGCACCGATACTCTGCATAGAACCTCATGCTTGCAATCGTGTGTGGATTCAAATGTATGTGACTGTCTCATCTTGCTTATTGCACCGATACTCTGCATAGAACCTCATGCTTGCAATCGTGTGTGGATTCAAATGTATGTGACTATCTCTTGCATAGATTTTTTTTTTCTTTTCTCTTCCTGTATTGGTCAGTGAAGCATAGTTTATGGTATATATCTGGCCTGGTTTTTGCTCCAACTCAGAGCAAGTTATCTCCTTTGATCAGCAAGCCAATTGAGTCAGTTGTAGCCTGTCTTAATCAAGGGTTACCACTCCTTATATTCAGTCTAGGGGCAGCTGGGGCTGTTTAATGCACAAAGTG
Source organism: Taudactylus pleione (assembly GCA_031769625.1). NCBI lineage: Eukaryota > Metazoa > Chordata > Amphibia > Anura > Myobatrachidae > Taudactylus > Taudactylus pleione. Next base: position 354,720 of record JAUIMM010001859.1, read on the forward strand.
TTAAATGCACAAAGTGTGATTACATAACAGTTAATCAAACAGTTGAACAAACATTGACCAACATCTAAGGTAATTTCAGATTAAGATACCATTACTTTAAAATTTGTCTAAAAAAAAAAAACATACCTAAATCTCACCACGTACTACACATTTCTTTTTTGCAACTCCCTCCTTTGTATTTTCTCTAAGGATATAACATCCCTAACTCTCCCTGCATCTCCCCTCTCTGGGCACACTGCCGCCCTATTGAGTCACTCACCTCTTCTAAAAACTAATGAGATTTCTTTTCATCAAAAATTGACTATTACAGCCCTATTGTGTCACTATAAAAAATTTTTACACACCTACAACTATATCTACTTCTCCATTCTTCTGCTTTTATTATCTGGTGACATATCACCAAATCCAGGCCCCACACACGGACAGCGGATATACTATGGAATAAATATCCTGCAAACCTCACATGTCTCCCATCACCCTCCAAATCAATAAATGTGCCTTATAGAATTCACACTTGATCACAACTTATTATTTTACTTCTGATCATCTCTTTACAATAACGACTTTTACCAATTTCTACATTTACCTGAGACTGCTGGTTTATACGTTAACCAAACTCTCTAAATAGCCCTTCATGAAGTGGCTTCAGCTACCCGTCAGACTTCACGTAAACTGATATAACAGCGATGGCTTTCCACAGACACCTACAAAAACTGCCTCTTAAAGTAGAATGTCAGTGGCATAAATCTTAATTCAAATGACTTCCACACATACTGTAAAATAGGAATCCACCCATCTGTCATCCTAACCCTCTGTCCAATTCTCACTGTCTACCCCATCCGTGTCACCCCTGTCTGTTTGCCCATCCCCTCTAGAATGTAAGCTCTCACGAGCAGGGCCCTCTTTCCTCTTGTGCTTATCCTTTCTTTACTTATATTATCTGCTCTATACTCAAAAGCACCTAACCCGTGACTTTTGCCATTCTGCTTCTGTTGCAGCAGTGTTTATATACCATGTACTTGTATTGCATTGTCTTAAACTGTATGACACTGTTTTCTTGTTCTGCTCAACTGTCTATGTACTATGTCTATGTACTATGTTTGTGCACTATGTTTATGTACTATGTAAGGCGCTGTGGAACCCTTGTGGCGCCATATAAAAAAAGGATAATAATAATAATAATTTGGGACAGCGCACGTGTGGGTTTAATTTAAATGATACATCTGTGGAGTATACACCAATGGGACTCAACTGGTGGCTTGCAGAGTGCTGTCACAGTATCACTACTGTTCGTGTTTACAGTATGATGTGAAAACATAGCGCAGCAGGACATTTATGATCTAAGTGCGACAGGAACAAGCTATTTTTTATCTAGAGATAATCCCTCTTGAGCTCGGTTTGAGGAAATATCACACACCCAGAGTACAAAGTTTATTTAGTAGCACTGTATGTAGATTGCATTTAAAGTGGATTCAGTTTCTATTGCTGCCTATGGTATCACATTTCCCTGCAGACACAACAGTAAGAGCTGTGTATTAATGACGGCACTTACAGTAAAGGTGCGTACACACTGGGCGATAAAGTGGACGACTGAACGATAACGATATCGTTCAGTCGTCCACTTTATCGTCCATTTTTAAGCCCAAAAAGATGAACGATAACGACGACGCGCGTTCCCGCGGGTCGTTCGTCATCATCGTTCATCGGGCTGACATGCAGGCCAACCTGACGATCTCGTCAGGTTGCTGCATGTCAGGGAATGGGGGAGAGAGCCCGGCGCTGAACAATATCGTTAATGATATTGTTCAGCGGCTGTGCTCAATGTCATAAACGACATTGAGCACAGCCTGCCGGGGACACACTAGACGATATCGCTCAGGGAGCATATCGTCTAGTGTGTATGCACCTTAAGAGTGAGGCCCAATACCTATGGAATGTGCGAGAAATATGGACCATGCAATCTAGAGACCCTCTCTTGTATATGAATAAAGTAGCAATCGTTAAAATCTGTACATACAGTAGAGTAAAGGGGTGAAAATATATATATTTTTTTACTTGTTAATAAACTGCTCCAGTCCTTGCTGTCGTTCTTCTATGAAAGACTCTTCAAAAATGCCTTCATCTCCTCGGAATGGGAGCTGTCTCTTCAATGCTTTCCCTGGTAACGCAGGAACCACAATCTAGAAGAAGAGTTATGTTTTACCTCAATGTCACATCCTTCTCCCTTTACAGTAGTACTCAAATAAACAAAACCTACATGTTCTTGGATACACAAACCCCCTGAAAACCACTCTACAATGTGTTTCCTTTCAAATAAATGGTGGGCAGTGAATAGTGTTGCTCACCTTGCTGTCTCTCTCCAGTTCATTCTTTAACCACTCAAAATCACTGTATCGCCTTCTAACAGTGGAATCCTTCATTTTAAAGATTGGCAGGTTTGTCTAGAGATGAAGGAATATATAAAGAAAAAGTCATGAACATTTTATAGCAATATATATTTTATATATATTTTATAGCAATATAGTCTGCAATTCTGATGGACAACGAGACTATGTTACAGCAAAATGTCTGAAATCTGCTGCATATATGATACAAAACGATATCCAACAATGGAGATAATCTGACTAGGACTGATCAGATGTACACTCCGACGAACAGTCAAATTCTGTGGAACAATGACGGCATCCAGTATGTGCTCATCGCACTACCTCCTATTGCATTTGGCTCAAGTTCCAGCAGTAGAAACTTTCCAATGTAGACATATAGAGAAGTTGAGACAGAGGTTAAACAGTCTGAATAGCCAATTGATGTAGACTGGCAAATATAACAATGATTTAATCTTCAAGTTAAGAGAACCAAGAAGTTGGCTAGCATAAAGTTGATTGGTAATAGTTTTTTATGTTTTCTCCATGCTTGCCTGACTTTCCACTGGTTGCTTCATACTGGTAGGCTACTTGGCTGCTAACAAACCAGGGCTGTAGGAATGAGTTTCACGGTATTTCAGACTGTAAAGCTAGGTACACACTGGAGTGACGGGTATTTGTTCTGACATCGGAACGAATGCCTGTCAACAGTGGTTGTGCATCAACACTGGATGACTTTAATCAACGACGTAACGATCACCGTTATGTCATTCATTAACAATGAATTTGGGTGCTAGCCATAACGCTAGGTATGATGTGCTGCGTGAGCGCGCAATCGCCGGCACACACTGGAGTAAGGTAGGCGATATATCGTTACGAAACAGCATATCGTCCAGACATTGCTCCAGTGCAGGGCTTGACAAAACCCGGGGGCCAGATCGCCATGGCGACAAGATTTGGCAGCCTGGCGACCAGGTTTTCAGCAACCCCCGGGCCCTGTAGTGCAGACCGCGAGCGCGGGTCCACACTACAGGAGTAACAAACATACAGCCGTCAGCGGCGGCTGTATTTTTGTTACAGCAGCCGATGAGAGTCCTGTCAGACTCTCATTGGCTGCTGCGTCGTTCACGGAGTGAGCCGGCTGGAGTTCACTCCATGAGCTCCACCTTCCGGCTTACCCCGCAGCAGGTTGGGAGAGACATCATGACAGAGTGGAGTGTAGAGCGGCCAGGAGGAGCGGATAGCGGCGGCCGTCGGCAGGAGTGGGGATCAGGTAAGTTGCGATTTTTTAAGGGGCACTGCATAGGGGGGATGGCAGCTACTGTAGGGACACTGCATAGGTGGGGGTGGCCGCTACTGTGGGGACACTGCATAGGTGGGGGGTGGCCGCTTCTGTGGGGACACTGCATAGGTGGGGGTGGCCGCTACTGGGGAAACTATGGGGGGGATCACTACTAGGGGAAATGCATAGTGGGGTCTACTACTGGGGTCACTGCATAGTGGGGTCTACAACTGGGGTCACTGCATAGACTACTACTGGGGCTATCCATAGGGGGGGGGAGCACTTCTGGGGGCACTACATAAGGGAACCACTACTGGGGGCCCTGCAGAGGGGGAGGGGTTACTACTGGGGGCCCCTGCAGAGGGGGGGGGGGGGGATTACTACTGGGGGCCCTGCAGAGGGGGGGGGATTAATACTGGGGGCCCTGCAGAGGGGAGGGGGGGATTACTACTGGGGGACTGCAGAGGGGAGGGGGGAGGGGGAATTACTGCTGGGGGCACTGCAGGGGGGGAATTACTGCAGGGGGGGATTACTGCTGGGGGCACTGCAGGGGGGGGGATTACTGCTGGGGGGCACTGCAGGGGGGGGGGATTACTGCTGGGGGGCACTGCAGGGGGGGGATTACTGCTGGGGGCACTGCAGGGGGGGGATTACTGCTGGGGGCACTGCAGGGGGGGGGATTACTGCTGGGGGGCACTGCAGGGGGGGGGATTACTGCTGGGGGCACTGCAGGGGGGGGATTACTGCTGGGGGCACTGCAGGGGGGGGATTACTGCTGGGGGCACTGCAGGGGGGGGGATTACTGCTGGGGGCACTGCAGGGGGGGGATTACTGCTGGGGGCACTGCAGGGGGGGGATTACTGCTGGGGGCACTGCAGGGGGGGGATTACTGCTGGGGGCACTGCAGGGGGGGGATTACTGCTGGGGGCACTGCAGGGGGGGGGATTACTGCTGGGGGGCACTGCAGGGGGGGGATTACTGCTGGGGGCACTGCAGGGGGGGGATTACTGCTGGGGGCACTGCAGGGGGGGGGATTACTGCTGGGGGCACTGCAGGGGGGGGGATTACTGCTGGGGGCACTGCAGGGGGGGGGATTACTGCTGGGGGCACTGCAGGGGGGGGGATTACTGCTGGGGCACTGCAGGGGGGGGATTACTGCTGGGGGCACTGCAGGGGGGGGATTACTGCTGGGGGCACTGCAGGGGGGGGGATTACTGCTGGGGGCACTGCAGGGGGGGGGGATTACTGGCTGGGGGGGCACTGCAGGGGGGGGGATTACTGCTGGGGGCACTGCAGGGGGGGGGGATTACTGCTGGGGGCACTGCAGGGGGGGGGATTACTGCTGGGGCACTGCAGGGGGGGGGGGAATTACTGCTGGGGGCACTGCAGGGGGGGGGGAATTACTGCTGGGGGCACTGCAGGGGGGGGAATTACGGCTGGGGCACTGCAGGGGGGGGGAATTACGGCTGGGGCACTGCAGGGGGGGGGAATTACGGCTGGGGCACTGCAGGGGGGGGGAATTACTGGCACTGCAGGGGGGGGGAATTACTGCTGGGGGCACTGCAGGAGGGGGGAATTACTGCTGGGGGCACTGCAGGAGGGGGGAATTACTGCTGGGGGCACTGCAGGAGGGGGGAATTACTGCTGGGGGCACTGCAGGAGGGGGAGAATTACTGCTGGGGGCACTGCAGGAGGGGGGAATTACTGCTGGGGGCACTGCAGGAGGGGGGAATTACTGCTGGGGGCACTGCAGGAGGGGGGAATTACTGCTGGGGGCACTGCAGGAGGGGGGGGAATTACTGGCACTGCAGGGGGGGGGAATTACTGCTGGGGGCACTGCAGGGGGGGGGAATTACTGGCACTGCAGGGGGGGGAATTACTGCTGGGGGCACTGCAGGAGGGGGGGGGAATTACTGCTGGGGGCACTGCAGGAGGGGGGGAATTACTGCTGGGGGCACTGCAGGAGGGGGGGAATTACTGCTGGGGGCACTGGAGGGGGGGGATTACTGCTGGGGGCACTGCAGGGGGGGATTACTGCTGGGGCACTGCAGGGGGGGGATTACTGCTGGGGCACTGCAGGGGGGATTACTGCTGGGGGCACTGCAGGGGGGGGGATTACTGCTGGGGGCACTGCAGGGGGGGGATTACTGCTGGGGGCACTGCAGGGGGGGGATTACTGCTGGGGGCACTGCAGGGGGGGGATTACTGCTGGGGGCACTGCAGGGGGGGGATTACTGCTGGGGGCAACTGCAGGGGGGGGATTACTGCTGGGGGCACTGCAGGGGGGGGATTACTGCTGGGGGCACTGCAGGGGGGGATTACTGCTGGGGGCACTGCAGGGGGGGGATTACTGCTGGGGGCACTGCAGGGGGGGATTACTGCTGGGGGCACTGCAGGGGGGAATTACTGGCACTGCAGGGAGGAATTACTGCTGGGGGCACTGCAGGGGGGGGAATTACGGCTGGGGCACTGCAGGGGGGGGAATTACTGCTGGGGGCACTGCAGGGGGGGAATTACTGGCACTGCAGGGGGGGAATTACTGCTGGGGCACTGCAGGGGGGGGGATTACTGCTGGGGGCACTGCAGGGGGGGGGATTACTGCTGGGGGCACTGCTGGGGGGGGATTACTGCTGGGCACTGCAGGGGGGGGATTACTGCTGGGGGCACTGCAGGGGGGGGGATTACTGCTGGGGGCACTGCAGGGGGGGGGATTACTGGCTGGGGGGGTGAATTACTGGCACTGCAGGGGAGGGAATTACTGCTGGGGGCACTGCAGGGGGGGGGAATTACGGCTGGGGGCACTGGCAGGGGGGGGGGGAATTACGGCTGGGGCACTGCAGGGGGGGATTACTGCCTGCAGGGGGGGGAATTACTGCTGGGGGGCTGCAGGGATTACTGCTGGGGCACTGCAGGAGGGGGGAATTACTGCTGGGGGCACTGCAGGAGGGGGGAATTACTGCTGGGGGCACTGCAGGAGGGGGGAATTACTGCTGGGGGCACTGCAGGAGGGGGGAATTACCTGGCACTGCAGGAGGGGGGGAATTACTGCTGGGGGCAACTGCAGGAGGGGGGGGGAATTATGCTGGGGCAACTGCAGGGGGGGGGAATTACTGCTGGGGGCACTGCAGGAGGGGGGGGGAATTACTGCTGGGGGCACTGCAGGAGGGGGGGGAATTACTGCTGGGGGCACTGCAGGAGGGGGGGGATATTGACTGGTCTGCTGGGGCAAGGAGGGGGGGGGATTACTGCTGGGGCACTGCAGGGGGGGGATCTGCTGGGGGATCAGGGGGGATACTGCTGGGGGCACTGCAGGGGGGGGGATTACTGCTGGGGGGCACTGCAGGGGGGGGATTACTGCTGGGAGCAGGGGGGGCTACTGCTGGGGGCTGGAGGGGGGATTACTGCTGGGGGGGGGACTGCTGGGGCGGAGGGGGGGACTGCTGGGGGCCTGGGGGGGGAACTGCTGGCACTGGGCTGGGGAGGGGATTACTGCGTGGGGGCTACTTGCAGGGGGGGATCGGCTGGGGGACTGCAGGGGGATTACTGCTGGGGGCACTGCAAGGGGGGGATTTACTGGCACTGCAGGGGGGGAATTACTGCTGGGGGCACTGCAGGGGGGGGATTACTGCTGGGGGCACTGGCAGGGGGGATTACTGCTGGGGGGCACTGCAGGGGGGGGATTACTGCTGGGGGCACTGCAGGGGGGGGGGATTACTGCTGGGGGCACTGCAGGAGGGGGGAATTACTGCTGGGGGCACTGCAGGGAGGGGGGGGAATTACTGCTGGGGGCACTGGCAGGAGGGGGGAATTACTGCTGGGGGCACTGCAGGAGGGGGGAATTACTGCTGGGGGCACTGCAGGGGGGGGGGAATTACTGGCACTGCAGGGGGGGGAATTACTGCTGGGGGGCACTGCAGGGGGG